>JACATO010000954.1:0-443699 GCA_018389105.1 Nautilus pompilius | reverse complement strand
AACAAGTAGCAGATGGAAGATGAAGATGGCGATGATCCTCTAGGTAACCGGATGCAAGGCTATGCAGAGCTGGGGGTGATACAGCTACAGACGGTGATGCGCGGTCACCTGATGGCGGTCTGATAATCTATTAATAGAAAAATCAGATTATTTTAAGGTTTCTCTTTGTTTTGTTGTTTTCTTCTGTATTCCTACACGTGTGTTCTCTTTTGTTTTTGTTGTTTTAAGGAACTCAATGGGGCTGGTTTAGTGAATGAAGGTCTGCCAGAAATTTCTGGAACGCTTTTCCTTTTTGTACGATAATAATGTAAGGAGAAAATCTCGGTACCGCAGACTTTCGCTCTCAGAGTTAATCGACCTCGCATCTGAGCCTCGAGAGTTTTTTGAGGCGACGAGAAGATCCAACATTTTCCAGCTCGAGCGAAGGTACAATGTTTATATGTCATTACGAGTTAACGAACGGAAGTTATAGTGTAGCTGTCACGTACTGTGCAATACTTGAACCGAATGACATTTGCTGTTAATCCATAAACCAAATTGAGAAACGCACCAATAACCATTTCCTTGTGTAAACCACGGTAGTTTCCGGCCATTTTGTTACCAGCACCCCAACCTCTATAGAAGCAGTTTTCTTACGTTATTCATTCAGTGTCCCTTTGAGGTGCGACTTAGGGGACTAATCGACAAAAACAACTTAAGGTAGCAGCGATTCAGCCGCTGGGAGCCGCCAGGTGAAAGACGGGGCTCTTATCAGTTTTCTCTAGATAAGGCAGCTTTGATTATTACTTCCCCTTCCTGCCTCGATATAAAAAAGTAAAAAATACAATAAAAAAACTGGTATATTTCTGCCGGACTAGTGTTGATATCATCCCTCATATAATCGCGCTCTTTTTTTCCCTTGTGTCCATAATCTAACAAAGAGAGTGGTAGAGGGTCACCTCGAGCTTCCGTATTTGCGTAAACCCTTGATCACGCGACCGAACTTAAAAAAAAAATCATATTGACCCATTAAGAAAAACAAAAGTAAATGTAAATATATGCAGGCTGTGTCAAACACCTGGGCCTTGAATACCACCAACCCCCTCTCACACACTGTTATTCCCTGGTGTAACGAAGAAACATTCAATTCAATACTAACCCGTACCCGGTTTCCAAAGACGTGTCAGCTGTGACCCAAAAACCGCGTTCATAGGCCGCTACTCATGTTGCCACCGAGTCGTCGTCTCTCTCTCTCTCTATTACACGGTCCAAAGAGGCCGGCGTCCACTCGAGCGTGAACGCTGAAGCAAAAACAAAGCAGACAGAGCTTGCCCAAAAAAGACAGCAACAATAACAACAAATAAGCATATGTATATGTTAGAGTCACTCGACATTCTTTTCTTTTTATCTTTCTTTGTAAAACTTGTTTTTCGCGCATGGGTGAGTTCTGGAAAAAAGAAATCCGACCCGCAAGACCATAAACCATAAATGTATTTATTTTTATCATTCTTTTTGATTTCGTTCTACCTCTTCATATTTTCCCTGTTTTCTTCGCGTTTGGAAATATTTGGCGTTGTTGAAAATGTTGGTTAGCTAACGTGCGGTTCACCTATTGTAGGGGGCGTTGCCAGACTGACTGCCAACATCATTAATATTCTTTTAAAGTACCTGCTTGTCAGATAACATTGTGTGCGACCAGACAGGTGAAAATAGCTGTCTGATATCTTCGCTTCGGCTGTTTTCATTTTTCGTTAATTTAACGTTTCTTTTAGAACTGACAAGTAGGCCATCTTTGTCACTAGCAAGTAGAACGTCCACGTTGTTTATATTACTCACTAAGACCGTCTCGTCGTCGACATGATAATACCCGAAACTCTGATGGTCATTGTTAGTATTGGAAATATCACAAATCTATTTCATGTCACAGCTTGCTCCTCTTTGTCAGTCATCCTTTGATAGCTGTATAACATTAGTAACAATTATTACCGACTGCTATGTTATGAAGTAACTACTGTTTGCCCCTTTTTCTGACATAACTATTAATCTTTCCGATATCTTTCTGATAACACATGCAAAGACTGATTAACAAACGTGGACGATTGGTCTCACGGAAACTAGGTTCACTAATAGAAAACACGCATCTTGTTTCCGGCTAGTTTTTGAATGACTGTAGTCTAAACCGGAGCTCAGATGTCACGGCTCCAGCACTTCCCAATTAAACTCTTAGATAAGCTATAATTGACATCATATCGAGGGCCAAAGTATATGACGTCAATTATAGCTCATCTATACGGTTAATTATCTTTCTTAAGTGAAACTGCTTTTTTACCAGCGTGAACTCGATGTCTTGTTTGTTTAGTTTTTTTTTAGTTTAGCTGTTATTTATGCTGAATGCGTTATCACGTATGAAAGTCTTTCCCGTCTAAACGTCTGATTTCTACACAGGACTGACTGCTATTAACTACAAAATCCACACGTTTATCAATACCACATTCATACTGCTGTAGATCTCTGCTCACATGTGGTTTTCTTCCCCTGCGCTGACAGCTGATATCACAGTAGACAATTAGTCTTAAAATATATAGATTAGCCACATCATAAAAATATTTAGTGTTTACCAGATTTCATCTTTTAGGTTCATTGATCACATCGGTGGAAAAATCGAAATGTTATTTAAATCGCGTAACCATGAAATCTATTTATAGCAGGTGGCTGGTTATTTATAGGCTGGCACGATCGGAAAACACACATTAAAAGCTTTCAGTAGGTGCCGTCAGAAGACGGAACAGGATGGAGTGGCAGCCTCCCGACTGTCACGAGTCTGTATCCGTGTTTACAGTGACGGAACGTTCACGCTCAACATGTTTTAAAAACTTTTTAATCCGAATAAATTAGAATAAAATTTAAAAATAGGCTTGTTTCTAAACTATCCCCCCCCCCTATTCATCCGCCATTAATTTATTCTCGTTTACTCGGCTGGGAAGATTCTTCTTCAAGATTTTCAGAAAACCACTTCCGTTTCGCAGCGCTGCCCACGATTACGTTCTCACCATTGACAACTGACTCCGAACGTTCTGTGAGGCAAATGAAGCAAAACAATAATGAAAGATAATACGAAAGAGGATTTTCCGGATCTGATTTTGAAGAGTGGATGGCATTCGTCTACTTCTTGTAGATGGTCGTTAGTTTCCGTTGCATGGGATTCTGGGAAGGTTTTATGCAGTACTGGCGGACTAAAAGAAAATTCGCAATACATTCAAAAACATTCTGAATAAAAAAAAACAGGTGACCTGACACCATTGGTTTGGAATCGCTTGCAATCTAAATCATAATGGAACCGTCTTAAAAAGGGAGAAATATCGAAGTCTAACAAATTCAAAAGCTGTCATTTACATACCCTAGAACTTTACCTGATTAGTTGATTTTAATTAATTTCTGAGCAATCCGTATTTTAGGAAGATGGAGTTAAGAAAACATTCAAACGAACAGAAAGTTTTCTCACCTTAGAACGGGCTACAGCGTGAGTTTGTACAGCACCAAAGCAGTTTTCACTTATTGGCTATTCAGATGTAGGGACATAAGCGACTGGCTGGTCAGATGTAGGAACATAAGCGACTGGCTGGTCAGATGTAGGAACATAAGCGACTGGCTGGTCAGATGCAGACAAACTTAAATTATTCACTATCAAATATATTAAAACGGGAGCGATTGGCCGTCCACAAACGGCCCAGATGTTAAACATAAATGGCAATGTAATATCACTTAATTATTTCCTGCTCAGATATTAAAAGTAAATTAATATTTGACTCTATAGTTGCCAAAACTCAAATTCTTCTTCACATATAAACAGAAATAGTGTCACTGATTGGCCATGCCTAAAATTAACATTACTAGATGCTAAATATACTGTTACGTACTTCCTATTTTTTTTTGTTTTCTTCCTCTGAACAAAATTATTAAAGAAAGCTTTTCAAAGCGCTACACCAATCGTTTCCTGGAAGAAATTCTTAGAGAATGTTGTCTCGGAAAGACAACTTGGACTGGTAATTTATAACACGTGCTGCTCACCGGAGCAATTATCAGCTATAATTACTTTCGATGAATTACGATACGAGAGACGGCTAATATTCGTTACTTCACAAAGAAGTGGGGGTAACTCAATACTTGGGAAATGCCACGACGCATCATATAAAAATCGGAGAAAAATATCGTAATTACAGATCCCTTCCATTATTATTTGAACACCCCCCAAAAAAACCGAGTTACTGCATGTTTACAATTTTCGAATATCGTGACTACTATAAGAGGGAGACTTGATGAAAAAAGCACGTGGTAGCCGACGTACTTCCTTATTTACCCGAGATGGAATAATCGGCCACCACGTCACCGGTGTCAGGCTGTCCGCAGACGTTGTGCAGACACCGAGCTTTTGTCCGATAAGTTTGCTGTAATCACTAAAAGTCCCTTTCAGCATCGGTGACAGACTGAAGAACAGAATCATCGTCCTACCTTAGTGCAGTCTCTTTTAGAATGGCTGTCCTTAGCCTCTACAGACAAGTAAGATTTTCACTAGTTTAGCGTCCTCTGCAGGAACACGTGGCCACAGAACGGGCCGCAGGGCTTTTGATCGCATTGCGTTTGTCGAGCAGATAGGTTTGGAGTAATGATGGGGATGGATATTTGGTATGAAGATAAGAGAGGTTTTGAATTTACTAATGGCTGTCCCAATTTTATCAGTTGCTCATCTAAAATTAGGATTACTCTTATACTCGTATTTAATGAAAGGGTTCTCCAATGTAACTACAGAAAAATGATATAACGAGCAAAAAATTCGGGACCGCTACAGCGTGGAAGTGAAATGGATTCCGTTTGCTTTGGTGAACCCCAAAGAACTCAGATAAAACCCCAATTGAGCACCTGTAGGATCATCTTGGTAGACAACTAAGGGTCAAGCCACCGACGCCAACAACTGAAGAAATACATGCATACTTTGTAAGTAAACTTGGACAAGGTTATGAGTGATAATCCTCGATGTCCACGATGGAGGAGATGCTTTTACCAAATAATGAAAACGACTAAAACAGATATCATGTGTAGATTACACATTAAATATACATGTTTGAAACCTGTGATATTTAAATTATTATGTCAGAGATTGAAGGTTAATGTCTGGATATTGTGGCATGAGATGCATGTACGATTTTCTTCTCTGCAAAATGAGTATATATATATGCTTAGATTCTATCTTACACTTATTTTCTCAACAAAACCAAATACTATCACTTTGCTTTAGTATTTATCTTGTCTTCAAAGCCCCAGTGTACTTTGCCTTTTTGTCTTCCCAGGGGGCTCAGATACCGCTTCATCGATGAAGACTTTCTTCACTGACTCAGTGTAAAATAAGATCGGGGTTCAACATAGAACAGGTGGAGTTACCTTTCTTGATCAGAAACAACAATATTTTTTTTAAAAAAAAAATGGCGCCAACCAAGATAACGAAACTTGATATTCAAAGCTAACGCAGAAATCCCTCACCCGGGACTGAAACACGCAACGACCACTAGCGTGACGCAATTCCGGAACCTTATTTGGTTTATTTACGTTTGGCGCCATTTTTACAGCAGGACCATTTCTGTTTTCTCTAGGAGCCGTCGGAGGGAGCCGCTGAGGGCGGTACGCGACAGGCAATCCGCTAGTTATCATTGTTCCTGACCTAAAAGGGGTAGAGGGAAAGATTCGTGTCGCCCAGCCATTTTTTGTTATCGTTCAGAGTCGGTATAGTTCAGAAAACAATTACTATCAAGAAACGCAGACGATCCCTGCCGTGTCAACGAGTGCAAACAGGCGACAGACAAAAGCGGAGGGGGCGCTATTTCGAAGTCACCGAGGCGACAGTGTGACGTCAGATACGTACTATTCCCCGCGTTGATCGCAGATAAGACCGTCCCGGTCGAGGAAGTGCCGGTGGCAGGCGTGTTGTAACACGGAAACGAGCCCTGTAATATTTGCATTTTTTTCATTGCATCATAATCCATTCCCATAAAAGAGGATTAAAGCAGTGCCGTCGGGGCTCAGCACGATTTCGGAATTATATTGATAAAAGGTATGACTATGTACCAATAATAAAATTAAGTATTTACAATTTATGAAATCTATATGGGAAATACATCGTTAGATATTCTCATTTCGACTCCCAATTGTTTCTGATCTCGTCTGAGCTGGAAAAATAAAAGTTTGGTGAAGCCAGGATTGATACAGATGCCAGATAGCAAGAAGTCACTTTGCATAACATCGGTGCACAGCCATAAGTGTCCTGGCACACATGTGATGCAGGCAGACGTTGTTTGTAGTCTTCTTGGTAGGAGAGTCGTGACGTTCACCGTACACATTTGAAAATTATGAAAAGTTTCAATTTACCTAAATTTTCATTGGAATTAATGACATATGTTAGTTATTATCAAATATTTTTAGGTACGAAGAAAATTCGATTACTCTCTTCATGCCCATAAATCACTGAACTATAATAATAATAATAATAATAATAATAATAATAATAATAATAATAATAATAAATAATAATAATAATAATAATAATGTATTTTTATTGCTTTGCTTTTAATTATTTCATTTGGAATGTCATATATTTATCGTTTTTTTTTGTGTCCTCTTCGTTACTTGGACAACAACACCAACAACAACAACAACAACAAAGTTAATTCCCAGTATCCGCATACGTGAAATTCCCACATCGAATTTAATGTCCACTTCTCAGACAAACTGGCGTCGGTTTCTGTCAGCAAGAGCAGATAAATGAGCCCATCATAATCTGTCATGAAAACTCATACAAACGTCATCGTACGTGTCTTCTTCGTTCGTTCATATATATATATATATCTTTATTTTACTTACAAAACGTTCTTGCGTTGAAATGAAGATGTTGCTTGATATATGATTTGTTAGTTTAATCTCCGGATTTTTTGTCAGATTTTAGCGTTAGATTAATCTCATTTTAAAAATTTCAAAAGTATTTTTTTTTTTCTTTAAAAGCGCAATTATTTTCCCTTTGTCATCAGTTTTATTTAAATTTGAATGTTGTTTTAATTTTCTTACGGAACTGGTTCTGCAATATCGGACAATCCTAGTTCTTTCTCCTTTTGAATTTAACATTTTAATTAATTTTCATTTTAAAAAAATTTTTTATTTTGCCATTAAACTGGTCTTGCAATTTCCGGCTATGATCGGCTGCTTCCGTCTTAATCTGAGTTTAGCTAATTGTCGTTGCCCTGGCGACTCTTTTAGATGTGATGTGAAAGAATGAAGACTTCGGAATGATTCATCTGCGCAGCCGGGCGCTTACGTATGGAGGCGGCTGGATGATTTCCCGCAAGAAGGCTTAGATAATTGCTTAGGATTCTTCAACGTTTTTGTTAATAAAAATCGGAATTCAATACATTTCGTCACCAAAGCCGATCGGGACTTCGAACAAAGATCAGCTCGTCGGCAAGGAGAACAAAGGAACAGCGACTCCCTCCTTCAGCAGGGCGCCGAAATATAAGGGCACGTTTACATTTTAAACGGATGCAGAAATTTTTTTTTAAAAAGGGGGAAAGTGAAGAACGGGAGACCACCTGGCTCTAGTATTCGTTGTTATCTAAGAGTCGGGTGTCTTGAAGCTCCAGTCGTCATGAAGTGGAGGCTGCTGGGGTCTCTGGAGCGGGACTGCGATCCCCTAACGTCTGGTGATCAGTAAAAGTCTCCCCACCTCGTGCATTCAAACCCCGGGAAAGTCGCTGGTGGAGCCGCGAGCTTAGTTCAAACCGAAGAGGTTGGCTGGTACCTTCGATCCCGGTAGGTGGCGTTTTTGTCCTGTACCAGTGAACATCCCTGGCTGGACTCCCTGTTAATCAGCAGACGACCTGGCCGCTTGAACCGTTGGGGTTCGGACCGCCTTTGGGTGGTCATCCGTCCGCCGGACAAAAGACTGATCGCTCCAAATCACGGGTCAGCACGATGACCCCCCCCCCACCGACTCCGGCGTCCGTGAAAGCTAAGCCGGCGGAAGAGGGGACGTAACCGTTACATATAAGGGGAGACAAGTCCGACTATTTAGTGCCGAACCGGGCGTTCAGCTTGAACAATAATGGCAACAACCGAGATTTTTAATTCTGTCGACATGAGATCAATTACATTCTGCTGGTATTTCTGACGTGTTGTCTCTGTTGTTCTAGTGGTTTTATCTGCAGATCAGTTAATGATAATGGTTAACACCATTCAAATCACATTATAAAACTGGCGGTCATAGTATAAAATTTGTGTAGCTAATGGTATTTCTATGTAATAACGTAGAAATACATAGAACACTACAGAATAATAATAGTATAAAATAGTATAGTATGGCGGTGGTAGGTAAGAAATAGAATATTTTAAAATAATCTGATACAAAGATACGGTATAATATATCTAAGAATAAAATTAAAGCTTAACATATTTTTGGATATTATAGGAATTATATAGTATAATGGTATACTACAGAATAGTAAGGTTAGTTAATATTATAGTTTAATATAGAAACAAAACCGATTAAATAGAGATAAGAATATATTACAAATCGTATGCCAAGTGATCAGGTTTAGTGAATGTGCAGGTTTCAGCTGGCAACAGTGATAATAATGGCGTCATCCACAGACCGTTGAAAAGCCTGGTACAATATCAGCCTATAATAGTATTTTAAAAACTAATGTTATCTAGCCGATAATCGTCTCTTTCCAGGCCTCTCTAAGCTTTAATAGTCATCGATGTTGCAGTCCTAATCGGGGTAATGGGATACGTTTTAGTGAAAGTGGTTTGCGAAGAGCCGGACACCGTACAATATCCACCCTGTCCTCTGTAACTCTACACCGCACAGCCCCCGTCCAGATCAGGTCGTCGAGGGGGGGAAAAGGTGTCCGACCGGTCGGTATTGGAGTGGAGCGGAAGAGACGGTGACTGGCGTGGCTTCCATGCGAAACAAAACAAAAGGATAAAAGATCAAGCGTCCAAGAGTAAGAAGAGTATATTTCGGCGTCCCCGCGAATGGTGGATGTAAAACCAGAACAATAAACTGAGGGAATTAGACGGAAGGAGATACGGCGGGTAACCATAACTGGGACAAGACGGCTGGGGCCCTACTTCGGGATGACTAAATATTTTGTGCTAAAAGCGTTTTTTCGTCATCTGATCGAATCTTGCCAAGAGCCGGACAGCCGTCAGTCAGGGTACGTGCGATGTGTAGTATGACTATAGACTCTTTCAACATTTGAAGTAGAACAGGCGTTGGCCGAGTTGGAGTTGGAGAAAACTAAGTACCTGAGGGACAGGGTTAGGGGTTGATACTATATCCCTGTTAAACGACGGGAAGAATGTGCAGTAGTCAACTCTGATGTCGTTAAAATTCAATGGCTTTCAAGCTGAAAATCTTGTGTAGTTCTCGAGTTTTACCCCATCGATATTCTAAAGTTTCTTGATCGTTTATTTTACAATGTTTTTCATTGATCAATCGATCTTCAGTGTCGGCGCAAGGTGACGGGTCTGGATGAGGAGAAATTTCGGGTGTTCAAAACAGGCGATTAACGGGATATTTTGTGAAGCGCAGGGCGTAAATGCATCGCATAGATCAAAGAGGATTAAAGAAAGTTTTCTTTTACAAGAGTCTTCAAATCACTGCGCGTCCGGGTCAGAACCGTAATCGATTGCGATATAAACCGGACCGTGTCTCCAAAAGCGTTCAGCAGGTGCAAGTTGGGTTTAAAGAGAAGTTCGAGATGCGCTGTTAATTGCAGCGACTGGGAGTCAGACGGAAGCGTCGGGCGGACTCCTTGTCAGACTGCAGTGGGCAGGAAGGCGATGCAGCCAAAGGGACAAACGACTGGCAGCGAAAAGAAGGGGAGAAGATGGGACCAATCCGACCGCAAACCACCACGGGCGCGTCATCGACTTGCTCCACCTGCTTGCCTGGCTACAGAGGCCGGCAGAATCTAGAAAGCATCGACTGACGATACTTTAGGGAAATAAACATCCGGGATTTTTTAAAATTCAAATTGTTATGCAAATTGAAATTTCCTCGTTTGCGTCTCACGTTTGAAAAGCGACCTAATGACTGAATTTACTTCACACTAAGCTGAAAATGCTTATTATTTCTACATGCACCGCAGATCGTGAAATACACCGCTGTATCAGTGGGGTGTTTAAACCGGTTGGATAAAACAAAAAGCAACTTAAAGATCATGTTTATGCAGTATTTATTTTCGTGACATTTAAAGAGTAAATGCTGTTTAAATTCCATGTAGATACCTTAATGCAGCGAATAGAGACAGACTGGCTGTTAAAGGCCAAATCCAGGAATCTGTGGAAATATCTTCGCATTACCTACAATTTTTGTCATTAAAAAAAATTTCTTGTTTTTCGTCCTTGCATAAACAAGTAATTTGGCCAATTCACAATTATTTTTAAATAAACATAATTGCTGATAGCCTAACAATTTTTATGTTAATACATTTTTAAAAAAAAAAACTTTTAACGATATTTAACGTCTGTCAATCTCCTCTAAGATTCTATCAACTAACTCAGGCGTCGAAACTTCAGTGTCTATAGGTAATATATGCAGTTCTGTTGAGTAAAGGATAAGAAAGTCTCTGATGAACGTTTTCCTTTATATGGATGACCTTAAGGGGATCTTCCACGAGGAAGTGTATTCAGCATCTCGGTCTAACCCAGCTATTCTACGGTGGTACTGAAATTTCTTGAGATTTTGTTTCCACAAGTTGAACAAATTAAAATGGTGTTCATTGTCCAAGATCTGAATCGAACAAGATATCCAGGTTACGAAATATTTGTAATTTATTATTATTATTTTGTTTATGTAAAGTGACTGTCCATCTTGACGCTTTCGATGTCTGTCAGAGTCGTCGTCGTTAGTTCAATATAAAACGACACCAGACCTCTCGTCGGTTTAATGCACTACGAGAAATGTGAACGAATTCTCTCCGTAAATTTAGACCAATGCTTTTATCTCTTGGACGGACAACTATTTTATTAAAAAATGTTTTTTTTTACAATGAACGAGGAAGTGCCCAGTTTGGTGGCCGCTTTTCACTAGACACTGGAGACTGCTCGATAGGCCGCCAGTGTATCACAGAAGCCCCCCTCCCCTCTCTCTCTCTCTTTCACACACACACACACACAGCCGTTGGTTCTCGTCTCTCTTTTGTAATTAAATTACGACTTCACATTGAGGCAAATACTCCCTTTTTTTTCGTCTGGCCTTTCATTTCTCTTGTAAACTAATTAAAACCTAGCATTTCCCGTGTTCCTCATTCCTCCGCAGGTTTCATCTCCGGCGATCCCCGGACAGGTTCCTTCCTTCCTGTCCGGATAGCAATTAGCCCACTGCCAACATTGTTTTTCTGCTTGGACTACAAATGAACGATGAGCGCGCGTAGCCACGTCGTATTTCGGGTTGTCATGTAACCAGGCCCCGAAGACTTCCTCTGTAATACCAAAGATTCTCTCGTTGATGGATTTCGCTTCCTGCGGCTCCATAGCACTGCAAAAAATTGTCGAAAATTCGCGGTAAACGTCGCTGTTAACAGCAGAGGACAGAAAATGATACTGCAAAAACTTTACCAACTTCTTACGGTATTAATTCCCCACCCTGATACTCCCTGATTCTGCTGTAGGAGATCCACCACCACTGATGAAGGACTTCGGAAAACTAAGCATCATCACCCGTGTAATTCTTTCAGCTGGTGTGAGGTGTAGACGTTGTCTCAAAGTCAGATACAACAGACAATATTTCTAAAGAAGTAACGACCGTAGAATCTAGAGAAATTTGCCGGTACTTTTCCCGAGCTGGAATCATAAATTATTTGGAAATCCATCCCATGGTATAGTAAACGTGGATAGCTGAACAAATATTGCTCAAAACTCCCTACTTCGGGAAACTCTGCTGCGCGAGCGCCCCACGGTAAGCATAGGTCGTTAGAACTGTTTAACCCCCCCCCCATCTCTCTCGCTCCCCCCTTTCTCTCACTGTCCTGGACCCTGATTATTTACTGTGGTTGTCAGACCGTGTTGAACACAACTTGTCCATTACGTTTCGTTCAGGCACTTCCGAGACTGTCGGGCTGCTTAGAAAAGTAGATAAATCTAACCCTTCAAGTACTGGCAGACACAAATTAGACAGCAGATGGGGGGAGCAAGTAAAAAAGATGACCCACGCAACATTCTCGGCGTAAATTTGGAACTACAAGATGTTTTTACAAAACTTCTTTGGCAGGTCTATATCTTCTGTTTTTCTAGGAAGCGAGCTTTTTTTTTCTTTTTTGGAGAGAGAGAAATTGTCGTTTGTAAACGTCAGCTACTAACTTGGAAGCGGATATTAAAAGTGGATGTGAATTTACATTTGTCACTAGTTTAGGAAAAGGGTCAACAAAAAATCAAAACGAGCAAAATGAACTATTCCGGGTTTGAGAGAGAGAGAGAGAGAGAGAGAGAGAGAGAGAGAGAGAGAGAGAGAGAGAGAGAGAGAGAGAGAGAGAGATGGGGGAGAGAGAGAGAGAGATAGAGAGAGAGAGAGAGAGAGAGAGAAGAGAGAGAGAGAGAGATAGAGAGAGAGAGAGAGAGAGATGGAAAGAGACTAATAAAATTTAGAAAAGGAAGGCGAGAGAGAAACTGTCTTCAGCCTTCTTGACTGCAATAAATATGGCTTCCCTAGTTCAATAAGTACTAAAAATAATTTGGTCCAACACGAAAATTCAGTTTTACTATCCCTTGCCTGGTCGAAAACACATTTACGGATGTTTTCCTGTACATCAGTTAATTTGTCTTGATGACACTGTGGTAGAGATCCTCCGTCGAGATGTCCACAGCAGCTGTACCTGTTACAGAGCTCGGCGAGTCGTTGACTACCATAAGCTGTATAGAAAATTATTGATGTAGTCGCTACAACAGCAACAATATTTACATGTGTTTCTGTTCTTGCTTTTTTGGCTACTATTTCAGCTGCCAAAGCATTGCATTGTAGGGATTCCCCCTCCACTTATTATCCAAAGGGGAGAGAGTTTGCTTCAGATTTCGAGTGCGCAAAGGCGGAGGATGCGGGCTGGCCTGTTGTTCCGTTTGAGAATCAGCTACAGAGTTTTGGGGGATGGCAGTGAAATTCGTTAAGAGCGAAATTTATGTTACCCGTACCCTGATTCCGTTGGACGTGCTGGGTGGGCTAAACTGTAAACGATGGTTAAAGAAAAGCAGCAAAAAAATAAATCGATTAAGAAGCAATGAAAGGTTAAAAGGAAAGGCATATAAAAAGTCCTATAAACAGAGAAGAGCCAGACATTGTTTAAAGTCGTGTAATTCAGCTGAGTCTACTTGTGACGTCACCACGGCTTTTTGTTTTTTCCTCCATTTTGTTAGTGACGTCACGGGTGGTTTCACTACTTCAGACTGCGCTCACGACGGTACTGTTACCGACCAAGTTTCCCAGGGTCAATCCCCAAGCATTAAATCATCACACATCTGGCATGGTAGCCGCAAACCGAAGCTTACTCGGAGATATTTCGTACTTTCCGTCTAACTCACAGTGGTTTTCTGTAGCTTTAGTCCAGTAATTACAGTTTTTACTTAGACATTCTTGTGAAAATGAGGTTTTGAAAGTGTGCAACAAATTTAAATCGAATTATACTGAGTCGGTATTTAGAGAAGGCATAGAGATTAGTACATTCAGAGTTGTCTCTCTTCCATTAAAGTGTCAAAATTAAATATACTCTTCAAAATTCAGCGTAATAGCTGCAGTATTCTTGTTCGGGCAGCGTAACCGCTCTCAACACCGGTTTGTTCTCCCTCCCTCAACCCGACTTTACGATATTTCACAGAAGTTGATACAACTTTGCTCTTGTCCCATTTTACGTGGTATTTATGCTGTTTCATGCACTACAACGATAAACCGAGAGATTTTCCTTAAACAGCTGGCTCATGGTATAAGATGGTCTTAGATTACTTACATTTTATATTGTCCCGTTATTCTTGAATCAGCTGTTACCATTGCGCAAAAATAAGTAAAAATTTTAATTTTAATTATTATTATTATATTATTATTATTATTATTATTATTATTATTATTTATTATTATTATTATTATTATTATTATTATTATTATTATTATTATTATTATTATTATTATTATTTAAAATCTATTCTCAATGTAAATGTTTGTTGTTTTTTTGTATTTAGGCCAACAGCTTTTTTAATGAACCAAAAAATGTATGTAATCTTTAGATTATGATAGACACGATCACGTGATTAAAATCAAACTTAAAATGTCTTAAGTTTGATTCAAGGTCAAACTTGCACTTTCTTCATCTCTATATGCCTAAAAAATCGAACCAGTTAAGATTGAACTGCTTATATTTTTTCATCTGTATCATTTACTTGAAGAGTTCAAAATACTAACAACAAGGAACCAGAAACAAGGCTTCGTAAGAGGTTACAAATGAAGCGTTGATCATTTTTAAATTTCTATTCGTTGTCTGCTATTTCGACTTTTAAATTTCCTGTACAAGATTTTAAAAAATACCTTTAACAGTTGCTGACAGATGTGAAAGATCGAAGCCTTTAGTTTTCTTAAAATACAAAGACATCAAAATAGGTTTAAATTCTTCAATTCGCCATATAAAAGTAAAAGATAGAGCTATTTATATTCGCATGTGCGCGTAAAATCACGCAAAACAGTTGGAAATCTTTAATGATGGAATACAGGATATTTTAAATAATTTCAAAATAAAAATAAGATATATTTCAACTTAGTAATTAAAAAAATAATTATTAAGGAATAACAGCAACCTGGGAAAGAAAGTAGTACTTTGACGTACAGCAGTGTAGACCAAACGTTTTTAATCATTCTATGGAAAAAAGAAATAATAAACTCTATCTTTAGACCACGCTTTAGTACTTCCACACTGTACCAATTCTGTCAACTTTTGAAGACTATCAACAGAGCCAGGCATCGACATGATTTACGTGATAGACTTCAATTTGTCATATTCTCTTAGTTTTGCTCTCCCACCTCATTAAATACGTAAGAAAAAGATACGGGGTCGATCGGTACGTACTTCAATAAATCAACAAAGGAGTATCAAGCAAATCCAGCAAGTCTGAATCAGACTTTATCAAGCAAAAATGAGAAAATCTTGGTTATTGCAAAATGTTTGGCTATAGATGTAGAATTTACAGGTGGAGGAGGTCAAAGAAATCCAAAAAAGGAAATAATTTTGATTTTCTTCTGATCAATTAAAAAAGTTAATTTTCTATCATTTGAAACATAATTGAGAGAATCACCCAGCCTTTTCCGCTTCAAGATTCAACTTTGTAGGAATATAAGTACAGGAGTGAACAGCGTGGAGAATACCTTATAGCGCTCGTTATCCTGGAGGAAAATTCCTACCTGTTATAGTGACCTTCTGTCTACAAAAGAACCAATCTTGTGTATGTAATCGATATAGGAAAACCTTTAATTGTTTGCGGATTCACAATCATTCGTGTATAGTTTAAATTAGTTTGTTCACAAATTTATTTTAAAATATGCATGAATGAAGTGAATTTTCTTGGAGGAATGTCTAATAATGTCAGATTGAAGAAAACCGTTTTTCTTTAAAATCAACATCAAACTTATTTCCGCACGAATAAACATGGAATGTACGCTGTACACTTGAGAAATGAATTGTTTTTATTAAATTAAATTTCATGTTTATTTAGAATCTCATAGTAATCTAACTTGTCTATAAAATTACAGCTCGATATATCTGCACTAAGAGGCTACAAAATGTGAGGCTATTACTGCCTTATTTATACCAAAGCCATGGGTGGCGTTCTTAATGACCTTTCATGTTTTAAAATGATAAGAAAGTATCTGTATTATTAGCATATTTTTGGCATTGCGTCTGGGTTTTCCGTCAAAAGTTCGATAACTTTGCATTGCAATTCTTCCCATTGATTACACGATTTAAATATGAAATTTATCATCAGTACAGATAAGTGTATCGTATTATTAGCATGCTATTTTCTGACAGTTTATCCATTTTTATCTCATTTTGATGTAGAAATTTAATATTAATTATTTAAAACAATTTATGGTTTAGTTTAGTTTATTTTAATTTTGGATGTCAAAAAATAAATTGCTCAGTGATTAATCAGCAGTTTTTCGTTCACCTGCTGTTACCTGTGTTGACCTTCATTGTACTTTTGAAGCTAATAATCTGCAAATCTACCTCAACTAATTCTAATTATAACACCAACTCTTTAAAATAAACCTAACTCTAACCCAATATTATTTCATCTTTAACATTAACCCTAATGTTAAATATAAAATAACTTAATGGTAAATATTTTGAATGCAGTCTAAACTGTGACCGTATACTTAAATTTTACAGTAAGCTTAAATTACTTGTAACACCAGCCTAAACCTGACCTGAAATTTAACCAAATTATAATTATAATGAAAACCCTAAAACCAAATGGAACCGTATTCCTGGCACTAGATTTAACTCTAACTCACACCGTGACATAGTCTAAATCCAAAATTTAAAATTAAACTATGCTTAAGTTAAGCTTAAATCTAACGTAGTGTTCATCACAAACGGAAACTTAAAAATAAGTTAATATTTAGTTCATTTATATCTCCATTCACCGTTAAAACTAATCCTTAATCTAACACTAATAGGAACCCAGATATAAAATGAATCTTCAGGCTAACCTCACAATGGATTTGGCACTATTTCTAACTCTAACCATAACTTAAAGTTAATTTGAAATCGTACTCTAATCCTAACATTAAGGTAAGCTCTAGATTGACCCTGCTTCCTAACTCTAAACTTAAAACCTAACCTATCCCTAACTCTAACATTAATCATAATCATCACACTATGGTTCGTAAACCAAACTTGGTATGCACAGGGTGCAGATAATCCACTACATATTATGGAGACCGCCTTTTCTACCTAAGCCTACTCTGACAGACCTTGCGGATCCGATTGATAGGCCATTTCATCCGGCAACGACGGTAGAGAAGCATGGTTCCTCTTTTGAACCCAAAGGGTGATAGTAAATAGGTAACAGCTACTGCCAGCATTATGCGACCTCTCCAGCCATCGCGAATATGTGTCGCTGAATCGAAATTTTCTGTTTTACACCATCCTGTCGGCAGACCGCTGTTGATGTAAATCGACTGTAGAAATCCTGGGTAATTTAAAACAAAATTTCCAAGACTGATTTGATGTCAACGATGGCCAGAGTGTGCGAAACCTTCTAGAACAAAACCACGGTGCCTATATCGAGTGACTAACGACAAGAAGTCTCTATCCAAGTCTCCCCCCAAAAGCTGAAGAACTCCAACATTATCTACCTGTACAGGCAGCAATTGAACATTTTTGTAAAATTCACCGGGGCATCTCTGTTGTTACTTCAAACAAATTCTTGGATGATCCCACTGATCGAGCAAAGCAGCTCTTTAGAAAACAACCGGATCAGAAACGAGTTCATCTATAAATGTGACATGTCGGCCAAACTGTTGCTAGTATATTTCTTTACTGCCTTCAGAGACTCGATTAAGCGTACACTTCCACCATGGAATCGACTTTAAAAAGTTTCAAGCAAGAAAAAAGATCTGCCACTTCTTTGTCACCAAAGTTTTCCTGCTTGTAGTCATTTACAGTGAGGCTGTTCTGCAGCACCTGGCTGACTGCTTTTCGACAGCCTCCAGAATATTTGGGCTCACCATTAGCCTAAGCAAATCAGGTCATAGCGATCAGCATCCAATAGCTGACATAGCGTCATTCCAGGTGGACAGAGGTTGGATACTGACCACAGTTTCGCCTACCTTGTTATTCTTTTCATGATCCGTTCTTTTGATAGAGAAATTTCCAGGCGCGTTGCAAAGTCTATGGCTGCATTTGACCATCTGAAGAAGGTTTGTTAGAATGATAGCGGCGTGAAATTATCTACGAACCTTGCAGTGTATCAGCAAATGTCCTGTTATTTTACTTCTTGAAGACTGTAAAGTACGGACTGTTCACAGATGGGGAATCTAGAGCCTTGGCCAATCTGATATTAGGAGCTTTCGAAACATAAGTAGAATTTCTTCATAAGATTGAGTACAGAACGCGATGGTTTTGAGATGGTCCAGACTTTCTGGGATAGAGAAACTTATCACGAAGGTCCAACTACCGTGGTCTTGGCGTCTGTGAGCCATCAACTATGTCAATGAGGTAGCTATAACTGCCAACAACTGAAAACCAAAAAATAATTCTAAACTAAATCTAACATTTGCTGAATCACTTAATCCTAACAATAAAATACAACGTAATCATCATTACAATAATACTAGCTTAATGTAACCATATCTTTTATCTTAACTTTGTTTAACCTTATATTTAATATTAATTTAATCTAACCATACATTTAACCATAGAACTACGATTATACCAAACTCTAAAAGCAATCTTTTGTCTTAACGCTAGCCTTAAGTGTAACTTTAACCATAAACTAACAAATCTAATTCAAATCAGACTTTAACACTAAAATTAATACTAACAAAACTAAAGCTATCATTAACGCTAGCGGAGACTTAAACTTAAATTTAATTCTAACCTATATCTATTATTTATTGTTATTTGGTTTTAAATTATGAATTGTCGGCTACTGGTTAAGGATAAGACTTCGGATTCGGTTCCCGTCTGGATCTGATTGTGTTTCATGACCTTCTGCAGCATGATTAAACAAAAGAGTTCTAGTATTGATTTTTCGGGTAACCGTTGACTGACTTTCGCCCAGAATACTCAGATAACTTGCTTGGTCATCAATGTTGATGTCGTACCCCTTCCGGCTTCGGTGCCATTTTCTCTAACCCACCCAGTAAGAACAGTGGCCATAACAATAAGTACAGTATATAAAATCATTTGTGATATTTACTGTTTTGGGGTGTAACTTCATTTTAAACAACTGAAAAAAACTTTAGCATTTCTGCCAAAATGCAGGATAAAAAAAGTTATTTTAAAGTAAAAGGAAGTGATAAAATTTAAATCCGTTATATTTAACCTTAATAAATGGGTTATTATTATTTGATGTGCCTTAGCAGATTTAGATTATAACGTTTATGATGGAAGGGCAGCAACTCCTCTAGTAGTTATATTTAAAAAGCAAATAAATTTAATAATTTAAATAGTTTTTTATTTATTTGTTTAAATAAATTATAAAATAAAATATGAAGCATTATTTTCAAATATATATTTATTTCGATCTTCACAAATTAAAAAAAAACAAACTTATTTTCAAATTTTGAATTACGTAGTTTCACCGGTTGCTTATTGTTACGTCATTGAAACAAATTCACAGAGTACAGCTGCCTTGTCGACGCTACCGTTCTTCGATCAGAAGAATACTTTATTTCCAGATCATGGATTCCTTCAAAACGTTTTGCACAATTAGCACCGCATTCATCTGCTGCTTTGCCTTTCTGGCGAATTCGTCTAGCGTGGCGACCATCACGTGGATAAACCAGCCGAAATTAGGGGAGCCACTCCTGGCGATCTGCAGATACCAACCGTCGGTTATGGTTGTGTGGCAGAGCGGGGAAGTCGTGGAAACCGACAACCTTCTGACGTGCAAGAAATCGAATAAAACTTCCAAATTCAACTGCACCAAGCATGCGAGATACTCGACCAACGCCACGGAGACGGTGTCCTACCTCGACATAGCGAGCTTTACCAAATACGACAAATACACGAAGTGCCTCTCGGTGAATGCAAAAGGGAAAATATCGAAGTTTGGCATCACCGTAAAACAGACGGGCAAACACCAGCTGACTGCTTTCGCGAATTGCGGCTACGCGTTCTTCGATAGGATCAGCTGTTTTTACGACTTCAACGAAACCAAAACGATTCCTTTCTCGAAAGTGCAACGTAAATTTATTCTGGGCGACTGCCAGAACAAACATTTCCACAAAACCACTGTGCTCGTCATAACCGTGAGCAAGGAACATACGCTGACTCCCGAGAAAGGCTTCCAGTGCGATGTCTCACTGTATGCCAAAAGAGAAGGGACCATAAACAAAAACGTAACAAGCAAGGCTCCCTTAACACCGATACCGCTCTCCATTTGTCGGTGGACTCTGGCGGCCTGGCTGATAAACCTTCTCTACTAAACTGTAGGTAACTAGTAGGATAAGCGAGTCTTTGTCTTACACTGAACGTTACTCTGATACAGACGACACTGTTTGACATTTACTGGTAGAGTCTACGGTTTAAACCAACGCTAGCGACAAGTCGACGACGTATTCGGTTAATTTTTGCTAAATTCAGATTTTTTAAAATTTGATAATTGAAATTTAAAGTTTACGAAGATTTGTTTCCTTGTGATTCTCTCTCTCTCTCTCTCTCTCTCTCTCTCTCTCTCTCCTCTCTCTCTCTCTCTCTCTCTCTCTCTCTCTCTCTCTCTCTCTCTCTCAATAATAATATAAAATAAAGCACAGCAATTATGCACGAAGATGCTGCACTGGTTAATCTGACGGGGAAAAGTAGTTTCTTTAAAACCAAAGCGTTAATTTGAACGTACAATGAATTTTACGCTAATTATTCTTGATGATGAATTTATGAATCATGGAACATACGTATGATTTTAAAACTTTGCATGCTGAAAGACTGCTTCTCTTTCTCTTCTAATAACCGCACTGTGCAATATATATATGTGAAAGTAACACTTCATCTTATTTAGGCGAAAATTATTCTTGATTTTACGCAGAAATTCCTTAAAAAACCTTTTTTTTGCAAAAGTGCATCACTCAGATAACCGATACATAAATGGAGAGCGACAGAACTAGGATCATTTTCTGAGTATCATGTAAATCGAATTACATCACTTTTCCCTTTTTTTTTTAAAAAATTTTTTTAAAAATCGAACCAGTTTTTAGAATCTATATTGTTATTTTCAAAATACTTATATTCGTTAAATGTACTACTGTTTGACAGATTATGAAGCGTTATAAAACCGACACGTTATACTTGTAGTAAATAAGGGGGCCACTTCCAGTTCTATTATAAATAATAAAAGTATTCAGTGAGCACATGTTTCAGTGATTATTTCCTGTCATCATCATCAGGTTTAGTTCTTAGTTAGGAACCATCGAGGCAAAATAAAATGAACTTTACGTTAAAAAAATTTTGTTTAGACATCATTACGACAAAAAAAAGTAAGTAGCTAATATCAGTTGACATCACAAAAAAATGTTATATACCAACATCAGTCTTAGAGTCAAGACTGTCGACAAACTCTGGATAATGAAGTAGCTATTATTAACACTAGCGGCACATCGATGAATCATGCGGAGTTGTTTTCAATCTCCTTGATGTAAGAACTACACCGTTAGCTATTTAAATTTCTATTTGAAAACCACATGTCCTCAGAGGAAAAAACATATAAGGACTAGATTTTTCATGCCTCTTTATTATATTCCAGTTTGCGCTATAAACAATAATTTAAAAAGTAACTTTTTGGATAATATAAATGAATTATAAGATTGGCATTAAAGATTTGTTCTTTCATATATTGAAAAGTAGTTATCACGCTTTTCTTTCACTGACCGTTATATTTCTGTCAAACTGTTTTTCAGTCATTTAGAATCAGATAAGTTGCAGGACGTTTAGCCAAATTATAATTTCACTGGCAAAGTGGGCAGCAATTTAACGAAACGTGGCGTATTTCTTAATTTAGTAAACGGAAGTCAACTTCTTTACTAAAAAAGGACTACCTATACAATTGGACATCTGAAGATTATACTACCCCCATTAATGTCTGACTGCTAGTTCAGGAGAAAAAAAACAGTGTTAGCAAACATTTTTCCTTAACTAGAGAAACCTCGTATACGAAACTAATATTTAGGTCAGGTGATTTGATGGTACAACGTTGTGTTTCAGGTTCGACCTGAAGGCCAGAAGTTTCTGCAGCATGGCTGGGTCATTACAGTAACCTCATTTTCTGCAGACAACAAAGAATTGTTAAAATAAAAGCAATGATACAAACAAGAATTTAATGCATCACTTGTCTCTTTTTTATTTTTTACTACTTTAAAAAAATTTTTTTAATGAATCTTAGTGCAGTAGCGTGCTTGCTTGTCGTGGCTGCCGCCGCTGTCTGCTAGTCCAGCTGTGTAGTTTACCGCACTCGTTCCGTGCTTCTTCCTCGGCTCCTTCTACTGCCATTAAGGAGAACTGATCCACCTGGGGTACACTGATTACATCTGTGCAGATCGTTATATCCGGTACCGGACAGCGCGCTTCTCCGTTCGGCTTTTGTCGCTTCTATCTTCATCTATGAAGTTTCCGGTTACTCTTATACTTGAGGAGGCTGGGTGCAGAACCACACACTTTAAACCAGTGATGAGCAACCTTTTCTGGGTGCGGGCCGCAAGTGAACTTCGTAGGCTTCTGGAGCGGCACGTGCATTTTTTCTTACGGAGTTGCAGGCTTTAAGCCTGGTGAGTACCAACATACTCCATAACCACCCCTTTTATGACACATAAAAGTTATTTTTATGCCAAAATAAAAGAAAATATATATTGTATGACAATGTTTATTTATACTACTTTTTAAGTAGCTTAATGCGACACTTGACACTCTTTCTTTCACAAGTCTTTCTATGTCCGGCTCAATCTGAGATGCTACGATGCGCAAGGAGCTTTCCATGTGTTTGCCTCCCAGCCGATTTCGATTCTTGTTTTTCAGCACCTGCATTTTTTAAAAAAATTGCTCACAGATGTAAGTGCTGCTGAACAAGCTTACCATCTTCAAAGCATGGTTTGACAATTTGGCAAAACTCTTCCTTGGTAGGTAGAGCTTCTAAAATTCAAAGAGCGGCACATCGCGGAATTATGCTCTCAGTTCAGTGCTAGATGAAGATCAAGAAGCTCCATCTGAAGCTCTGGAGGTGCACTTTCAGCACTAACATCGAAAGGAATGGAAAAGATGTTGAAGGTATCCTCGCATCTTCTGAAATCTTGAAACCGGAAGTGAAATTTACCTTTGAGTTGCCGAATCTCTTCTGCATATTTTGTAGAATCATCTGAATTCGCCTTCCTCAACGTTTCAAAATGAACAAGGTTATTGGAGCGAAGTTGTGATTCCAACAGCAACAACTTGCATTCAAACGCCTTGATCTTGTCAAACATGGCGTGGATGAGCTGATCCTTTCCTTGGAGCCTGAGATTCAGTTCATTGAGATGCTGAGTAAGGTCGATCAAACACGCAAAATCGCACATCCACTCACGATTGCCAAATTCCTTCAATGGCTTCCCCTTCATATCTAAGAAGAGTTCAATTTCTTCCTTCAAATCAGAAACTCGTTTGAGCATCTGACCATGGCTTAGCCATCGCACTTCAGCATAATAAACCACATCTCCATAATCAGATGCCATGTCACTCAGCAACTCTCTGAATTGATCTGATGAAATTCACAAGCTTCACAATAACTGCAACATTTTCCATCCCCAGAAATTTTGCACATAACTGCTCTTGATGCAACAAACAGTGACACAAAATGAACTCACGACCAGTCAGAGCCCTAGCTCTGAGAGAGTTGAAAGTTTTCAAGCCGTTGTTCTTTCCAACCATTGATGGGGTCCCATCAGTTGCAATACCACTCAGCCTCTCTAAAGGTATCCCCAACAGCTTCAGTACTTTCATCAACTCTTCTTTCAAATCTCCACCAGTTGTAGTGCCCATCATTCCCACCATATCCGCTAACTCCTCCTCGGTTATGTTAAATTCAGCATCAATGCCTCGAATGAAGACAACCAGTTGAGCTACATGGGACACGTCAATGCTCTCGTCCAATGCTATGGAAAACCACTTGAAACTTGATGCTCTGTATTTCAGGATGTCTTCAATGTTCTTTGACATGTCATCAACCCTCCTACCCACAGTAAACTTTGACAGGCTAATTTTTGAAATAATAGCCTTATTCTCAGCCACAGCTTCAAGGCATTCCTTCACCATCTCGCCATCACCAAAGGGCTTCATACGTTTTGCCAGGATTTTGGAGACCAAATAACCAGCACGCACCGAAATGTCTGCCTCAGCAGTGGCTTTCTTGAAGAGATTTTGTTGACCTGCAAGACGTTATTCAAATTCCCGCACCTTATCTTTCCGCATCTGGCCCTCAAGGGTACCGTATTTGATGCATTCTTTGTACCATAATGTCTCCTGACATATTCTTTAAGGACAGCCACAGAATCATTGAAAATTAAGCATACTGCAGTCTCTTTAACACTGGTGAATAAACACTCTGAGCTCCACCTGTCGCTGAATTTGCGTGATTCATCCTCTACTTTTCGCTTTTCCTTCTCTGAGGCCATGTCTGATGGTCTGAAAAATCCCGACATGTGCGCACGAATTTGCTACACGTGATGATACACCCTATCGTCACTCTTCTAGCTGCGGAAATGTGACACAACGTTGCTGGTTGTTGGTGCCCAAGTTGGCCTAGAGCTGAGCTGGCTAGTGCGCGTCCGTGCCGCGTGCTCCCCGCAGGAGTCGAGGTCCGAGTCTTTTAGCTGCCAGTGTAGCAATTTCAGATTACTCCCGCTTCACCTTATCCATCCGGTAGCTTCATTCAACTCGCGTTCAGATTACCGGAAGGTAGGATGAAATCGATTTCAAATTACCGGGGGTAACATGAAATGGTGGGGGGGGATAGCTTGAAGTCTTTAAACCGGCCATAATGGTGTTAGCCAATGGGAGCGCGGCTCGATTGCGTCAGTCCTAGTGCGGTAACAGTTAGAGTTCCAGCTTCCGTCGCCAACCCGTATTGTCCGCGCTTCCATCAGGGCGACGGAGCGACAGGGAGCCTCGGGGGTGGGGGCTGATATGCCAGTGTGATTTACCGCAGAGGCCTGTGACGCAAATGGGAGTGCCTGCCGTGGGAGACAGGTGGCTGGCTATACGGTCACCGGATGAGAAACAGGAAAGTAAAGTTACTTTGCTAAAGCCCCACAGGCCGCGGGTTGCTCATGACTGCTGTAAACAGAAAAAAACAACGATCTCAGTTTTGGTTTTTGGTATTACACAAAAATTAAGCAAAATATGTATTTTTTATTTATATCAAAAGTTAATATTTTTTTTAAATGTACATTGTCACCTAACTGCAGTCAGTTCGATTTCTATTGCGTAAGTTCATACCTTAAATATCTGCAGGTCTTTCGTTTTATATGGTATTTTTGAATTTGGAAACTAGAACATTAACCGATAAGATGTAATATCGAATATTCTTGCATTTAACACGAGATTATTTCGGGAAACACTCAGCCAGTTCCGTTTCCGTAACGCGTCACAGATTAAGATCCATCTCTGTAAAATAATAGTACACACATATAAAAGTAGATGATATTCGATATAAAAGAACCTTTAATATACTTCGTAAGTTCCGATTCATTTATGTAAAGTTTAAATTAAGTGGCTCAAAATTAATCAAAATTATATGCGAATGAAGTGACTTTGCTCTGGGGAATGTTTTCAAACTTCCCTGATAAAGTCATTAATATAGATTTAAGGAAACCGTTTTTCGTTAAAATCAACATCAAAGTTGTTTCCGCAAGAATAAACATGAAATGCACGCCCTACACTTGAGAAATTAAATATTTTTATTAGATTAAATTTGATGTTTATTTAGAATTTCACCATCAACTAGCTTGTCTATAAAATTACAGTAACTCGACTTATCTGCATTTATGCTGAAACAGCACCAACTGATAATTTATATTCCTTTACATGAAAATACCAGTACCAGAATATTTTGGTTTAAAGATCTGACCTACACGTCTTCCTGCTTTCATTATTTCTAAAAGGAAACTAGGATTTTTCTGTTTTCGTAATTTGCTCACTTAATCCAATGCATAAAGTATCGAGTATTCAGGTCGTTCGAAGACAGAAGCCGACAAAAGTGTAGGCGTGGCCTAATCGATTCGTTATTCGTACTAAATTCGCGAGAAGCCTCGATCTTTTCGCGTTATAACGATTTTAATATCACGATTTCTGTCAATAGCGATAAATGTATCGTGATATCAACAATAACTATAATATTTTCAATGCTTTCTTTAAACTGTTCATTTTATTTCGATTTTCTGATTAAATTTTAATTCTAAACAAATTTATGGTAATGTTTAGTTTATTTTGATTTCGGAGATCAGAAAATAAACTTCAGCCTGATTAGTTACCAGTTTTTCATACACTCACTGGCTGCGTTATCTTGAAAAGTCAATCTAATAAACCATACTAAACTAATTCTAGTTATAGCACTAACTCTTTAAGAACTACCTAACTCTATCCCTATCTTCTAAATGTAATCGTAGCGCCAAGCCTAAACCAAACTAACACTAATTCAAAGCCAAATTTATCCTATCTCTAAACACTAGCCCCAACTTAAAGATAATTTTAAACTGAACTCTAATCCTAACATTAACATAAACCTTAAATTAAACCTAACCCTAAAACCAAAACTTTCTCTAACGCTAACATTAACCTTCACCTCGTTAACATTAACCACAATTCTAATCTCAATTTACGGTGTTGTATTGGAGGCATCATTCATTTGCATCCATCGTGATAAATGGATGCCCCTACAAAATCTCAGTAGTGGATATAAAAGAAGCCTGTCTATGAACGGCATCAACCACCTTACGGGAATCTACATAGGTTCGTGGGCTAAACTTGGTATGCGTAAGATGCAGATAATCCACTACATATTATGGAGACTGCCTTCTCTGGCGGATCCGATCGACAAGCGATTTCATCCGGCAACGACAGCAAAGAAGCGTGGTTCCTATTTGGAACCTGCAGATACAGCCGACCATACACCGCTGCCGGCCACCTCTACAGACGTCAAAACCTATGTGCTTCTGGATGCAGGGGACAAGAACCGAATGAAGTCCATTGGTCCGGCGCTGTCATTTTAAAAGAAATTCCAAGCGCAATGCATCTCAGTAGACGACCTCAAAAGTGCAGTAGTGATGCGTGAGTGATGAAGCGGCACCCAACAAGGAATAATCAAGAGCAATTTTATGAAGATCTAAATGCACCCATTAGATTTATGCCATCAAAGGATAAACTCCTCGGAAACTTCGATGATCGTAACAGAAAAAAGGTAGCGTATGGTCAGCTGTTATTGCTTTTCATGGAATGGATCATAGAAACACCAACGGCAAATTCATGTCGATATGTAACGAGCCTGGACTTGTCTACGCTAACAACTTTCTCTTATACAGCGGTGTGCAAAAGTCTTGCATAAAAATAATTTTTCCTGTAAATTAGCTCGCATTTTGTCGAATCAGTTGTTATCAAATCTTGTTCATTAAAGTATTTCTATATTACTGTTGTGCATCTATCCCTATAATATCAAGCATATTGTTTCAGTGTAAGAAAAGTTATAATTTTTAGAAAATCATTTGCATCAGATCAACCTTTGCAAAATGTTGCATGAAATGTAGACAGCTATCTAATCAATTCAAATTCAATTCAATTATGCAGAAAGTGATCAGATCTATCAATAATGAGCAGAATATCCGAAATTCTTGATAACTTGTTCACAACGACGAGGCATGCTGGCTACCTAACGGTGACAATTGTCACTACTGAACTCCAAACAGGCTTCCTCGATTTTCTGTTTCAAATCGGTTTTACTTTTCGATTTTTTGGCTCTAACGCTGAGTTTAATCGAGTGCCAAATGTTTTCGATGGGATTGAGATCCGGGCTTTGAGCCGGCCAGTCGAGGGGGGGATTCGCAACTCTGCTATCAAGGCCTTGACACTCCTAGCTGTGTAGATGGGGGCGTTGTCCTGCTGATAGATGGCCTTCAGGGGCATGTGGTCACACCTATACGGTTCGACAATGTCCGAGACGATCTTAGCATAGTCATGAGCATTCATTCGACCCTCCACGTGATGCAACGGACCGACACCGGACGATTGAAAACAGCCCCAAACCAAGGCTGAATCTGCCCTGCCTGCAGAGTCGGTCGAGTGCAACTGGGATGGCATTTCTCGGACACCGATCGCCGAACGTACATCCGAACCGCCGAGTGGACCCTCACGAATTTGCTTTCGTCGGTAAACAACACTCGGTCGCTTTCGACGATTGTCCAAGCTGATGAACGGCTTCTTTTGTGCCGATCGCCCGAACAGCCCCATGCGGATCAAACGCCGTCTGATGGTGCACGAAACCAATTGGATCCAATGTTGCTTTGACAAGGCCGTCTGGATGTCGGTGGAAGTGCGGAATTGGTCCGAGTTGGACATGCGGGCGATCAGACGATCCTGTCGAGCCGTCGTTTTCCGCGGTCTGCCGGCTCTGCGTTTCGAAATTAGGCTCCCATCGGCTTTCCAACGTTTCAGGGTGCGAGATATCGTCGACTGACTGCAACCGATACGATTCGCAATGACCCACTCAGTTTCACCATCTTCTTTCATGCGAACGATTGTGGCCACTATTCTGGGGTCAAATATCGGGCTCTCGGCATCACTATATTGAACAAAAATGAATCAGAATAGTGGGAAATGACAGTTTTTCATATTTATATTCTACTATCCTAAACTATTATAACACAAAATATATATTCTATTTTTTTTGTAGTTTATGCAACACTTTTGCATACGTCGATTTCATGCAAATTATTTTATTAATATTTAGATTTTGACTGTGCAATTACAAAATGGATCTTAGTGTTATAAGTTGTTTAAAGACACCGATGCCTTTCAATTAAATCAGAAAACGTACAATAGTTACAAATTTCTACAAAATAAGAACCAATTTTCTAAGTCTAGTCATTTTGTGCAAGACTTTTGCACACCGCTGTAGTTCTCACACACATCGATGAGTGAAACTGGCAGATATTTTAGTACACTATTAGTACAGAATTTATATAAACTATGGGCCAGGTAAAGCAGAAGCATCATTTATAGTTTTATGACAATAACCAGGGCATGTAAACCGTCATAGAAGTGAAGCAAACTGTTATATCCAGCAGATAATCACAAGAACTTCTTATCCAAGAGTGCGAGGAACACAGTTCAATAAGGCCTTATAGAAATAAAGAACAGCTGACTGGAAGCGAAGTCTTTGGAATACTAGAATAATAACCAGCTTTTTTAAAACGAAGGCCTAAAGCCAGTCACTGGTCTAACGTATGTCTCATGCCACAGTATTGGTTCATAATGGAAAACTTAAACAGAAGAGAACTCACATTTTTAATTGCTGGCCAGAGCATTTCAGCAAATTCATAAGTTGACCAGTTTGTATTGGAGAAGTTTAACAACAGGCTCCAGCAGCCCCGTATTCTGTTCCATCAGCGAAGAGCCGACGGCTGAGAAAACTATCGCTATAATCAAGCAGCAGGAGACCGGGCAAAGCATTTGCCCCGATTGGAATACTTGCCAATTTTTTAAAGTAAGCATGAATCAGCTAGGAACACCTTCCAGGTGTCTTGAGAGGCAGAGTACTTCCACAAGAACTAAAGGACTCCAAAATCATTCATCTGTGCAAGCACTAAGACGGTACACTTTGCTCCATAAGCACCTTGGCATCTCTCTCTCTCTCTCTCTCTCTCTCTCTCCTCTCTCTCTCTCTCTCTCTCTCTCTCTCTCGTTTTGTCAGGAAAATTCATCAGTATAAAAAAAAATAGTTTCTCAGCTGGATGATGCACTTCAGTTATCGAACAGGGCGGCATTTTAGAAGCCTTCCAGGTCACACTTTGGGGAGGGATCAAGCAGAGATGTGTCATGGCTCCGACTTTCTTCAGCCTGCTGTTTGTTAGTATGCTTTTTACTGCCTTCAGAAGCTTGAGAGTAAGCATAATCATCCACCATAAAGGGCTCGCTTCAACTTAGATTTAAAGCAAGAAAAAAAAAAAAACCCATCTACCTCTCCCGTACCTGCGAACATCTGTTGACTGTTGTTTGCTCCCTTGTTGCCCACTTTAAGGCTGACCGGTAACAACTTTCTGACTGTTTATGGGCTCACAGTTAGCCTAAACAAACAATAAGTCAACTCAATAGTTCATACTGCGAACCCAAACACCATTCTATGTGCAGAGGGGCTAACTGCCCTCTCAGTACTCTCTTCTTGTCCTGTTCTTTTGACAAAGACATTTCCAGTCGCGTTGCGTGACTGCGTTTGGCCATTTGAAGAAGTTTGGTTGGAATGAGCGCGGCCTGAAAGTATGTACGAACCTTGCAGTGTATCAGCGGGTGTCCTGTCTCCAGAAAAAGCATCGTTGACCAGCTTGACATTGGAAGCTTCCAAAATATGTGAAATCTCTTCACAGAGGCTCTGGGGAGGGTGAACACCACGTACACTGGTCGGAGCTTCTCGTTTCAGAAGACACTGTTTTACTCGCCGCACGACTAATTTAAACGTAATTGCAGCATAATACTAATTAAAACTAACACTATAATTAAGGATAGGCGTCTAAACCAAAACATAAACTTAATTCTAACCCTATTTCTAATATCAATTGTTACAGATTTGAAATTATGAATGCTTGGAGTAGGATAGCCAAGGATAAGGACTCGGGTTCAGTTGCCGTCAGGATCTGACATGTTTCGTGAACTTCTGCAGCGTGATTAAGCAAGAGTTCTAGTATGGATCTTTTGGGGAGGGTACTTGTGATGGAGATTTATTTCTCAGGTAACCGTTGACTGCCTTGTAACTTGCTCGCCCCCTTCGGGCACACTTCTGTGCGATGTCGCTGAAAATGTTCAGATAAACAAGCCGCCTTGGCAGTGACCGCGGATCGGGTCATCCCATCTTGTAATCAGCCTCTAGTCACGGTGTTCGTTCACTCACTGATAGCTAATGCTGGCATTTCACCAACGTCTGAGGAGCCTCAACAACTGTGCCTGGTTTTTATGCTCCACATGCGGCTATCGCTTGAATTGGAAAAGACATTCGTACAATGACCAAACAGGCAGCAGACGCCATGCCTTTGAATAAGCACCCAGCTTTTGTTGTCGAGCAATTTTTACTTTAATGAGTAAACTTTGGAAAACAGAAAGGCATTTGTACAGTATTCAAAACAATTAATTTTTTTTAAATAAAAGACACTTCTCGATTAGAAAACATTTACCCTTTCCCAACGACCCAAACGGAGTTAGCTTAACATTTCTAGTTCGTTATAGGAGTAAAGAGGAATTCATCCCAACGGCAATACTTTTGTAGAAAAAGATATTAAATAATAACTTAAAAGAAGTATTAGTAACTGAATACAAAAAAAAAAACTAAAAGGACTATAGAAACAGAAATATATGTGGGATTATTCAATCTCACATCAGTTACTTGTATATCTTCTCCGAGGCATATTTCAAGATCCTGTCTTCATCAGCGCTATAATCAGTGTTCTAGACACCGCTGTTGGCGTCATGTTACCGTTAGAATTTTAAGTAACCTGCTCTACAGTTTCACCTGTCCCTTTAATTAACTTATTCTCGAAGATTTATAAGTTCCGCGGATCTTACCGACTATCTGGAAAGTACTTCCGTCTGTATAGCTTTCCCTTTTCACGCATTCAGCCGGCGAAATCTCTACCCCGCCTTTATCTATCAGCAAGACGGATTTGGGTCTGCCCTTCACATGCAGTCGTTTGTCTTGATGGCTGTGTTAAGTACAATTTGTAACTTTTCCCTCAGTTGTGCATCACTGATGGAGTCTTCCTATTTAACCCTTTGAACTCCATGATACACAGGGAAAGGCATTACTGCGTTGACTTATGATGATAATATGCCAGGAAAGTATCCAACAGCTTACTAGCTTAATTAACAATAATAAGCAATAATATACTATATATATCTTTTTATAGTGTTACCATTTACCTACCTCTGTATCTTAGTTTATTACATGATAATATCAATTACAGATTGGAAAAAGGTTTTCAAAGATGGTGGGTCTGATTAATTTCGTCCGAGAACATGAAACACGTAAAGATTTGCATGTGCTCAGCAAATAATGTCTGGAACCGATGCATCAACACTTACCTGTGTAAGTGGACCTAATATTGGACACCCTTCCAGTGCCTGATTTACCATTGTGCTTAGGTGTGCTTAAGCACAGGGCCCCGTTGGCCAGGGGGCCCATCTTCCTGCCAAAAAAATTTTTTACGATGAATTTTTCAAATGTTTTTCAAATGTCAAACGTTCAAATGTTTTTCCTAAAAGTTATAAAAGTGAAATTGGTCTGTAAAAATTGTCAAACGCAGTTGAAGCATTACTTTATAATTTGTACCTCCAGGGTCCATGTAAGGGGCCTCATAACTTAACTAGCACAGGGCCTCATTTGTCCTAAATCCGGCACTGCACCCTTCCATGACGGTCTGTAGATAAACGGTACCAAAGATCTGTCCCGAAATCAGTTCTCTTCATCTGGTGTAGAGGTATTGGGCAATAACACGCACCGCGATGAGGAACGAGATGGGATGCTCAGTGAACGCCACCCGCATGATATCGTATCTCTCCGTGCACTGATCTTATAAACAGCATTATCGATCTAGTTTATTTATGTCACCATGAGCAATCAGCACGCGGCGTATGTCTATATCGAGTGCTCGATCATTAGATACCAGAAGCTCTTCTGCGCGTGCTATTATCTCGGAGTTCGGCCGTCTCCGGCGAGATGTGGCGCTCTGAGCCGAGAAAGGAACTGCAAAAGGCCTTTTACAGGGGGAGTAACTCTTTAAACTGTTCTGTACTCAACCCACCCGTAGTAGACGTAGGCAGAAAATTAACTTTACGATCCACCTATTCGACTATGACGTCATTTACAAATCGCCATACACTGCAGTCACGTGCTGATACCCGAAGTTTTTACGTAAAAAAAAACAACAAAAAGACGCAAATCAGGGGATTTAGAACGGAATCTTTTCAAATTCATCTTTGCATCTTCCATTTATAATTCCATTTAAAATCATTATAAAAAATTCTAAAATAAAGAAAAGGAATAGAAATTACACGATTCAAATAGAATTAAAATGTTTGCCTATTCATCTATTATTATTATTATTATTATTATTATATTATTATTATTATTATTATTATTATTATTATTATTATTATTATTATTATTAATTATTATTATTATTATTATTATTATTATTATTTAGCAAACAATTTAGGATTATGAACAGTGTAATCGGCTTTTAGAATGATTGTATGAGAAAAAAATCAGTTGTTAGATAATTACTGTTAATTTCAACCATTTTAAATTTAAATTTCATTAAACGGTTGCATAATTATGATAAAAGAAGACAAAATAACATTTCCAAACCCAATTTAGTTTCTCTCTATGTCAGGCAAATGCTGTACAGTGCACTTTTGACGCGCTTTAAGATGTTTGTGACCTTCTTTTCATGAGAGTTGTGGCGTTTGAAAACTTTCGAAATTTAAATTTACTTAGGTTCAATTGAAACTGATGGTTATTTTCTGTAAACGAAAGTGCTACGAACTGCAACACGTTTCCTTCTACGCATAAACTCTGCGTAGGAATAAGAATAGGCTCAGGCATAGAGCAGAGGGAAACAGGCGCTGGCTTACTGTTCGTTATGTAGGTAGTATGCATTGGTCTCCAAGTTTCATGATTTAAACCTCATTGAAAATTTAAAGTAAATAGAGAGAGAGAGAGAGAGAGAGAGAGAGAGAGAGAGAGAAGAGAGAGAGAGAGAGAGAGAGAGAGGAGAGAGAGAGAGAGAGAGAGAGGTGGGTTGGAGATAATGTAATAGAGGCTAGAAGATGGGGTGTTGTCGGTTTTTTAACTTGACATGGTGGGGTTTAAATTTAAATCGATAACATGCCCATTTTCTGGTTGATTTTTATCCAAATAAATAAAATGATTGTATTTGTCTTATTTTTAATCCGATGATTCCTGGCTTGAATCTGAGTTTATTATTTTTATAGCTTGTTTTGTGTGTCCGTGGATTACCTGAGTGTACTGATGTTGAGATTACAATCATGTTGGAGCAGTGACTATCATGGCAGACAAATTTTGCTTCTAGAATTCAAATAATTATTGACGTTAACATTTCTGTATTAAATTTATGGCATTAGAACTCCCGCACGATGGCTGCTGCTTGTTAGTATCGGTCTCATATTTATTGCTTTACACTTATTCGATAATAAAATTTGATTTGTATGCAAAAAAACGTATTTTTTCTGTTCACGTGAGAAACGAAATTCTAGTCAGGTGACTGCAATATTTTTCAACGTCATTGGATTAAACACCAAATGATGATGAAATAGTTTAATATCATGACGTCTACGATCTAAGTCTGAAAGGATAAGGAAGCGCATTGTGGCGGTTGTCCTGCGCCAGGAGAAACTCAGTACTTCCGGCTTTGGCATAGATATCCCTACTTGAGCTCTGCCTTTTTAGATGTGGTAAGAAAACAGACTACCCAGAAAAAACCCGCGCGGATTAGGCTAGGAAAAAAAAAACATCGAGAATAAGTCATGCAAGGGGAAGTTTGCCAAGCCGAGCCATTGCCAAGCGAATCGAACTCAGGCTTTCAACTTCAGCAGCCGTACAGGTTAACCACTTGACGACTGCGCCGCTTGTACATCTAGTTATTGAGGACGAGATAAAACTAGTGCCGAAAAGAGTCCTTCATTACGTCCCTTTTCCACACAAGCATATTCTATGGTGCAAATGTTGACTGTCAAGAATAAAAAAAAAAATCAAAATATTTCACTGTTGGCGTTGGCTTTTTTTTTGTTCAACAATAAAATATCGATCTAATTAGCATTATGTTCAGCTGAAAAATCTCTTTTTCTCCCCTTCCCTTTTTATGATGGATCCCCCCAGTTAGATCTGCCAAGTCAGTCCTCTTTAAATAAATTCGGGTGAGCAGGGGAATATTTCAGAGAGACTTAGATATCTTTAGTACAATTCCAAGAACAGAAACGCGGTCTTCCATTTCCTTCAGAACATAAATAACAAGAAAAATAGTTACTTTGTAGAAATCATCGCTTTACGACTAACCTACTTGGAAGATCAGGATTTTTTTATATCATGATCTTTGGCCACTAAAGTTTAATAAACAACAAGTAGTTTATATTTTTAGTATATCAAGCATTTGATAATATACCGACGGCGATAAATATTGTAATTGTGTGCTATATTTTTTTTTTTGTATAGCATAAATCGTAGACAGCGCTTTTTTAAGACACGTCGTCATCTTGTAATGGCTTGATGTAATTTGAGGGTGCCATTGCCCACCTAATATTTCAAACGTTTGCTTAAAAATCTTCTCTACCCTCATGAATCTAGGAGTGGAGTGGTAGAATCACGTGACATTACTTTGGAGACATACCGATAGGGCGACAAGTTCTGAAATTTTTCATATCTATCAACACTTTACTTAAATTGGGTTTCTAATAAGAACTACTGGTGTATACGTTTAGAGGAATCGGTGGAATTAGCACTCAGGAGCATAAATTTCACAGAGCGTTTACGGTCAGTAATTAGCAACTACAAGATCTTCGACATGTTGATGACTTTTCCCATTTTTTTTAAAGGGGGTTAACTGCAACCAGACCATTAACGAGCAAAAAATATTTTTGTCTTACGAAATCGAGGGCATATTCGATATGATATAAATGTAGTATATAAAAAAAAATTTCATGTTGAATTAGATTTTATGAAAACAATAAACTAGTAAACAGGAAGTACGTGTCTAGATTTCTATTTTAGCAAAACGGGCAGTATGGAAGTAGTAGAAAGATGATCTTTCAGGTATTTATCGTGGACTTCCCGTTGCCATGTTAACAGGTTTCTTGGGTGAATAAATCGTTTTTTGTTGTTGCTATTGCTGCTTTTCATAATGAAATTAATCTTCTGGACGAATGGGTATATATAACATATCGTTTACAAGTACTGGATATAAATATAATTGACGGGGAGGCGTAAGTGTATTAAAAAAATATTTCAAAACTACTTTCTGACAAGAAAAAAAAAATACAAACTTGGTTTCCATCAACCAGTAATTAATTATTTTTCTGTGCTTTCATATTAGGGAAATGTCCTGGTATAAACTAAATACCGAAGAACACTAGTTGAAAAAGTTAATCATTTTCTCAGTGTGTTAACTGTGCACCCCAGGTGATTTACTGTGCTCATAATTGACGTACAAAATCTGAGACGTCCGTCTGCCAGCTATTCCGGATCGATTTAGCGTTACTTTCCCAGTCTCATTACCAGCAGTAGTACTTATGCGCGTTAATTGCTTCCATGTGTCTCAATGCTTTGATTAATCTCATAATTGTACACTCTTTGCATTTTTAATATTTACAACCATCCACACTTAAATCTAAATACTAAATGGAGTGTCCCCATTGTATTAACTACAGAATGAATTAAACGTTTAATTCGAATAGGTGATATCGATTATTCCAGTGACCCTCAGAGTTTATAAGTAGAATTGTTACTCCACTTTCTCAAGTCGTCCAAGACGGTATCTGGAGATATCTAAGCAGATTAGACTCGCTTACTTCATGTAATGAGTCGGAAATCTACAAAGATTGACTCCGTCTATTCCCACCAGTTTAGACTCAAGTGTTTATGTACTGACAGCTAACAAAAATCCAGTTTGCAACATCTCTTTATTTAGCCTGAAATATTTCAATGGCCTTATACAACCATTTCTCCACCCTGCCATGCGTCTTTTTCAGCAAGATCTTGAGGGAACTTTTTTTTAATATTCTAAGTAATTACGAAAGGAAAGATCTATTTGTTGTTGTTATTATTGGCGGTAAGTAACTAAGCAAATGTTTACCGAGTTCATCTGGTGCATCCAAAGTGTTAAAGTTCACAAAACCGCTAAGTGTTCTCCGGTTAGTTAGCGCGGCCATTCTGGTTAACTTACCGGTCCACTCGAAGATTTCGCCAAGACAGCGTCTAAGGAGCTTTTGATAAATTCTGTCGTTGTTCGCGGGTACCGAAGTAACATCTGCAAGAAGCGAAGGTAAATGATCGGTATCCGTTACGAAGTGGCACCAGACGACTTTGGTTAAAGCGAAGATTTGTCTATTGGACGCTATTTTGGTTATGTCTTAGGTGGTCGATACCAGAAAGGGCGTATCTTGTCCGACTTGGGTTTGGAGTGTAAACCACGTAAGGCGCATATAAAGAGAAGACCTGAAGTCACACACACACAATATTCGAATCTTTGCCCGAGTGACTAACTAGTTCCTGCGCCAACCTTCAAGAACAAATCGCGTCGATTCTCCTGTTCGCAAGAAGAATTTTAAGAAGCGTCCGTGTAACCCTAAGGAATCGGTTCGCGTTCTCTCACGTGTCTCGCAGACAATAAGTCGCCATTCTGATTTCGTTCGTCTGCTCAGATTACACTGACACTGTCTGCTATCCTTTGACTAATTTACTGGTTTGATGGATTATTTTAATATGAAGATTATTAGATAATAACATAGAGATAATAGAGATAATAACGCATTCATAAATTTTAACTGCGATTTCATCCGTTTGAATTTCAGTGCACTCGAATATTGTGGAATGCTCCAGCCACCTGCATCCATCATTCGGCGGCGTAATTCGGGTTCGAAAAAGTGGAATTATATCCCCTTTGAAGTTATTTCAAAGTAGGGACTTCTGTCGTTCTCCTTCTCTTTTTAGAATTTTTTCCATAATTAATTATTTATAGTATGGGGAAGAAATTAGCGATTTTTACTGATGTATCCTATCATTCTCAAACCCTAAAACCATTTAAAAAAAAATATTCACGATATAGTGGTAGCCAATCTATATCAATCTACATCTTTGTGCCTCCGCTTGGTTTGTTACTTCCTTGGGTACAACAACAAATAGTTGTGCCAGACGGCTGGACTGCCTCAAAGACCTTCTCAGGGCCAGACCTGACCGACCTTTTTGTTGTTTTTAAAGCAGATTCCACATCACCACCGCTATGGTCAACTGAGGAAACCCCCTCTCTCATTTTCAGAGCTGGTAATTGAACATCTTTTCCTCTCTGTAGCGGATATTTTTCAAAATCTCCTTTTATCTGACGCCAGTCCTCCAGCTCTTTTCAAATAAACTGAGGTGACCAGCTACATATTTCAGGTTGGAATACGCAGCCTTGCTAGAATTCCATAGTCTTGCACTTGCTGGGAAATATGAGCCCCCCCCCACAAAAAGTTTTTTTTTAATCCTTCACATGAAATAAAACTACATCAGACATTAAACTTATTCCGGGTAAGAATTTTCTTTAAGCTAAATCAACGAATTATAGAAAAGTTTGGGGGGTAGAGAATTGTCTTATTCTCTGTCTACCTTGAAAAGCAGTAGCCCGAGAAGTCACGTGAACGGTGCGAGCTTTACGATTGGCTAGTGCATTGCACTACATTTCAAAGAAACAGAAAGTAAAGGGCTGCAGATTAAGTGACGCATCACTAGCGTCTGGCGCGTGATGTGAGAGGGGGGGCAGAGTAAAGACGTCACCGAACCGTTACAAACTACATTGAATACAAATTTCAATAGCTACTTGTACAGCAACATATTTCATTTATTTGCTAAAAAACAGCAAATAGGAAAATAAGCGCGCACACACACACACACACACACACACAGACACACACACACACCACACACACAGACACAGACACACAACACACACACACACCACACACACAGACACACACACAGACACACACACCACACACACAACAGACACAGACACACCACCACACACACACACCACACACACAGACACACACACAGACACACCACACACACACCACACACAACACACACACACCACACACACCACACACAGACACACCACACACACACCACACACAGACACCACACACAGACCACCACACACACACACACACCACACCACACACAGACAACACACACCACACACACAAGACACACACACACCACACACAACACACACCACACACCACACACACACACAACACACACACACACACACCACACACACAGACACACACACACCACACACACACAACACACACAGACACACACACACCACACACACAGACACCAGACACACCACACACCACCACCACACACACAGACACACACACAGACACACACACACACCACACAGACACAGACACACCACACACACACCACACACACAGACACACACAGACACACACACACACCACACCACCACACACACACCACACACAGACACCACACACACCACACCACACCACCACACACACACACAACCACACACACAGACACACACAGACACACACAGACACACACACACCACACCACACACCACACACACAGACACACACACCACACACACACAGACACACACACACACACAGAGAAAATGTATGGTTCAGGAATCTTTAAAAAAAACAAAAAAAACCATCTCTTTATACTTTTCATGCGTCTATAAGTGCGTATTTAATGTTACCATAAAAATTATCTAAAATTAATATTAATAAGGAATAACCAGTAACTTTAACCAAGAAGGTTTTGGCTAAAGTGCGTCAGCCCCATCAAAGGTCAGACATTGTTTTGGTCTGCTATATCTGGTTGAAGAGAAAGATGTCATCTCTCTTCTGCTTCCAAGTGAATTTTCAGGAAAGTTTCGTCCTGCCTCATCAACCACAAATGTCGCACTGTTGACCAGGAACGGCTTCGTATCAGAACAAAGGATCGATAAAATTAAAATATCCGATCGCGCGCCTTTAAAGAGACGCCGATGTCAGCTATGGGGCTGGTCAGATTGTACCGGCCTCGCGGCGGAACTCCGTCCAGATGGCGTCTAGCTCGCCGGGTCGCCAGTGACTGACGCCGCTCCGACAGGGGCTCTGCTGCGGTACGAAAGGAAGTGAACGACAGCATTTCTCTTTACGCGCCCCCTGATCTAGCCCAAGGTGGGCGTGCAAAAAACATGAGGAGGGGTGGTAAAAATTAATAAAGAAGAAAAAAAGGTACATTAGCAGGATCTTAGCGCAAAGAAAAGCCCTTAAAGGGTAGGTGTCCTGATATTATACCCACATATTCGAAATCAGAAATGCTGGTTTTCACAGTGTTGCAGATTTCACTAACTACTCGGCGATGAACGAGAAAGGAAAACAGGTCGGTGATCTGCTCTCTTCGTATTCGCCGTCATGATAAAAACGTGAGTAGCACTGAAAGTAAACAGGAAAACGCAACAGTTTCGATGTTTTCCCATTATCTCTTTCTGTTGCTCGATAAGTCATAGCGTTATATACACATCCATCATATTTTACGATCGTTTTTCGTGCTATTTCATCTTCGTTCTATGTAATCATTTCGTGTCCCGATTCTATACACCGATTATTGTGCCACAGCAACGACTTAGAGGCGAACTTTCGATCTACAGTCGAAGATATTTAAACCGATCTCCTTTTTTTTTGCAGGAAAACAAATATAATTTATGTTGTTTTAGGGCAAAGGATTTTCTTGTACTGCCATCTGTTCAGTGGTAATTGAAACACAACAGATTATAAGCAGTCTACCTCTGCCGTGATTCAACTTTGATGGGGACTTTCCGGTTAGGAACCCGACCGTTTTCCCACAAGTTTCTGTTTCAGTTCAATAGACTTTCACTGGATACGACTTGTTCTGATCCCCTCACTCCGCCCCGCAGGTAGGATTTAAGGCGCTTATCTTAAAGTACAAAATTTGCTACGTTAAGCATCATCCAGATCTCATTGTTTCTGTTTGTGGGGTTTTTCATGTGCTTGGTTTGAGAAGGAGGGGGCTGGCTAACAGTTACATCGATATGATCTGCAGTAAAGAGATAGCTGTCTAAGCAGCAAACGATTGTAAAACAGCTCATAATTTTACCTCCAAAAACATTTAGGTCTGGTAACATAACCACTGTTTTGACAAATCGGTAAGTCCACAATTTTATGGTCTCTAAACGAGGGATCACGTGGAGACTTCTTTATGATGATATCGATATCATAATGGCAATGTTGGTCTTCTGTTCACTTTGTTTGAGTTATTAATTAAATTTTGTTCAGTAGTTAAAGGAGACAGGAAGCGATTATGGGTTCTACAAGAGCTCCCAGGAAAGGGAAATGTGACATTCTGAAATCCACCATGCAAATGGATGATTTTCGAAAACAACTTATAAATCACATGCGTAACTCAGCAGACATCTAGAAGTGGTCGCAGGTAGAGTGTCAGGTCATATAATTAACGAATGAAGAGAGACTTTGTTGTTGCTATTTCTAGGGAGACGAAAACTTTTGGTCGTAGCTGTACGCGACAGATAGATGGGCTAATACCCCAAGTTTCACTAGCTTTCTCGCAGCCGAATAAAAAAAGCGAATTCATCTTCAGCATAGTCTCGAGGATTTTTAGGCATCGCAAGAAGATGACTGGCTCGATTTTTCTCAGTGAACATGACGGTAACATATGAGCCAATGAGGAAATCCGGAAAAAAAAGGTCGTAAAAATCGAGACACCTGAGTCAGGGAGTCGGTTGTCGCTTCCTTTGGATCGGAAGCACACGATGACCTTGATGTTAATTAATATTCTGAGAATGATTTATAAAAATTTTTTTTAAAAAAGTCTTTGTCTACATCTTGTTTTCCTTTTTATATTCTTTGTTACAAGTTTGCTTTACTCGTGTTTCCAGTATAATACAGTATTTTACTTTGTAATAATTCCATACTAAATAGAATTTATGACTTTATTATGCAAACGCTATTGGTTTTTTCTTGAATCGCATTAACTTAAAACGAAGACTTTCTTCACCGACGAGTCGTGGCAGAATTTGCTGTTATTGTTTCCCCGAGGCATAATTCGCAGGTGTAACTTTTATGTTTTTTAGGAGATCCTTAATAGTACTCTTTATGTTATTAAAAACGTTAAAATCCAATTTCTTGTGAATCTATAGTGTTGAAAACTCAAGATAGACCTGGTATTGCTGCATATGTTTTTATGTATACCCTGGCAGTCATAATTAAGGGCTCATTTTTTTAGCCAAAAACTAAAATATTTGTGGATGCACTAGCGACCACACTAAAAAATATCTCGATGATTGCAACACTGAATACTTTTATTATTATTATTATTGTTTACAGGGCGAATTTGTAATTTCAAGATGACAGAAAAAATGTCGTGTTTCTCGTAATGCCGAAGATAAACACATCCCCATAGCGTTCGTTGGAATTGAGCCAGAAAGTATCTTGATAAACGTCTTCACCATGGCACTGCAAGTCCATCGACGAAGTGGACGTTCATTTTAGCCCCTTCAGGTACCCACAAAACACCAGTAAAACTATACCGTAAGAATCTGGCGGAGAAGAAGTGTAGACTTTATATAATAGGTTCGCGGAGTGTCTTCAAAGCTGTCATCGTACTTTGTTAACCTCGCTACCTACAATGACGAAGATTCGGAGTAGTGGCCCTTTGCACGTAGTTTAAATAGCTTCGGAAAGAGGCTGCGGGTGAAATAAAATTCCTAATCAAGGCGAATACTGGAGAATTTCTAACCGCACTGGGACAAAATAGGTGATATAAAATAAGGTACAGATTAAGACCGAGGGATAATAGAGCTGATCTCTCGACCTGAATGCTGAAATAATTCACGTAAGAAATCGAACACCTGTCAAAGCTGCTTTATAATTCTACTGGAAAAAGAAGTCCTCATCTAAGTTTGTGCGAGACATAAAAACAGAAACCAGTAACAACCCTAAAATGGAGATTAGGAATTTATCATTAATATCATTTATGAAACCTTTAAAAAAGAAACAATGGACATACAACGTTTCCGCCTACCTGTCTTCTCACCTGCTTTACCGATTACTTACCCACCTAGATTGCGCCTGCAAATGTTACGAAATTCTAACCTGTTTTCTGTATATTCTCAGACGTTGTTTTCTAACCAGCAGATATAAAAAACCGTCTAGATTACATTAATTTCAGCGCGCAGCCAGAGTTATTCTTGCAGGTAGAAACGAAAATGGCTTTACAGTTTGTCTTGTGTTTCCTCTTATTTAAAAACTGTCCATCGTGTCTACTAAACTTGTATTGCATAACGGAAGCTACTGATGCTTAATGCTCCGTTCCTAAAAGTGATCGTGTGCTGAGGTGTTTCTTCAGTGAGGTTTCACGTAACTAGAGGCGTAAGCAGAAATTTGGAAACGATGGTTTTCGCATAGCATAGGTTTTGACAAAACCATAAGGTAGAGTATTTACTGCCAGGCGAGCATAAAGCCATTACCGATCGAATTAATCTACTCCAAGCGAGTAAACATGCTTGCTCGGGTTTAGTAACAAATGTTTGTTTTTTTCTTTTGCAATGTAGCATTAGGTGTGCTATTTCTTCACAATTGCAGCTGTGTGTTCACATTGGCTATATTTTTCCTTATCGGTGGGCTTGGTTAGACGGCCTCTTCTGTGTAACGGTTAGCAGTACTCTACGAGTGTCGGCGTCCGTTATATTCTTCGGCAACAGTGACTGGCAGCCATGTCCTTCCACTGATCCTCTGCTCGACTAAAGATTCTAAACTCTTCACGTACGGTCGTTGAGCATCATTGGACAGCGTGTATGGATGGTTTAAACTTCCATATTGCTAAAATTTTAAGCATGAATTATCTTCATTTGAATTAGCAAAGCGAGAGAGAGAGATCCATATCAATACAGAGAGAAGATATATGACGTCAGTAGAGAGATATGACGTCAATATATATATATATAGAGAGAGAGAGAGAGAAGATGTCAATACAGAGAGAGAGATTACATCAGTACAGAAATAGAAAGAGACAAAGAAAGATTACGTCAATACAGAGAGAGAGAGAGAGAGAGAGAGAGAGAGAGAAGATGTCAATACAGAGAGAGAGAGAGATTACATCAATACAGAAATAGAAAGAGACAAAGAAAGATTACGTCAATACAGAGAGAGAGAGAGAGAGAGAGAGAGAGAGAGAGAGAGAGAGAGAGAGAGAGAGAGAGAGAGAGAGTTGTCAAAAAAAAATCAAAGTAAAGAAGACCACGTTATTCCATCCATGGTCGCCAGATTAAATAACATGTTCTAAGGTCACTACTTCAGGACATTTGCCCGTCTCTTTACGAAGTACATGGATACACATGCAGGCTGAGTGGCTTTATAGCTTGAAATGTGTATTGTACATTGTACACGAATAAATCTTCGCTATCATTCAGACAAGTCAGATCTTTAGATATCTCAATCTTTCGGGGCTTCAGAATTCCGTGATATGGAGAATGTAAAGAATATTTAATAAAGGGGATGGATTTAAATTCAGTGATGTCAAAAAAAGAAGAGAAAAGTTATAGCGGGACTGACCACTTCCAATTTTTTAATTTTTACGTTTGGAACAGAACAGGAGAGAACATAGCACGACATTCCCTCATCGTTTTCTTCAGACTCTCTGATGTTTCCCCATCCAACCAGAAAACCGCTGAAAGCTGTCACAGAAAAAAGCGTTTAGGTGACTCGGTGACATCTGACAGCCTTAGCTTCTCTGCGTTAACTTTGTTTTTCGTGTAGAAAAATTGCTTATGGAAGTTTATAAAAATCATTTAGTTTTCCTTATTCATACTTAATCGCATCGCGAAATGGAATTATTTTTAACGTATCGCTCACGTTCTGGTTTTTTTAAAAAAAACGAGCTGTTGAGATACACGTGTAACACCCCGAGAACAAACTTTTGCACTGAATTCGCCGTTTCCGCTAACTGACTGCCTGCTGCAGGAATTCTAAGAGCTTTTGTTTGGATGTCTTGCTAACATTGCGCACCTGTTGAGGACAAGATCCGGAAGTCGTTCTACCCACGTGCTTGTATTTTGAGTGCCGCGGACCAGACTCTCGCGACAGAATGCACATTTTATTTATTTCTCGGTATATGATATTTAACAAGTTTATCAATCAACTAGGTAATTTGTAAATGCCCGAAAACATTAATTCTGAGTTCTGACTCGCATCATCACGTTGGCAGCTGCGCGGTTATCTCATAGAAAACCCATTTATTACTTATTTAGCAAACGTTACTTTTATCCTGCTACGTGTTTGGCAGCTGTGGATGATGTTATAGGTAAACAGACAATAATAACACAGGTGCATTATCTTCGGCAGCTCATCATCGGTTTGCTAAAGTGTCTTGTGAATTGAGGGGAAAAGGAGGGCTTTCCGCTCTTGTGGGCATGAAAACAGCACAGAAGATAATCAACCGGTCGGTTATCTCACCTGCATTGCACTTCCTTTTCATGCCCTTTCTGAGCGATAAGGGAAACCAAAGAAAGGAGATTCATTCATTTAAAAAAAAAAAAAAGCTTTTCCCACGGCCAAAGAAACTGACTGCGAAGACATTAAACTCTCGACTGAAGAGACTGAACACGTGCTTTATTTACATGAGGGAACATTAATGAAAAGTTCAGTAAAATAAATAATTATCTTCTTTTCAGGTACTTATAAATGTGTTAAATAAAACCTAAATCAGGTTATCAATGTTTTTTTTATGTTTCTTCAAAGTTTTCAACTTGTCAATTTGAAATAAATCCAAAATCCGTTAATAAACACTTAGAATACATTTTTTTTTAATAGCTTAGATACATTACCAACTTAACCGGAAATTTTACGACTTTAAACTTTCAGTTGCATGAGCATCGCCCCAGCTTTCCTGTTTTGAAAATAAAAAAGACGACTTCTCACCTGTCGTGGCTGCGCGTGACTTTTAGTCGAGTTGTATAAGACGCCACATCTTTCTAATTCAGAACTTGAAAAGGGCTCCCAAACACAAACATCGATATGACTAATCCATTATTTCTCAATCTGATTTACTGGATCTGATTAGTAATTTTAGCATTAACTTATAGATCGTAGCGAAAGCATAAGAATAACTTGTTAGCTTTTATCAAACATAAATTCTGAAGATTATTGCATGCCGTTCTTCGATATCATTTAATGTTATCTAAGATTGTAAACGTTCCATAGTATTGAATAGTATCGTCTTACTACATATAAAAATAGTACTTATACACTTTTCTGTAGCATACTTTTAGAAGAACATAAAGAATTCCACACTGCTCCACTGGTTACTTTCTAAGGTATTACAATGCATACTTTTATAATATTGTACCATGTAATAAAATTTTACGATATTTATAAAAGGCACAACCGAATTCTGTTGCACTCTATAAAGTGGTGGTGTTTGGATTTTCGATCTAGCAGATTGTCAGACATAGTTTCACCTAAAACAGCTGGTTACAGTTATTTTTTAATATGTTTGAGGATTACACTCGGGTTAAGATGCGTGTTCATGCACAAACAAGCATTCATCGCGAGTCAGTACCGTAAAGCGTGGACTTTTTTGGTGAATTATCCACGGAATGAACCTTTTCCTTAATAACAACACTAATCATAATGTTTCCGAAAACGGGCTGATTCCCTCGACATTTCTCCGATTAACCGAGGTCGTGTGGCCGTTCATAGTCAACGACGGATTGTCTAATATCCCAACATTTCTCGTGGTTTCTGTGGCCAATATAATCACGAGTTCAAGTGATTTAGCGGGGGCTTACAAAGTGATACCACGTCAGCTCTCGTCACCAAGTCTCTTCTATTTACATCGGGAACAATAACAGTCAATCGTTGTCTCTACTGACTTGGCTACAAAGGTGAAAAACCCAATCTTTCCAATAGGAATAAAGCGAATCGAAATGTTTGGCCGGAGGACGTAACTGACAAGATCTTCGAGCTGTGGCGACGTGTAATCGTCTCCAGTGAGTCAAGATTTTGGTATCACCTGATTTGGAGACAGCTAAAAGGCTTTTTGTGCTGCAAAAATGTAGCGTGACCAAGCACTAACATAAAGAACTTCAGTTTACCAGTATTTACCTTTGGCGCGAAACAAACCAACGTAGCAGCGACAGGCTTACAAACCGTAAAGTCTTTTCAGATGCACCAGGTGCAACATTGCAATACTTAGAAATATATTATTACTGTATAGTTAAAATTCTTATCAAATAAGTTATTGTTTTAACGAATAGAAAGTCATAGTCGTGTTGCAGACGGTTCGTGGAGACTTAATTAAAGTAACAGTTACTGAACAGCGTATCTCTTTTTCTACTGTACTGATCAGATATTGGAAACTAAACAGATCAGCAAAGCGTTTTCTATTATCGATTTTATCTCGATACCAAAGACCAGGTTTCTGATCACTATTTGTGTCTCGTCCAATAGGTGAAATAGTGTAGCATTTCACTGCCATCCTTAAATCGAGAAACTACTACACATTTTTGTTCGAGAGCAGTTTTCGTGATTAACTATTTAGAAAAAAATTCGATGGTTCAGCTTTAAATTATGGTTCGATTTCGCTTTAGAAGTTTTCAACTTTTACAGGTGCATTTCCATTTTAGATTAATCCCCAGCCCCTCTTACACACACTCACCTTGTTTCTATGTGTGAAGGACTCCACACCTTTACGAGAAGGAATTTGTCGTAGATAGCGGAAACAGCCAACGTGATCCCCTGGAAAGAAAAGCATTTGATAAAATCGGAAAATTGTTTGGGCAAATACTTGAAGAGGGATTCGATCAAACAGGCCACCGTGCCCTCCTGGAATTTAGCGTGTCGTTCCTGCTCTTTTGGAGACCTCGAGAGTGTGAGAGCTAGCGTGTTTACTATATAAAAGCAGCTTAAAATGGCTGATGCCACCCGTTTGCAACTTTCCTATCTTCCTAATAGTTACTTTCCTGCTGGTGCGGTTGTGTAGAGCCAACCGGATAGACCAACCTGACCAGACTTAGCAAGACGTCTGGGGTTGACAGGGAGCAGGAAAATGTCGGACCAAAAATGGCTTTCACGTGTAACCGATTCATTATCTTTAGCGATAAAGCTTGATTCCACATGGTTTTTACTGAAAAGTAAAAATGGAGATTACATAGAAACATAAAAGTTTCTTCAGATCTTATTATTAGTAACTGAAGTGGCGTCTCAAGGTTTAATGTATTAATAACCATGTTTTCGTCTAGTGTTTCGTTTTAAGCTTTGCGATGGACATTAGCTCACTTTACTTTAGCAGCCTTAAAAGTGGATGAAGCTCTAGAGTTGGAAAAATGTCAATCAGTGCCACCTCACCACTAAACCGATTACCACCATTTCCTTAACTAACTTCCCTGTATATTATTACTCATTAACTCAATACAAAATATTTTCTGATATGAGTGCTTCTTGAATTTTAGCTTATTTGTAATTATGAACCTTAGTATTAATGACTGTAGACAGATGAAAAATTTTTTCTTACCTTTATGCTCAACGCATTAATTATTTATAAAGCTCCTATTTAGACTCTTGCATGTCTCAACTTTAAGCTTGGGAGTTCTAATATTTTAATCAGTCAACCCATTCAAAATGCTTAATTCTTGTTAACAGTCTAGTAAATTTTTGCTGAACTCTTTAATAATTCAGCATCCTTTCTTAAATAAAGATTACGCATCTGCATAACATGTCCAAGGTATGAAAGAACTAAAGATTTACTCGATAGAACTACAGTTATTTTACTTTTACGCTTGATACTTCGGTCAGTTACTCCTGGCATCCTATTTGCTTTGTTTGCAACTAAAACGAGCTGCTCTTCACACCTGAGATTTTGGCTGACAAGTATCTCCTATTATTCGAAATAGATAAGTTGTTCTATCACCACACGTAATCATCACGATCATTTCAAAGTCAGTAGCATCGATATGTTCTCGGTCCTGACTTAAACAGCTATCATACAAGATTAATCTCGGCATGCTCTCTGTCTGTTCGTTCAGCTTCTTCACCCAAGATTCACCCTAACATACAAGTAAACAGGCCATTTTAGAATTCCTCATAACATGGAAGGCAAAATAAGTAAACTTTATTATGCTTCTCTAATATTGACAAAACCTCTCCTGCTTTTACACTAAAACTACAAAGCAAAAACAAATATAACAGAATGGATGTTGTTGTAAGCCTCATGCGTGTATCCACTGCCATAATTTTGTTATCAGGGTTCGACAAAAACATTGGAGTGTGCATATTAATCCAACAAACGTAATAACAAATAATATCTTGATTCTCCTTGATAGTAAATTGTAATAAAAGCTTTTAAATCAATAGACGGTTGTTTTTTTTTGTTATTTTTATGAATGCTTTTGTATATAAACAGATTGTTTTATTTATCTCCCTTCTGTTGCAAAAAAAAAAAATATGAATGTATCAGTTGCCGATATGGGAGCTGCTTTTTCAAAGTTGCACTAAGTAAACTTTAACGGAAGAACCAGACATTTGAATTCTGCTCCCATCTGCGTGACCCGGTAGATGAGGACATAGGGGGAGTGGGGGCGAACCTGATCAGCCAACGAGGAACTATTAGAGACGGAGCAGTTTTAGCTACCAGTTACGGTAGAATTTGTTTGCAAGTTGTAGGAGTAATATATGGTCTGCTCAGCTCACTGATGTGAAGATTTCTTATTCGAGACGGTTGACTATAATGGTCCCGTTGGTCAGGTCATCACTGTATGTAGAAAACAAAGCGGCGGTCCGATCAAATACAGCAGGACCACCATAAACCTATCTCCAGACAATGTTGAATATCGAGGCCACTCCTTGACGACAGGTGGCGCTATATTTGAGTTATTGCCAACAGTGAAGCGACAAGAAATGGAAGGAATACGGTGCTTATGGAAAGTAAATGAAAATTACCACGCAAAATGTACTGTTGGCTATGAAGAGTTAAAAATGAAACTGGTGTTTTAAGAAAGGTGGTGAAAATGTAAGTTATTACCAGGACTGCAGCTCGGATACAACAAATAATAGTTACATTTCGGTTGCCGCTAACTGCGGTTTAATTGGCGAAAAGAAACCAATGACGTCATCGACGAACAGTCAGAAGGCGGGCGAATGGGGCTGTCTACCCTCACACGTTCCCTAATTATCAGCGCTGATAAGACGTGTCTGTCGCCGAAAAACTCTCCGAGAAAAGGACTTCTGTCTGCAGGTAACAGGACGTAATTAATGGATGCTGTTGTGAGAAGCGCTGATTCGGTTTGTGGCTGACGCGCCTCCGGTGGGTGGGTGAACTGAAAAAAAAAACAACAACAAGAACAACCTTTTTTCTTTTTTTTGCTGGAACATTCTTTGTCGCTTCGTCATCGCATCGACACCGTGAGATCTGTCCGTCTTTCGAACGCGAACCCAGTGACAGCATAGCGACCGCGCGGCCTCTCTTTGTTGTTGTTTTTCTCCCATCTCCCTGCGGGGGGGGTTTTAGCTCAGATTGCGGAGCAAGTTCAAGGTCGTCTGTCACACGCGCACGAACGACCGAGGCTCCTTCTGTTTCGGTGTTTGGTTAAGCGATTAGCGTTGGCCGGCGCTAGTCTCGCTGACCTGGTCCTGTCAGGCTCCTCGCAGACAATTACGGCGCCATTTAATTCTGTCAGCGATACGTTATGTCCGAAGAAAAGTAGTTTCCGAGGCTGTTGCGATCCAACAAGCGCGCGCATGTTTATGTCAGTGTGTGCTTGTGAGAGCATGCGTATCCGTGTGCGTGTATGAGAGTGCGTGCATTTTTATGTGTGCGCGCGCGCGCGAGTGTGTGAATATGTTCTATTTAAAAACCATTCTCTTGAGGTAAATCTCCTGTGATTCTTAGCGCTTTCGTGTCCATTTCAACTTAGAGGAAGTAATTCCCATTTTCCGTCCTTCTCAGGTAAATGGATCGACTAACGGACTTATTCTATGGTCCGTTGAATAAAAACTTCGTCTTTCTTTTGGAAAAGTAGACAAACAATTTTGCTTTTGCCCTTTTTCCAGTTTTCGTTTTTTTCCTTCACGAAGTTGCTACATCGAGAACGAGAGAGTTCAGAGAGAATCTGCGATATTTAGCGAACGCGGTTTGTTCGTTGAGATATTTCACCACGTTGGATCTTCTGGCGACTTTTCCGTCCAACCTGTCACCCCCTCTTCTTCCTGATAACGTCGTCATCTAGACAAGCTTCGTCTATAATGGCAGATTTAAGTCTAATTTAAAGCTATTATCTCCCATCTTCATATCCAGTGCCAAGTAAATATAGATGAAGTTGCGGTACTTTTACTTCGCGGGTTAAAGAAGATGCCAATATGGGATTTTGTCCCGGTGGATGGTAAACTAGTTCTTGCTCTATTCAATGACTTTAGTATCGAAACAAATTGGCTTCGTTCATCAATATATTTTCAGTTATTCAGCAAAAAATAAAACAAATCGAAAATTAAGCTTCATTCAGTATGTATTTCTATATCTTGTCCAAGCAATATCGATCAAAAACTGCTTCACTTGTGGTCTGTGGAAATATTCGCTTACCATTCTTTTGTTTTTGAAAGGTTGCTTATGGCAAAATTCGTCCATTTGTTCTGGAATACCCGAAGGCTGAGTACTTAGAGAGTATTTATTCTTATACCCTCTCCCTAAAGTTGCTATAGTTCGTCTAATTTGTTTCCACCCAGTGCATTTTACATGAATTATAGTATTATTCAAATCTAATAATTACACAGGCCTGCAAAATTTGGGTCATTGAAAATTGTCTGCAATGTTACAACTGAATTTTATGTTGTTTGGTGTGCTGATTTCAAATATGACCCCTATTTTTCTCTTTCTCGTAAGGATTTTTCACAAAGTGAATCCGATAATATGGGAAAACATTATTAATACGTATTCTGGTTGAAACATTTATTTGCAAAAATAATTAAAAAATAGTTTCATTTACAAAATTATTGATAGAAAACCGTTCTCAACACTTACTCACCTTATGCTGCCTTTTCCGTTTTCCCCTCAAAGCTCCTTTTGGTACCATTTTTCTGTAGGCAGCTGGCGGCTCTTCTCTGTGCAGCATCCAACAGCAGTCCGCAATCATGTTGACGTTCCACCTACCTTGCTATCTGCGTTCCATCTCCTTAATATCTTAATGAAATCTTCCCCCCTGCTCTTCACTAACAGCACCAAGATTTTCGGGCTCGCTGCTGCTTGAAACATCGTGAAAGTCCTCATCAGAATTCTTGCCTTCTTTTTCAGAGTCTTCAGGCGTGTCTTCTAGTTTTTCCGGAGGTAAAGGTACTGGTGTACCTGGGCCATGAGGTACAGGGCATATTGCCGAAGAGAAGTTCGGATAGAAAATTTCTTTCTTATTTTTTTAGATTGAACCCCTGTACGTTACACGAACAAAAGTAACAGTCATCGCTGTGATTTAGGGGTTCCCTCCAGATCATAGGGATCCCAAAACGGAAAGACTTTTTCTTGCCTTGAGACCATTGTCGGAGTTCTTCCACACAAACAGAACACTTTATGTGGGGGCCAGGACTTATCTTGGTCACCAAGTTTCACACCAAAATACGCATAATACACTTTTTAAATAAAGTCTGTAATGTTTCTTTGCTGTTTCTTCACTACAAAGTTCCCACAAATGTAACAGAAGTTATCAGGTGCATTAAGACAACCCCTTTGCAGCCATTTAGTTCACCTATAAACAGAAGAAAACCACAAATAAAAACCACTAAGGAAAAAGGAGAAAAAAGTAAACTTCTGCAGAAATGACACGTCTGGTAAAGTACACTGGTTATGACAGAACCTTCTCACACAAAGATCTAATTGCAACTTAGTCCAAGTAGGGAGTGTGGAGAGAGGGAAGCAAAAAGGAGTGAGTCATCAGCTTATCTCACTGTCTGGCACTGTCTGGAGAGGGGGAAGCAAAAAAGAGTTAGTAAAAAAGAGTAAAAAAAAAAGAAAAATTAATTGTAATTAATTCTTTGTTTGGAAGCTTAATACAATGATTCTGGAGATATTTAAATCGAAAATTTGAGTTCGTGGGAAAATGGTACGTGATGGAATTTTTAAACTATTTTTACTGAAAACAACACCCCAAAATCTATAAGAATCAGCTATTAGTTTTCGGAGAATTTTTCCATTGCAGGCCTGTGTTATTTTAAATAAAAGATTATACAATAACATCCGGACTTGAAATCCAGTTCTTGTACATACGCACAACACGGTTGCTTTCATCAAATATTCTTAAAATAGGTGAGAGAAAAAAATTGTTTCAGTTGTCAAGACTACAACAAATAATCGGTCCAACTTATGACTGTGTGGAAGTTTCATTGCGTGACTTGAATCCTTGTGGATCCAGTCACATACTAAGAAGTCGTTAATGTCCGGTATAAAAACAGAATTATGAACCCCTCTTGTGCCTGGACCCAGCGAGAGACAGCATATTTCACAAGACACCTGAGGTAGAAAGTGTAATTTGATAGAATTACAACTGACCGGACGCCAGACAGACAGACGACTGCATCACCAAAAGATGTCTTTGATACTGTTCTTCAACGTTGTCTAAGAACTGCGAATTCCATAAAAGATTTGACAGTAAATCATCTCTTGGTCAGAAGATTACTACATAACAGTGACAAGCTTGAGAAATTGGTACCAGAGAACGCTCGTATCCAAGCAACCATAAATAGCTCCGGGGACAAGTCAGTATCCCTTACCATTGCTATACGTTCTTTGACAGATGCCGAATTCTTGGTCACCTTGACGTCTAAAAAGAAATACTTAAAACGAAAGGTAGAAATGAAACGGCTAGCGGGCCACAGTTCTCAAGATCTGTCTTATTCAAGACTAGACAAGTTATACAGACAGGTAGCTTTCTATTTTGGGTGTTGATATTTAAAGAAAGATGGCCCACGACATCAAGGCAAACGATTCAGTGAGCTTGCTTAGTATCAGGTGCGAAGAGATGAGGCGATCCGCACAAACTGCGCTACGAGATGACTGACGGGAAGGTTCGCCGGGCTCAGAATTCTACACGGACGTTTTACGGTCGCTTTCAGAGGTAGAACAGGATACTCAGAACCCAATCAGCCGTGTAGTTAAATTACTTCTAGCCACTGATTTACTTTTTATAAAAAAAAAATAAAAAGAGAAGAACCCCGATACCCTTAAAAATGGGGGAGCAAAGAAGACGAAGCCTAATTGTCAGTGCACCTTTAAATAAAGCGTCAGAGAAGAGGGAATGAAAGAGTAGGTTAGTGCGGGTTGCTGCACCGGGTGTTATCAAGAAGGGGATCAGGGGGGGATAGATGCACAACAATACCTCGTTGTTACTCTCAAGTTGCGGTCTCTGTCTTTCTATCGCCTCAGGCCATCAAACATGTACCCAGACAAATAATCTCCATATATCTATAACTCCAATTTTCCCTGCACTCGCCTGACAGCGAGGGACCCGAAATCATTTAACACCTGCACCTAACCTCCCGTCCTCGGGGGGGGGGGCATTATTATTTATTTATGTATTTCTAACTTACCCTGAAATACTGCCCTGCTTGTAGTGGATCTGCTGAGGACAGCTGTCATTCATCCAGCCTGACAACGTTATCAGAATAGGCTTTCGTTTCCAAACCTCTCAGCCCTCAGTCAAAAGTCCGCATCCCACGTATTTTGCTAGTGCGCGAAGCAGAGAGGTTGGATCCGTCTCCTTTCTTTTGTTTGATGGTAGGATGGAATATCAGGAGCAGCTCCTCAGTTAGAGTTCACTCTTGCTGTCCGTTCCTCGAACCATTCTTTTAGCTAAAGACAGCCATCATTCATGGAATAAAAATCATAGTTTTAAACGAAGCGTAATAATAATAATATAATAATAATAATAATAATAATAATAATAATAATAATAATAAATCCATTTCTGGTCTCTGGATTCCACACCAAGCAAAACTTTAACGATCAGAATCGCCAGAAATATGCAGCAAGTTGTAATTTTTATCAAGTCGGATGCCAGAAATTGTACGTGTTAGTTTTTTGATTTTTTTCAGCTCTATCATTTTCAGCTATTTCTTCTTTTGTTTCAACTTTTCCTATTCCATATTATTTTCAGCATTATGATTTTTCTTATCTTTTGATTATTACTCTCAGCCAGTTTATTATTACTAACTATTCTCTCCCCGTTTTGTAGTTTATCTTAACTATTTAGATTCATATTTTAGTTTATTAAATTACATTTTCAGCTATTCATTTTTTTATTTGCTTGCGATTCCCGCTGATGACTTACACAAAACTCCCAGGAAGATCACCTGGCACGACACGTCATAGTGTAAAGAATTCGTTTCGCTTCCTATTTATTTTCTGATTCTTTGTGCCAGTTTTTTTTTTTTTTTTGGAGAGAAACAAATATGTAAATAAAAAATGTTTTCGCTCTTCTTTCGGTGCATCATGCAGATTTATTACCAATAGGTTATCAGCGACCGCAGACAACGTTGTGCGTAGTTACGTAGATCTATACTCATAGCAGCAGCCTCGTGGTCATCTTCGTCCACAGCCCTCTCTGGATCCTCGCTATCGCAAGCGCATGACAACAGCTGAAGCCCAAAGGAAAGGGCCACTCTATCTCTGAACTTAACTCAGACGCTCTTTTTACTCGTGTATCAGTTATAACAGGCATCGTGACAGACCGAAGCTAACAATCCCTTTTTTTGCATTGTTCTAAAAGTAAGCAAGTCATGCAGTTATGGAGGCAAAAATGCTTGAGTCTGGCAAAGGAATTTCTTTACATAGAGAGGAGGAATTAAAGAATTGTAAACAAAATAATTAAAATCTGATAGTTATCCTGTGTAGAGTGGGCGCTATAATAATTAACTAGTAATCACTTATCCCACATACCACATATTACCTGTGTTTACATTACATTACTACGTTTTGAATTAAAATTACTAATTCTAATTGCTCTTGGATTATAATGAACCTAACTGATGCTAAAGATGCCAGCTCGCCATATGCCAAGCAGTTTTCAAAAATAATTTGGAAGTCAACTAAACTAACTAGTTCTAACCGGTTTGGATCGAACCCACGATGAGTTTGCTACTGGAAAGCGATATACTTCAGCTATTGAAAACTAATGTGTTAATAGTCCTGGCGGGCGTAACATTAAAAGTAAGGGAGGAAACTCAAGCTTTCTTTTACCAGCGATCGACGCTCCGTCTTTCTGAAAACGAGATGGTCTGTGTGCCTGTCAGTAATCCTGCATTTGGCGTTTTGTCTGGGATGAAAAAAACAGAAAGGGGAAGAACAACAGAGATGGGGGGGGAGACGAATGCCTCGTCGTTAGATAAAATGTGACTTTTGGCAACGGAATTACCGAAAAAAGTGTCCCTTTCTCTCTTTTTCGTTTTATTTGCTTATACATATAAGAAAGTGTAGACAGATAAGAACAGAAGGACTGGTACTGCTGCAAAAATGGACATCCGGTCTACTATATGCATCTATCACGTCTGCGTTTGGGGCGAAATCAGAGAAATGTCTTCGAAGCGTCAGCGATGACTCGGTTCGCGTTTTTGTTTTAATTATAACTTTATATATTCTTAAAATCTATTTTAATACCCCCCTTCCCATTCTGTTTTTTTTTTCTTTTTTCATTTCTAAAAGACAACAAGTGCTGACCCGTGTCCGAGTTCCATCCAGGAAGAGGTTTACCGATGAACAGGGAGCCCTTCAAACCCGTCCTCTTTCTTGCTTCAGATCTCCAGGTAAGTCGGACGTGTGCACATGCGCGCGGTCAGGAATACAGATCGCTTCTCTGTCGTATCCTGTTCCGAACTTCGGCCGTTGGTTGGGGGTCGCACTTCACCTGTCCTCCTTCTCCAGCCAGTCAGCTTCCCGACTCCTTAGCTTATAACTCGATGTTGTTAGCCTCGATTTTAAAACCAGACTAATAATATCGCCAGCTCGCTAGTCAACCAACCGTGCACAGCTCGCCCTCTGCGCTAAATTTAGACATCAAAAGGGGAGCACGATGTATGGCGAGTTAGGACCGGCTGTAACCTAATTGCTATAACAGCAAAACGAAGTTGTATCCACGCTCTCTCCTTGTACCTCTCGCGTTTCCCTGCTAAGGGACACCGCTCTCATTAAGGAAAAAAAATGCATATTCTAGCTTTCCCGGTATTTTCGTTACCAGACATATCTGTCTAAATCCCATCAGAAGCGCTCTCTCGGGCCTTTCGAGAATGTAATTCCCAGTAATGTTTAGCCTCCATTCTGCAGAATATTTGCGTGGCACGTTTCGAACACCCGGCATTTTTGGCTACCAAGTTCCATAAGGAGTTGAGAATAAGAGAAGCACCGAAGGCAACCAGTGTCAACAGCAAGAAATATTTTTATTTTCTCCTTGATAACTGCAGTAGTTACATTAGCAACTGAAAGGCGTGGTCCATTGATGGGTTACAGGAGCAGCCAACAGCTGCTATAATTTCGGAACAGAGCGGAAAAAGCTGCTCAAAATTCTCTCTTCTCGCTTCCAGGCGAGATATCTCAGAATGTCATCAAATCCGGCCGAAATCTACGGACCACGTGGTGGAATCTCTGAGCGGCGCAGAAACAGTTTTTATAACAGAATTTTGCAAAGTCGACTTTAATTGCTTTTGATGAAAACTGTTCTTGCAAAAAGAAAAGGAACAAGTGTATTTTATTGTTGAGATTTTTTGTCAAAATATTAAAAGAAAAATTTGGTGTGTATATATATGTGTATGCGTGTGTGTGTGTGGTGTGTGTGTGTGTGTGTGTGTGCACATTTTCAAACTTCCCTTTAAAATTATAGATAATTGGAATTATCGTAAAATAGATATTCGGGGGAAATGTCTGCTGTTTGTGTACCACTTAATATATATGTACCTAGGTAATTCCTCAGTTAAGCTCTGTGATTCCACAATAAATAAATATATAAGTTTCCTTTATCCGTTAATTGGGCAAAATATTAGATTAATGGCATTTAATCTCTCAGGATAAAGACTTTCAGAAAGACTGTCTAACGTTGCCTAGCGACGCAGCTTTTCACGGTATCTCTACAATATCCCCCGTTTCATCATTTCACTTTCATCTCTTTTTCTTTTATTGTTTAATAGGTTAAGCGAAATTTTTCTGGAGGTGAGTCACCTGAAACTAGGACCAAAATCGGGTGCCTAGGGTTGGGGGGGGTAGGAAGGTCAATAGGAAAGGAACACCTCCCAGAAGTGCTTCTCAGAACGCACAAAGCAGGGGTCAACTCGAACAGAGACCTCGGCCATGCTTGCGTTAAGCCCGGGATTAGCATGTACGCTCGATATTATACGGGTACCACCGGCCCCTGCCCGATTGTTTAAACAAAACGTGTGCTACCCACTTCGACTGGGATCCCGCGAGTATTTTTGGGGGCCGTCCTCGGCCTAGCTTAGCACCTAGAAAATGCGAGATTCAAAAATGGAAAGTTAGTTTGTTCTTTTTTAAATAGTCTTTTCTTTCCTTTTCTCTCTCTCTCTCTCCATCTCTCTCTCTCTCTCTCTCTCTCTCTCTCTCTTGCAGTCATTGTACACCCACACAGAACAGCGTTCAAAGAAAGGGAACCAACCCTTATATAAATATATCCGCTCCTGAATGAAAAGGACCGCTATCTCGCGCCATTAGGGGACGGGTAGTTCTCAAACGGAAGAAGGCTTAAAGACAAATCTGTTGCCTATTGGCACTGATGCCGTCAATGGATTTCACGCGTACTTAAAGCTAAACAACAACGTTTATCTTTGAAACTTGATTGGTTTCCAAACTGTTCACCGTTCTTGATCTCAGGCTCTGTGTCTTACTTTTCCTTGTCCCGATTTCTACGTGCAACAAATCGGTTGGCCGTCGCAGACACGGAATTAAACAGACTGTTACGTTTTCCTAGTAACCGCCTTTCTGGAGATCAAAAGGTTATAATACCAAACTTCCCACCATCTTATTTTTTGGGGACATACACAAATACAAGTGCTAACATTTAATTAAAGTTTACCGTCGAGCGATGAACGGTGGAGATATTTTTAAAAGGTACATCAGCCGACTGCGAAGAATGATGATTTTATAAAACAGCTGGTGATCATGGACGTTAAAGTGTTCGGCCATCTGTGAGTATTCAGTCTTTTGACGAAGCTTCCACGTGTTAATTATGTATGCACTGAAGACAGTTGTTATTTCTGCCTGTCGCTGCGCGAGCACCTTTCCTGTTCTCGGAGAGCGTATGACGTCACCAGAGTCACACACGCCAAACGTTGGGCCAGTGACCTTTGACCAGAACTCAGTAAGAAAACAAAAGCCAAACAAGCGGAGAAACGGCACAAAGTGGATAATAAATTATGATTTCATATTTCCATTTGCTATACTCTTGATGTTCGCGACCCTGTGTCGGAGGGGGGGGTGGTGGGAGAACTGACGAGTCTTAGGCTGACTCAAACGACGATTGCAAAATAAAAAAGGTTTTCGCGAACCTGAATAGATTTGCTTAATAGATGTACAAAATAATGATGTTAATAATAATTCTTTTGCCTTCCTTGCGGACACCGTACCACAAACGATGCTGTTTCTGTGACCACTGGCTACATAAGACAACAACGCTCTGCTTCCAGTGTTTTCAACTGCCCTGAGAACAGGGTCGACAACCCCTTTTCTTCTCCAGCTGCCTAAACAACTAACTTCTGCAAGTAAAATCCTTCAAAGTTCTGAGATCGCATCAGTCTTTGTAGACTCCGTTTACCAAACTGTCCCGTACCACATGTAATCGTGCTGTTAGAATCAGGACTTGATCTGATATGTTCTCGTTCTGTGTCTGTTGTTCTTTAGTTTCCAGAGTGAAAAAAGATAGGATTTGAGAAGAAAGGCAATTCTCTTTTTTATGTTACGTGCTATTGTCTCACATCTTACACGTAACAAGGAGTTTAAAATTTAATTTTACTTGTGCATTTGTAAGACTTTAGTGCGACTACCTCAGGATCGGTAACATCTCTCTGACGCTATTAATAAAAAGAAAAGCTGAGAACCTCAGTTTGATGATACAACTAAGTCTTTTAGAATTTCAATGACTAGTCTAGATAGACACTTTCTTGGACTTAACCATAAAGAAAAAGATCACATATATCAGAGAACTTTCTCAACATATACATAGAGGAATCTTTTGTTCCCTATGCAACGGAATCGCTTTGCTGTTCTAAAAATATTGATGATTGTCGTATTTGTTTTTCGCTATGGAATTTTACGAGAAATATACTAATAACACTATCTGAAAGCGGAAAATACCTAGAACCACTTTGTTGAATTAATTAAAACAAGATAAAGCAAATAACAGTGCTAACAACCGCACCAGTATCTACAATATTTGTCCAGTTAATAAAGAATAAACATTACAGATTCTTGTTTATTTATTGACCACAGATTCTTCAATCACCTGTCATCATCACAACCGATGACTTTGTATCCGAACTGCGGAAACAATGACTACTAACAGATCGTGCATGGTCAGCTTTAAGAATCAAAAGTAGATTGGTACATGCAATCAAATTCTGATTCTATAAGTTGCGCTTGATGAACCTGTTTTCAGCCTTTTCTAGTAACGGCAGCGCGCTGCCCTTGTTTATCAAAAGACTCTGAAGAACGTTCTCCTCATGGTGTCTGAGGCACAACACAGACGTAACCATCTGTAATATGAGAAATGCGCCCTACTTAAACGAGTGCGTTTAAACAAAGAACCGTCCGAAACAAACAATGGCATTGTCGTCTTCTCAAGTCCCCAGTACTTCATCCGAATACGGACGAAATCTGAAATAAAGTGGCATTTTTATGAGCAGACGGTGTATTTCCGACGAGCCGCTACTGACGACTGAACACAAAGTTTCACCGCTGGCTGTTGCTGCTGCGGATACGTTACTCTCAATTCGTTTCTCTGTCGTTTTCAAGAAAAATCATCAAAGGATAAAATTCTTCGGTCAACAAAGTCTGCGAAATCGAAACTCATCCCTAGTTTTGCGCCCCTACAAAGCTATAAAACGCAAGCAAACCCAAATTTTCCTTAGCTGCTTTTTTCTCATAATTCTATCAAATAATCCAGATGATGAATATGCATCAAGTCCGTGACCCCCTTCAGTGATACACGTGTTTATGTACCCTGAACGGCGCCGCGACAATTATAGAGTTGAGGGGAAGCAAAAACAAAGAAATACCCCGAGGGCCTTGCAGGCAGTTGTACACCGTCCTACTTTGCATAACGATTGCATGTAATTTTATGATCCCCTGTTTCCGGTTCAAATTACAGCCATGGGTGCAACAAGAGGAAAAAAATGGAAGAGTTACCGTATAAAATCTGGATAAATAGAAGGAAAAAAAAACAAAAACAACAAAAGAATTCTTTCGAATACAACGACAGCGAATATTGCGTATGAATATCCATGTAGTAATAGGCATAAAAACGGCAAAGCGGTTCAGCAAAAATGCTGGCCAAGAAGCAGCTTTTGGTCAAAATTCTCTACAGGAACTCATCTGGTGGCAGGCAGCTGTCGCTTTCCAGATCGCCAATCTAAATCAGAAAACTGTTTTTTTTTCCTCTCGGCCAGAGTCCGATCGAGCAGCGATCGGTGCCGGTCTCTGCTGGAAATGGCCGACGCTCTTGCACGATTTTTTTATCATATGGCCCTGGTATTCCAACCGGAAACAGACTTTCCAGAACCGGAAGTTTCTGTCTGTCTTGTATATTTCACGCGTATCCTTTTTTATTTGATGCTGTTCTTCTCCTTCTTGTCTCCATCCCAAAGAATATCTGTCCGTTCGCTCTTTGAAGTCGTTTTGTTTTTGGAAAACATTTGTTTGGTCTCCCTGGTGACGAGAAGACGCCTAGTCTAAGCAGTGCGAGACCCCCTGCGAGAACGGAGCTTTGTAGTGTATATTTTCTCCATGTTGCAGATAATTAGATTAGCCGCGGTTAATGCTACTCTTCCGTCGTGGTTTGCATGCCTCGCGCGCATCAATATGATATCATCTTCTTCATTCTCCCTTTCGTTTCTTCGGGCTACGGACATCAGGTGAAAAGTGTTCGTTGTTGGGTAGCTTCGCGCGTCACTGGTCAGCTGACTGCCACAGCGATTCCATCATTTGTGCGCATGCACGACATCACCTAAACCGGTGACCTGGCATGGCGCCCTAACAACGAACCCAGTACAGATTTCAGACGTGTTACCAACAAAACAATACCCACCCACCCACCCAGCTGCAGGTTTGTGAACTGTGACAAAAATCCGAGTTCACTGTCCTTAGTGTGACGACATGCACCCAGGACTAAAAAAATATCAACCTAGTTGTCGTTCGTTACCGATGTCAGAATCGATTATCAATATTAATGTCGTGAAAGCAGTATTTAAATTCGTTTAGATTCAAAAGCCATTATTAACGACCTTAGCTAATTAATTACAATTACCGAGTATCATAATTTAAAGAGAAAGATATCCTTACTGATTTTCAAATCACCGTATAAATACTAATATAATAGTGTGGTGCCCAACGGAAAGACATCAGTACAGACTTGTACGATTTAAACTTTTCCTTCACAACACAGTTCGCATTCACCAAAATTCTAAAAGTGAATAATAAAAAATGGCGACTTTTTGACAAAGGAATAAAGCAAAGATCTCTTTGACTACTTTTTTAAAGGCCATATTTGGTTCCGATTTCCAGTCTTGGAAAAAAATGTTTAAAACTTTGTCGCTCCTAAGTATCGGAAAATAGCCAATTACTTCCTCGACGATTAGAATACTTTCACAGAAATTATTTTCCACTCCGGGAACCGAGTGTACGTTCAGGGGACTCCTTTTAATTTTGATAGCATAATTACGATTACCGGTTTCCGGTCCGATCTTTGATGTTGTAAAGTTCCAAGATGCCGGATACTCGACGTACGGGTTAGGTGTCGCTACAGTGCTACCAATTTATTAATTCGGAGAGGGTCCCCCCACCATTTAATTTTTCTCTTCTTGTTTCTTTTGAAATTAGGAACGTTAAAAAACAAAAACAAAACCCAAAACTTCAAAGAGCCAGCGGGTGTAGGAGCGGCCATTTAGTCGTCTGTTTCAGGGCATTGATTTGCAAGTTTAGTCGGTTGGAAATTACCGGCCAGAATATATTCAAGTTTTGCTTTTTAATTCTTTTCTTCCTTTTTTTTTGGCGAACTCCCCCTGTCCTGACTTTCGGGGTCTAAGGACGTCTCGCAGCAGCGAGCTAGAGAGGGACGAGGTGTGGGTCATCATCAGTAGCCTAGGTGACCGAGCGAGTAGTTACCGAGGTATGGTTGAGGGATCTTGGGTCGTCTTCGTTTCATCTTCAAAAACTGACGCAAAGAACCCAGTGACATTTACTATCCTGTATTTAAGATTGTATCATTTTCATGTCAGTCACTAAAGATGAATCTAATATGAAGTTTTTTTCTAAATAAGAGATAACTACATGGAGGCAAATAGATGTAGAAAATAGTACGTTTATCTTTTTTAAAAAATTCAGATATTAAAGAATATTCCAGAACTCATAAATTATAATACAGTCTTTCGGTTTCTCTTAATCCCGCTATTAATCCAGCGAAACTTTGTAGCCTGGTTCATAAACCGCCAAACCTTTTTACATTAGAAATACTTGAAAGGTTCAACTATGACGACAGATGTAGTTTATGAAACGTCAAACTGCTGCTTAAGAGGATATCCAAAACCTGACCAAACTATCGATTCCAGCCGTATTCGAGAAGAGCACGAATGAAGCACCACCGACATTATGAGAAGCAAAATTTAACTATAGCGGAGTCTAATAAGGTCCCGGCGCTTGTTTCTTTTCCGTAGAGAAGCTTACGTAGAATTGGGGCGCCCTCTATGAATGATCATTCACGAATACGTATGCAGCATCAAAGCGACGACGTAGAATAAAATAAGGCCTCTGGTCTGGACAAAAAAAGAAAAATACAACATGGCACAGTCAATATTTGACTAAGTCATCTCAACGGCTTGTCACGTCCGACATCTGTGCCGAGGCGAGATCCCATCTAATGGACGCGACAATTTAAGAAAGACCTTTGAGAGCAAACTCGGCAAACGGGCACCTTATCAGTGCGTGTAGCTTTCGTCTATCCTGTCTAGGGGCTGACGATGCAGACAAAGATAACGTCATTGTGGTTTGAGACTCACGTAGCTTTGGTGAAGGGGCTTCTTTGTAGATAAAATCGCCCTGGTGAGCTCCGTGCTGAAACATTTAAATAATAAATACAAAATCTGCTTAAACATTAAAATTGTTTCAACTTCAAGAATTCCATCGGACAGATATTGAGTGTTAAAGATTAGCTAGGCTAATTACACTCGCGACATCTCGCGGCCCAGTTACTGACCGCCGCCTTATTGTGGACGAAAAAATTCTAGCGCTAATTTCACAATAAACGAAAATAGTTACTTTAAAAAATTTTTTAAAGTTCTTTGTCTTTGTTGGTTCTTTTGTTTTTTGTCTTGTGCGTTAATTCTTAAGTTTTGGAGGAGTTGGCTGCAGCTTTTCCCTACCCCATCCCCACCAAAGTCGGAGAGCAACTGTGAGCAGAGATACCAAGGATAAATTAAGATATCCGCGGATTTCTTGACCGAATAGGCTGTTTTTATCGCAATGTTATGATGTAAGGACGGATTAGTGATGCCTCCTCTTACCAATGTTTTTATTTCCCCTCAAATGTTTTATACCTTCCTTTAAATGTAGCTGAAGAGTTGCACTCGGGTTGTACAGTACAGTATAGGCATCTTATCTGGGTTAGAGCAGTTAACCATGCCATTCCTTCGTTCGTACACTATCGGAATCTTTACGTGGCTTTCCCGTATATGGAAAAGCTTCTATAAATCCCCTAACCTTCGTTAATATCGATGATGTCGTAAAAAACGTAGATAGTAATAAACCAACGGTTCGTTGTCAACCAAGGAAAGCGTCCGTTTTATGCAATGTTACCAACAATTTAAAATAATAAATATTACTTTATGAATATGATAAAAAAAAAACCTTGTATGGGATATTTTAATAAATATATATCCAAAGGTTTGTTTCAAAACATTTTTTGCTGATACCTGTCTTTGGTCGGTCAGATGTCACGCCTCGAATTCCAGAGTTAATGTTAATATTGACGTAAACTGCTTCTTGCTCTCTGGTTCTGTTTCCATTCTTTCCTTTTTAAACATGCAAACGGATTTTCCATTTCGTTCCTTTCTTGTTCTTGTTTGCTATTTTTTATTATACGCACCTCTCGTTTCCTTGTCTTCGGCAAGTCGCGAGTGAATCTCACGCGCAGTAGATCTACCCAAACAACGCGAGATGTACCGCACTTCCGTCCTATCCGCTGGATCAAATCAGCCGTATTCCCTGCCTGCTATCAGGCCGACGGTCGCGTTGTCGGACATGAGACGATGTTTCAGCTTGGTTCACTTAGAGCAGTCAGAAGATATCAGTCCCATCCTCCTCCTTTTTCCCGAATATAACATGCCCGGCACGAGACTTTGGGTGAGACGGGTTGCAATAAGTGTTCTCGATACTCGGCTTAAATGATTGAAACCGGAGCTGTCTACGAACACTTGTTCTCAGATAAGCCCTATTAGGCCTGTCGCCGATATAAACCTAGATGTGTTAAGCAAGGCTTCTTAAAACTGACGCCGCGAGTCGGGGTGATTTCAGAACCCGGATCCTTGCTGGTAGACCGAGACGGCTGTTCTCTAGTCTCCCGACAAACTCGGTCCGAAGCTACCTGTGGCTGGCCAAATACTAACCTCAAAACTCACTTCGATATTTCATTTACCGATGATGAAGCTTACAGTGAAACTAAGTCCGAACTTAATCCAATGCCGTATCCAATCAAAACTATCAGAAACTTTATTTGATCGTAGTACTATAAAAAAGACTTGGTAACATTAACCCATCCATTTTCATAATATAATCACCGGTAAAAGGGATTTATTTTATGAATTTTTCATGTATCTCTCTATGAGCCGGATGTAGAAAGGTACAGAGTCAATTAATCATTAACAAAAACATAAATGCAGGACACAGGAAAATGTATCTATTATTGTATCTGCTAATCCAGAAAAATAGCGAAAGCTGGTAGAGTTTAGCTTCTACTGCTATTGTTTATGTGTGTGTAAACCTGGCCCTCATTTATAGAAAACACTGTAAGGAAAAATTCAGGAATACCAAAGACGGAGTCAGCAAAACACTTGGTAGAAATTTTGCTGTCACAGGAACATAAATTAGTTTGCGACGCACTCAGAATATTCGGGTAATGAACAGGATGAGAGTCTAAAAGGTCTTCGGGTGGCTTATAGCATCTTACTTCTGAGATCTGTTTTCCGAGAACGCATTAACCGGCACCCGCTCGTACTTGCTGGATCCCGGCCCTTGGGGACAGATATTTTGATAAACCGAAGACGATCTGTCAATAGCAGCCCATTTTTTTGACCAAAACGACAAGAATTTGTTTTCACCGTCAAATGCCGATCCCGTTCTCTCACCGACAGTGAGAATTCTAGACCCGCAGACCGGTGGTTGGAAAAGAAAAAAAAAAACGAGCGAGGGTGTGGAGAAGAAGAGGGTAAGGGAAGAAAAAAAAGGAGACCAGAAACGACAAATTAATTCAGCCGTCTCAGATCTTGATGACAGCAATTTGTTTTTATTGGGCCTGGTCGTGTGTGCGTTTGTGGTCCTACTCCCGTCACTGACTCCACTCGATCCGTTTTCTTAACTGAAGCGCGCTGACATACGGTTCACTTACAACCAGCACCTGTTCCCGGAGCGGCCCGCGGAATTAAGGGCGAGTTGACCTTAGTACTCAAATCACGCCGTGTTGAAGCCGGGGCCATTGTATCTCTCTCTCTCTCTTTCTTCTCTCTCTGTAATGACGCCATGTCTCTCTCTGTGTAATGACGTCATTCCTCTCTCCCTCTGTAATGACGCCATGTCTCTCTCTGTGTAATGACGCCATTCCTCTCTCTCTGTAATGACGTCATGTCTCTTTCTTTGTGTAATGGCGTCATCTCTCGCTCTCTCTCCAAATCGTCACTGGGTTCGGTATAAACGAGTTATAATGGAGCTCTTTATCTTCGGATTCGGGAAGTCAGCAGTCCTTTTTGTCAAGAATGTTTCAAAACCCGAGAGGTGTTTAGGCAGTAGTTACCTCTTTCGCCCCACCCTTTCAAATCTCTATTTCTTACTTTCACTTTCAGCACACTTGCTCCTCTCTATTTGACCGTCGCGAATCCTATTTAAAAGTTAGGAGAAAAAACATCAACAACTTTTGCTCACCTGAAAAAGAAACTTGAAATGCAGCAAATGAAACGAAGATTTCACCGCACAGCGAATGATGAAAACGAAAACAGACATTTTCATATCGTATTACTCTAAAATACGTGTAGTGACTATCAGTATATACGTATATATAGTCTTAATGAAGACCTCGTAGTAGAACTTGTTTATAGATACGACCCTACACTAAATAGCCGTAAATGGACTTTAGACGAACAGTCCCTGTTAGATAACAGAACCTCTTATCTTTCTAGTTTATCCCATTCTCTTAAAAGGCAACTAATCACATATAAGTAAATGAGTCCTCATCACGTGGGATAGCGTTGATTATCCAAATTAAAGGTAACGCGACACTTCTATAAGTGTTTAGATTTCCTAGCTTTTCGCATTCTTTCGACTGACAGATTGCAGCTGCTGTAACCACATAAAGCGACTCGATATCTTGGAGTCTTTAATGACTTCATTTTAAGCATTTAGAATGATTAGAAAGATAAGGCCCCGTTTAGTTAATTGATAGATTGGGGGACATATCGTTGAATTGGATATAATTATCTCCTTTTATTAACTAAGGCAAAAAAAAACATAGGGGGTGGAGGGAGTCACCAAAGACTCGAAGGTACATAAGAAAAGGAGAAAGATGGGGTTGGTTCATAAGTAAGGAAAATGGGGCGCGCGCGCGCGTGTGTGTCGAAAGGGATAACACGGACAGCTGATTTTCGTACCTTCAACAGAAAGCCTCGACAATTCTCTAGAGCTTTAGAATTAAACCAACCTTGCAAATCGCAGTATTTCGGGCTAACACGAGGTATCTATTATCACACCAATCCGCGACACGGCTGGGAATCCATAAATCGAAGAGGACTCCAGACAGCGGACATTTGGTTTTCGGCAGAAAATATTCCGAATACTTTCGACTGTTTCTAATTAGACCCCTCCCTACTTTCGTCTACCCCGAATAATTCTCGCAGTTGTAATAAACTTCACGTGCCTGACCCCTGCGTCCTCGAGCCGTCGAAACTCAAGTAGTGGCTAGCTGAAAGCGGTCCCCCCGGGGAGGGGAGGTAAGGTATGGAAATTTGTTGAAATCTGTACCAAAAAGACAGATAGGAGAAATGAAGTTAGCATGTCATCACTGTATTGGAGGAAAGGCGTGGCGAGGGAGAATCTCAAAAACAAAATAACTTTCCACGTCGTAGATGGGAAAATAGCGATTAACGATTGACTGACTAACGTGTACGAATTTTCCACGGTTCAAAGATCAATGCCAGACGTTTAAGGCAAAGATGTCATTTAGTCGTTTTAGGCATTTAACTAAATTACTCCAGCACCTTTGGGCTACACCTCACAATATATCCTAGACAGACCACTGGCTTTTAAATAGATTCTAAAACATCTGGCGACAACTTTTATTGTTTGAACGTTACGAAGATGGACAAGTTCAACCTTTCAGATCGAAGAAACCTGAAGAACGGTCATATTGGTAGTGTTTCCAAACCAGAATCTTAGAGAATGTTTTGACTGTACCGTGAGACTTTTATAAACTTCTGGAGATTTCGTATCTTTATCCCAATATCTTTTTTGTTGCTGTTTTCTTTCTTTTTCTAAATTATTTATACATCTGTCATGGTAGCACGATGCTATTTATTGCCTTATTAAACTTACCAGAAGACTTATGTCATAAAACCCAGTTTTGTTTGCCAAGTTATGGAAACATGAAGGTTTACATTTCTGAATATTTTGCTGAAATTGCCTTTCTGTTCCTACCAAAGTTCCAGATGTTAATATGTTAATAGTGAATCAAAAGACGACGTTCTCTCTCTCTCTCTCTCCTCTCTCTCTCTCTCTCTCTCTCAGTTTCTTTCCCTTTTTATCCTTTAACATCAGTACAAATCGGATGTTGCACAAATTCTAATCAAATCCTTTCTTTCAAAACTTTAGATAACTAAACAAAAGGATAATATAAACGTCTGTAAAGTCTTGGAAATACCAAGCAAAGTTCAAGTAAACATTAACATAAAGGTACCACAACATAAAACCTTTGTTCATGATATAACATGTCTTAATATGTTAATTATCGTCATTATCTACCTTCCAATCGCTGCATGATCAGTGATTACTCCCCCAGCCCTGAAAGATCCCATCTATCGCATCAGAATTCACTTTTCTGTCTTGGTTAATGAACCTAGAATCAGACTTCCTATTCTAACATTAAATATAGATTTTGAAAGTTTCTTAGAAATTAACAAGTTACGTGTGCATAGACATTAAACTTTTTAAAAGCATTATCCGCACAAGTATTTATTAGAAGAGAAGTAACGCCATCTATAAGACAATCACAGATTCTCCCTGATTTGAAGTGATGTAGAAGAAAACTAACGCCATCTATAAACCACGAGAAGACAATCACGGATTCTCCATGATTTAAGTCGAGTAGGATAACTAACATCTTTTTATAAACTTCCTATGGTTAATCACATAGATTCTCCGTAATTTGAAGTCGTGTATAAAAGAACTAACATTTTATATAAACCGCGGGTAGTCTAAAAACACTGATACTCTCTGATTTGGAGTCGTGTGGAAGAGAAATAACACTATGCATAATCCGCTGGCAGTAAACCATATGGATTCTCCAAAAGTTGAAGACGCGTATTAAAGAACTAACATCTTCTATAATTGAAGAGTAGTTAATCACCCAGATTTTCCATGATTTGAAGGCATTACCTCGCCTGGCGATGCAGCGATTACCAGAGGCTTACACACCTATCTGTTTACGCTTGCGACGAAAGCGATAATTTATAATAAAAAAATAATTTCGTACATTTTACTGACTAGGAACTGACAGCGAAAGTATTCTTTTAAATGGCCAATTCCGTTTTTATTTCTGAGTTGGCAGTTTACGGATTCCATACATATTAGCGCTAAACTCTAAATATATAGCGTTGCCAGGCAACGATGGTGTTCCGATTCACCTGAGATAGAAAAAATAAAGAAGACCGTTCACGATATCGTTTCACCTGAGATAGAAAAAATAAAGAAGACCGTTCACGAAATCGTATAAATAATTCCTATTTGATCTGTACAATCTGAAGAGGCGGGCGTGCAGGGAAAAGACCAACAAAACAGAAGTCCTAACCGCTTTTGATCTGCCTTAATGGAGTGTGAACTCAAAATCACGTGATCTGCCTCGAGTGAGTTAACTACACGCTTGTTTTCCGAACCAACCTTTATCTATATAATCAAGCCAAACAATTTCCACCCCGCCCCCGCATTTTACCTGTTGCATAGTTTCATTCATTCATTTCGGTCGCTTTCATCATCAAACTTCTTGTCAGTTGTGCGAATTCAAGTTGCCTGCATCTATCTTTTGATTTACTTGATCACGAGGGTAACTGTTAATTTGGGGGGCATATTTGACATTTCTGTAAGCGTTTGAAGCACCTGGCCGTTTGTTCTGCATTTACGCTCCCCTATGTCCTGCCTCTCGTGACGTCAGTAAGATTCTTTGGCTTCCTCGAGACTGTTTCTCAGTAGTTAACCATGCAGCATGAAAATGGCTTCTGGTTCACATGGTATCCGTACATTGCATACCGAACAGATGTCTTCGGATTATTTAGTTTTTCTGGGTTTCGGACAAAATTAATACTAATTAATCGGCTCCGGTTGCCAGTTAATGAATCGTAGACCCGACAGAATAGTTTCTTTTAAGTTCTGAGACAAGAATAATCCCTAATCTATTACGGACATTTGAATCAATTTGTTACATTCTAATCTGTATTTTCGATTGTTTTGCTGAACGCAGTATTTCTAACCTGAAATTTCTGTTATGGGGTTTTCTCTTCCCGCTATGCATGCTTCCAGTTTAAATTTTTGTTCTTTTACGACGATTTTAAATAATTTAGAAAACACATTTGGCAGATATCGTTGTAACTCACCTCCATGAAGCCTCGAAGAGATATTTCTCCATCCAGTTGCTAGAAATACGGTCGAAATGACACCAGTCAACGTCACAGAAAACGCGCGCCCCCATTCCCAGCGAGGGTCCTTAATCGAACCCCAGCTTGTGCCAACAGACCGGATCTGGTGCTCGACTTGGCCGCAGTTGCTTTTGCCCGATATTTTCGCATAAAAATCCATTTGGCTAAGGCGCAACATGTGCTCCCATCGAAATGACTGCCCGGAAAACAATATAAACACTGGTTGTTTTACTGTCACCAAAAATCTGTGTTCTTGACATCATCTTCGCGGTTCTGGGTCTCTTCGAAACATAGGGATAAACGATTAAACACCGACTACCGAGCCCTGGATTCGTAAATAGCTCACCTTTGATCCAAATAGCGGCGCTCAAGGTGTCTATTTTGTCCGATAGATAGAGCTGAATACATAATTAGTCTGCAGGAGTCTGAAGAGAGAAAATGGGAATGTTCAGCCGGAGAACTTACAGAACAAATTTCGTTACAAGGCAAATTGTCAACTTTCACTTCAGAACTCCTGTACACACACATATATACATATATATAGTGGGCTAAAGAAATTATTGGAAAAAGTTATAAATTTGTCATATTTTGAAATTTTACTGAATTCACAGGAAAAAACAGCGATAGGAATGATACCTTGATAACGTCTTACAATATTCTTTAAGGATCATAAATAGAAATGCCTCATCATACAGTAGATTAATATTCCGAATTTTGCTAATGATCAAACGCTGTAGATAATAAATTGAGATGTTTCTCCATTTTCTTTCAAATACAGTCACTGCCTTGTGAGGTTCGCTGGCTGCTTGGACTAATCTTCCTGTCCACTGCAGGTCGATTGGAAGCTGTGGCCAGGCCATGTCACACAGTGTTCAGGAGAGATCAGGTGCTCCAGCTAGATTTCTCCTTCAGAGCTTAGACATCTGTTTTGGATAGTTGCTTTGTTAGAAAATGAATCGGCGTCCATTCACCAGAGGGAATCGCATGAGTCTAAAGAATTTAGTGATATTCTTCTTTTCTCAATGATTCTTTGACCTGAACACGATAACCAGCAGCTGAGCGTCCTCCCCCTTAGACATCACATGGATTATTTGTGAGATTCTATGGGTCGTACTTCAAAAAACACTTCTGTCTCAATATTTCTGGAACCTACTTTGTATGCGCTGTTGAATTATGCAAAGCCTATCATCAACTTATCGTTTACTACTTCTCATATTTCACGTCCTGAAAATACCACGCGTGGATGGTCTGTTTAGTTTAATTCTTCAAGTTAGTCACTGGTAACGAGTTAATTTTGCTTCAAGAATAAGAGACCTTTACTTAGGTTCGTTTCCTGAAGAATAAGAGATCCTCTACTTAGTTATCTATCCTTTCAAACAGAGTACATTGAAACCTACACTTGCGTAAAATTACATAAAATATAAGTATACATGCAAAACAGAAAAAAAATAAGTTTATTTGGTTGGACTTACGATGTTTTAAGCAAAAAATTAATTCGACTTGGCACTTCGATGAACTGGCTTATAGCGTATGAATTTTCAACCAATCGGCAGATAGATGAGGTGTCACCATACCATTGGTTGAATGCTCTAGTCAGCCGATACGGTTTAGATTTATGGCCAGCAAGTCCATTTACCATCGGGGCTCAGGAAGTTTGTATTTTTCAAAAAAATTCGTAAGTGATTTTAAAGTTCAGAAAAAATTTGCTGGAAATTCTTTTAGTTCTTGGAGGTGAGAAAGATAACTCGCTAACTTTTAATTCCAGTCTTGGGTTTCTCCTGAGATGTCTACTTGCCTACTTATCACGGTAATTTATCTCAGTGGTAACGTGAAATCTTCAAAGAATTTTGTTAAGAAAAATTGAATTTTTCAGTAAAGATAGAAAACGAAATTAATTCTGATTAATAATGCATTCTACTCTCAGTTAGACGGTGTCGCTGTGGGCTCCGTTATGTTCGTCTGCTCTTCCTGATATCTTTGTCTTCTGTTGAAGATAATTAATCTAATCCATACTGATGAACATTAGTACCTATATTATAACTATAATTATGACATATTTCAGCATTTTTCTTTCCAAGAATTTCTAAAACGGTTTTCATCTCGGTTTAATTCTCAGTACCCTACCATAAAATTTCCCATAAAGATTGAGAAGAATCTGGTTCCCATTTTCCGATAAATCGCACCTGGCTGATTCTATTAAATATCGGTTTCGTGCCAACGCCGCCTACATCAGTGAAAATTGTAAGATGTAAAAGAGAACAAGCCCACAGAGTGCGCCTATATGGGGCTCTTCTAGAAATACTGCCCTAAAGTCTGAGCATAACCGTTGTCTTCTACGGACTCTATACTACAAGTTACTGAACCTCAATTTATTTATGATTTACAAAACATTATTAAATAAATATAATGCAAATATTACATTCTTTTTCTTATGTGTACTTACAATTTCTCTATCTCTCCCACTACATATGGTACACGTTATATTTGACGCAAATGCGGATATTCTGGATTTGTATTTTATGTTGAAAGTTTGTTCTGTTAAAGATAGACGTTGATTCCTCGAAATACACAGGTAATTTTTGCCTTTAAATACGCTGCCTTTGTTATCCGGACATTTTCGTATTCTTGTTTACATTGAAATTCGTATGCTGCCAGGTTATCTATCAAGGGAGATCTATTTACTGGTGGCGTTGCCAAGTTAATACTTAGCCGACAGCTGGATGCACCGACAAATACAAATGGCTTTAAATCAACACTATTTCTTTGTCAAGCCAGGTAATGGATGGGTCGTACATAAGTTAGAAAAAGTCTGTTCCACTGATAACCTTTTTCTATGCCAATGCATATATTTGTATACATACCAATAACTTAGAAAGAGACAGAAAGTTATCATAGATTACGCAAGGCCTCAAGGGAATATGGTAAAAACAGCAGAACGACAACAATCGAGCTCATGTGGTGGGCCATACTACCAACCGTTTTAGTTTGTATTAATAATCACTATTTATTAAAAAACAAAAATAACGTAAGCAATGATCCTAAGGCGGTGGTTTATAGAATCTAAAACAAGTTTACAGTTAGTGCAAGATGGCGCTCTTTAAACACTTGTACGAGTTCTACTTTCACTGCAAAAGAAACCTAAGACATTTTCCCATATAATTTCAATTACCGTGGTACTTTTAACGTTGAAAGTAAAATAGTAGTGATGTATGTTAGACGTGTGTCGAAACCAGGTTCTTTAAACTAATGATATCAACGTAAAAATAGCAAAATAAAAAAGCGCAATCACAAAATGAAATGACGGTTTAATATTTTGAAGACAGGTCCAATGCTTTGTATAAGCCGAGATGTCTTTTTTAAAGCACAATATTATAAACACCTTAGACCTGAAAGCCTTGTATAAGCACGGTGCCTTCCTGCCTCTCTCTAGAAACCAAAGTAGTGGTAATATTTGTTATTTATTTCATGATTTTTAAAGCTAACATTATTTTTCCCCCCATACTCGGCAGATGTGCATGTGTGTGTCTGCTAACCTCACCCATGTCTTTCTCTCTAGCTCACAACATCTGTTCTTCCTTAGCCGGAGGAAGCCACAGCAAGACATTCCTAGGCTCTCTATCCGCGGTCTACAAGTAAGGTTTCTGCCTTGTACGATTTTATTTTTGTTGTTTTTAGGGAAACTACAGAAACACAAAAAATAACAACTTTGTTGCCATGGCGTCCGAGATTCGATTTAAAAAACAACAACAACAAAACTTGCTATTTATTGTTTGCCTTCGCCAGAGATGTAAATTGAAAGCAGAAACTCAAGATGGCATCACCCTGACTTGGAATTTTATTGTCCGTTTTTTTTTTTTCTTTGGGACATAACACAATATAATAAACAAATAAACATTTCCAGTTAGACAAAAGAGGAAAAAATGTTAGGAAAGTCAGATGAATTCTGGGAAGCAAAGCTACACTGACGGCCATAGCTATAGGCTCATCAAATAAATACCCTATATTATTGTATATCCGATGAATGTTTTTTTATACAAATTCTGTTAGAAAAATTAAACATGACAACGGGTATAACAAACGTTAACATCAAAACTTTGCTCAGAAATGTTTATAAATTGATTGTATTTTTTAAAAAAATATAAAATAAATAATTTATATCTACAATTATGACCAGTTTAAATGTTGTGCTTAAAGATTGCATTGTGTTTATTTATAAAGAATGTAGTTTTTGAGGGGTAAGTATAAAAAGGTTATGTTATAATGAAGAAATAAGATTTTAAATTTGACATGTAGCGCTTTTAGGAAATGAAGCTTACAGAAATTTAGAAGATTCTTCTCGATAGTAGCCTTTGTGTATAAGCTACTTGCCGCTTTCAGAAACCGAGCTTGCAAACAGACAATAGAGAAGGATAAGAATTATTTTAAAATGAATAAATATAATCGTGGTGGATATTTACTCACTAAATTATGGCAGTATATGACTGCGGTTTGCACCATTACGCTTTCTCTCCGTCTGTCGCTTTAAAGTAACTGAAAAAAGATAGTTCTCTGATGCGACGGGAATTTCAGTATATTTTAAAGTGTTGGTACTTTTCAAGCTTTCAATATACAGTGATCTTAGCTCTTTTGTCAAGAAGACCACAAACATCTTCGGGCACGTCATAGTTGCTCAAGACGGCCTCGTTATGTCACTACTTTATCTATTCTAAGTGTGAAGAGTTAAAAGCGCAAGATGGTCGTCTCCAGCATGTAACTATAAAAATTATAGAATTATTTATTTTTCATCTGTTTAAATTCATTAAGTTATTACGTCATTTACGCTTGAACACAAAAGAATCTCGTAAATAATCTAGACGTAGTACACATTAATTTTCTAGTTTATGTCTGTCAGTGAATAGAGAAACTGTCAGCAACAAAACCAAGAAGCTTCCGCCACCTAGAGGCTCGTGTATTCATAATTAATTAACGCATTTGTGGAAATCACTTGGACACAATTGAAATTATTTATTTTATTGAAAATGCTCAAAGTTTCCTACAAAATCCTGTTGGTTATCATAAAGTCAACATCTTCTCTCTATTAAGGACCGAAGACTTCGATAAAAAATATTAAAAAAAAAACATTAAAAATAGATAAATTAAATAATTATTGTCTGCCATTTTAAATGCGTGGTTTATGGAGCTAAAAAAATTTCACGGACACGACAAATCAGTCAACCGTGGGAAAAAAAAAGAAGACTGCCAGAGTTAACGCCCTTTCTTTGAAGTGCAAACACGTGTCAGGCAGAAAGTTGGAAACCGTATAACGAGGAAAGCACGTTGGGGAGAAGAGCAGGATGAATAAATGCTTGGGGAAGGGGGGTTGTGCGATCGAAATACCAAACCACTAAGTTATTCGGCTGCCTTTCTCAGCTTAAAAATATATAATCTAAATCAGAAAAAAAAACGTTTTTTTTAAGTCAACGAAGCAAGACAGCTGCTTCAGTTTTTATTTGTTTGTTTGTTTGCTTATTGGAGGCAGAAAACTGAAATAAGGGAAGCAGAGGGTTACCCAGGGCGATGTTTTTTTCCCTCTCTGTTTCCTTCCCGCAACGGCATCCGCCAGACTCCGGCTCCATGGCGACACGAACCAAATCCAGCTTTGCTAAAAGAAGGTAATGGCACCAGTTTTGCTAATGACTTCCCCGCCAATCCTCTTCTCTTGAACTTCCTCCCTTCTCCCCCATCTTCTCACTAGTAAATAAGACGAAGCGCATCGTACGTAATGAACTGGGCGCTTTTCCACAAGAATCAAAGGGCCAGCCGAATACACCAGAACAGTGTTTGTTGCATAGTAATACAGACAGGGTTACTGATGCTTGAATACCGAGAAATCTATCGCATCCATTCAGCTAGAAGAATCGTTATTATTAATTTTTTTTAAAATTAACGATCTAAATAACTTGTTTATTTTATTCCCTGAAACCAAATATTAAAACTTTCACGAAAATACAAAATTTTGGATACACAAAACCAAGCAGACTTAATTTTCTGTAAACTTCAAAACATTCTTCTTGTAATAGCCTATCTGTATCTCTATTTAAATTTAAAATCCCGATATAGTTCAATTGGCTGTGGGCGCGATCAAGGCTCTCTACCAAAGAATCTTATTCGAATCATAGTTGTGCCAAGATGGGCGGTTGTTTAGCATTTACTTGTCATAGTTGTGCATGTTCGGTGTTCGTATGGCTTCTGGCTTAATCACCGCAGTTCCTGGACGTGGTATGAAAATGGTTAATTATTTCTCACTTGATAGCCAGAAAGATGTTTTATTTCTAATATCTCTGACTCCGATAAATATTCTAACTTTCGTATCATGACCGTATCATCTAACGCATAAATTTGTGAAAAAATACTTGTAATCCTTTCAAATACTGAAAAAAACTATTGCATCTGAAACAATGATAGCCTGAGTTCTTCACGCGCTTTTGTTCCAACTCAATTGCGGAAGGATTTGTTCGTGTTCGCCGGTTTGCTCTGACGACAGATACTCCGGCATCTGGGTTAGCTCTCTTTTATAGGCACTTGTTTCTCTGCGCCCCGTTGTTGGGTTTCCGGTCTTGTACACATTGAGACTATGCCACTTGTAGCTATATCAGCCTTGATGCCGGAAAAGAAACGTCTCCTATTTTAAAGGCATACATAAAATGGTGAAAATAGGGTCGTGTGAAAAGGTGATGAATAAGAAATTCTGTGGGTTTCACCTAACTCGTTTTGGTAACAAAAGTCGAGCTCAGCCATGTTCAAGATCGTGAACCTGCATTGACCGGAAGTTCGCTAGATGCGTCCGGTTCATACCTCATGAGCTCGGCCACCATCTCCTTTTCCACTGCAGGGCACAATACAGAATCAGGGTTCAGTTACTAGTAATGTTCCAACGACGAACCAATTCTGCTTTTCTTGGAAAACAAATGAACCTTTCAGAGACCTTTGCTCTGTTGATTTTACGGTGCTTAACCTTGTAGGGGCTCGAATGAGATCTCGTGACAACACTAAATCATATTAAATGAACGCTTGAGCAGGGGCCCGAGTTAATGAGTGTACTGTGGTGAGGAAAGGTCGGAGTCTAGAATTCCAGGTTTTCTCACAATAAAAACCAAGCACCGGCTGTGAACACAAATCAGTAAAACGCAGAGAAGAGTCGAAGCCCGCCAAAATTCTGGCAACCACCCAGGTGGCAAACGATCTCTTTCTAAAGATATCCTATAAATAATGTACCCTTTAATAGGGAGCTAAACACGGGCACTGGGTGGCCTCTTTCAGCGGGAATCCTATTCTGTTCTTGCCAGCGCTTTGAAATGAATTTCAATACAATAAAAGATAAATTAACGTAAATCAATGAGTCGATCAAATCTAGGACGACCGTTTATTCTTTTATTGTTTAAGGCGACAGAAGAGAAGAAGATGGGACACACGGCTCTCTACCTTGCTCGCGAGTGTTAGATGGCGGAAAATAAGATCAGGAAGTACAGGAGAATACCCAAAATACCCCTAGGCTTCACACGAAAACACGAGCTTGTTGTTTTCCATGCCACCTTTGCTCCATCTGTCACGCTAGACGCGGAACCAGATGACGTCACGAGTACCAGACGGAATTCAAGAGCTCTAAACGTCATGACGAAAGTTCAGTTTCTGCTACTTGAAACGGACGCGAGTCTCCCTCCTTGCAATTTCCAGTCTCGGCCGCAGTCGCTAGTCATTCCAGCCATGGATGGCAGGCAGCAGAAGTTAATGAGACCAGACGTGATAGCCAGCAAATTCTTCTGCTTCGCTGTCTGTCTTAAAACGCAGCCGCATTTTTGCCTCCATTTCTTAAGTGGGGCTGCCCACCTCCCCCTCCTCCTGCTCCGGCTCTGGTCATTCTCCGAGTCCGGGAAAACATCGCCAACCCTGACATTATTTTATTTTTACACCTTCCGTTGCCTAGAAGATAACCAGGCCATTTTCTCGGCAACAGCGGCAGCCAGTATCTGGTAGCTGCTTCTCTGCACAGATGACAAACTTTTTTCCATAAATACAATTTTAGAAAATGTCTTTTTCTTTATTTATTAGTTTGACAAAGTGTCCCACTCCATATCTATGGCTATGCTGGTTTTATGTCTGAATAAATTTTGACGAATTCAATGCGAGGTTGATTCCTTTCTGTTTCTCAACTGGTGGCAGTTCTTCAAATTTTCCTTGTTTCGAGTGGGAGCTAATTAGTGAGAGGTTCTCGCTGGTACAGGTTTCCAAAAGAAGCTCTAAATTGAAATTTTGCCTGTTTACTAAGTTTTTCGAACGACTTGTATATCAGATCGCCTGAATTATATATCAGATCGCCAGGGCTTATATATCAGATCGCCTGGACTTATATATCCGATCGCCTGGACTCATATATCAGATCGCCGCCTGAACTTATGTAGTAGATCTCCTGTAAATAATCCTCGACTTAACAGAAAACCCAAAGTGCCTGGCCGCCTATCAAGACGGCCATATTTGTGTGGACAGCCTTGGCCACAAATCCCTCTCTCCACAGATTCATCTTTAAATAAAGAAATTATGGCGTCTTATTAGAGGAGCTTTTCTATCCCATTATACAGGAGATTACAGGAAACTCGTGCGCTCCTCTTGAAGTACAGTTCCTCGCTTTTTAATTCCTGGAAGGTCCTATAAAGTCATTCTACAAATCATTTTCTTACATATCTGTTTCCGAAATCAATCGAATTTATTAAATAGCAAGGCGCTTAGCAAAATTTTAGTATCACTTCGGTTGTCGATTCCTGTCTTATGTATAACGGATAAGACACTGCGAGTAAACAACTGGTGTATTTTAGCCTCTGCGGTCCAAAGCCGAAGACAGCGGCAGTGATGAACATTCTCATCTTTGCACGTGTTAAATTGTATATCAAGCTCCCTGCGAGCGGAATGCGCCTGACAATCCAAGGGCCGCATCTCGAGTGTATTTCCACACGCGCGTTAAAAACCAAGAGAGTCTCCTGTTACAGCCAACAGTGAGCCCGGCTGATTCGCCATTAAAGATTCGCTTTTCTCCCCTACCCCCGGCGGAATGGCGCTGTTATGATGATGGTTTTTACAGCATTTATTGCCGTGGTTACCTTAGATCGCGGAAGGAGAGAGAATCATCCGATTGCGCGATTCTCCCAATCAACACCCTCACCACCAGCAGCAGGTTAGAAGACGAATGGAAATCGCAGGCACCCGAAAAGTCTCTCTCTCTCTGCAACAAGTGTCACGTGTCGTCATAGTAACTTCCAGGGTTGTCGGATTCGCCATAATCTCGTGTTTCTCCTCTACTTGGTCCATTAAAGCGAACGCAATTAACCGTCGTCCACCAGGTGCGGAAGAGGCGATATTTCGTATCGTTAACGTTAAAAAAAGAAAATAAAGAAGAAGAGTCGAACGCCAGATACAGAGGCTTAGTTAGTGCGCACGTGTGACCGTATTGGCTGCGGGTCGCTTGTAGTTCGGGGGACTGCAGGGAGACAGAGAAAGACGCAGAATTGTGTTTTAGGAAGTTTAGATGGATTTTGCAGACTCGACGTCTCGCATGGTCGTGATGTTTTGATAACTTTCGTCTTGCAGTTCAACGGAGTAAAACCAAAACATCCCAATAATAATAATAATAATAATGATTCTAAAAAAAATGGGGAATCGTACTCCAGATGAGAATAAGCTATTTAAACCGTTGAAAACTGGGAGTTTTAAAAATTCTCTCCCTCTTTAAGTTAAAAAAAAAATAACCAGATTAACCAGAACAATAATGGAGACGACGACGTTGGTCGGTAAATTATTGGCAAACAAATAATCATCGGAGCAAAATACCTTTCGCTTTTTGTCCGAATGGCAATGACAAATTACTGCATGTATTAACCCCCACTGGTTTTAAACGTAAAGTTGGGCTTTGTCGTACCGTAGAAATTACTCCTAATTTCAACAAATGGTGGTAATATGCGCAAGAATAAAAATAAGTACTAACGACTAACATCAAATCAGGTCTTTATTTCAGCAAGCCAAAATTAAATTTACCTTTATCTACATCAAAAGTCTAATTCCATTAACGACTAAGATATTTCAGTATTTAAAAGAAAATTTGACTGACTAGTATTTATTTTCACGAAGCTTTGCCGGTTATTCTTATAAATAAACCTAAGGTAATACAACAGGTATAATAGTTATAGATCTTTATTAACCAGTCTTCGTGTATGACCATTATCTGCTCCTGTTTCAAAATGGCTAACGGCGCTGCCAGTATTTTCACCGGATACACCAGCATATCAAGTTCGTTGCTGTCGTTTTAGGGAATTCTAATTACTGCGGAAGGTTCCCGTAAATGCGACTTATACAAGGAAACCCACGACATTGGACGCACTAAGGTGATAGAAGCACAAACGGAAGAGTTATGTAAGGTATAATATCATTAAAATAAGCATCTATTTTGCCACACTTCCGTTGGGATCCTACTGCATGTAGGCAAAGGTCGGAAAGAGCGTTATCCGCCAGTTTACCTGCCATACTTTGGTTTCGGTGCGAAGAAACTGCACCACACTTAGATGTTGTCTAGCAGCGCCAGATACCGAGCAGTGACGACTTTATCCGAGTTAGCGCGCAGTAACTCGATCAGATTTGTGTATGGGGCCCGCATCCATCCGCCTAGTGGATGATTATACAACTTCATGGCGCTCGGACTTCTAGAGTTACAGCAAGAACAAGGAATGACAGCGGGGAACGGAAAACGATACCTCGGCTGTTTCACACAAAAAGGTTCTGCGGTTATTTTATTTTCCCACGGACGTCGGAGGAAGTGATACAGGCCGGGTAGTGAGAGGACGAACGCTCGATAGCATCTCGGGAACGGATAAATCTATCAGTGTAATTAACTGTGAGGTCCCAGAGAGTCTTATCGTAAGTCTAAGAAGAACTCGCTGTCGGGCGGAGCAGTCGGAATAACGAGGAATCTAGAGGTAGCACGTGCGTGCCGGCGCCAGTTGACGTGGGACGAGAATTTGGAGTCTGTTAAAAAAGGGGGAGATAAGCAAGTTTTTAATTAGTTATAACGGCACCCGGTCTCTGAACCCGGGTGAGAATGAAAGAACATGGCTGGCATTCGTAGCGTGCTTCCACGTTGTACTAAAGGTCGTGGGATCGATTCGAGGCTTTGTCTTCAAATATTTACACATGATTTAGTTGTTATTTAAGCTTAGATATATAAAGGCTTTTGGAAGGAATATTCTGAAATAGGTCTTCCCTCGTAAGCAGATAAGACAAAGAGGAATGTTCTTTCGCCGGTATAAAAAAAGCACAATTAAATAATTTAACATTCACCTGTAATGATTAAGTGGGATAGGAAAATTCTGCTGCAGGTTAATCCCACAGGAGACTCCTGCGGTTGGATTTTAGTACAAATGAGCTTTGTGACGACAGGTAAATGATATTACAGGCGAGAATTTCGGGTGAATGTTACTGCGAGTGATGTAACGCAGGTGACAGATTTTAACTTTTATTTCTGGCAGCCCTTTGGTGAATAGATAACAATAATCAATCCCTTAGCCCCTCAAATAAATCTTTTACTTACAATACATTATCTTCACTCCTGTGGAATAAACATCTTCCCTGGTAGTGAAGCTCATTATTATTATTATTATTATTATTATTATTATTATTATTATTATTATTATTATTATTATTATTATTATTGATATCAGTTAGAAGATGAAGCACTTGGTAACACCAAGGATCAGGTCAAAACAGATAGTGGTAGTGGGGGGAGGCGATTGAGTGATTTTTAATGTTCGTTTTCAACACCTTCCGCAATTCAAGTACACGGCACCACCAGCAGCAGCCATGTTGTCATCTTTCCTGTCATCGACTGAAAGCTGTTTCAGTGGAAAAGAAAATTCACCTTTAACACCTTTCTGTTCACAGGTAAACACACAAAATACTTTTAAAGTGCAGTCATCTTAAACCATTATATTAATATCAAGTTTAACTCTGTTCTCAAATTTGATATTAAAATTAAAAGTCGCAAAACTCCGCCTGTAGAAAAGATAAGAATAGTATTTACAATAACAACGCTTTCCAGTCAAAAAAATCAGAAAGTTTTCATAAGCGTCATAACTAAGTCATCATGACATTTACTTCATCAGTAGAAAATTAAGAAGCATCTTCTGGTCACATGAAGACCGCGTTGTGAAACTATATTGTTTTATTTCAATTAGAGAATTTTTACTACTCTTTTAATGCACTTTGTAAATGAAGCAAGGTTTAGGGAGTGAGTAGATGTTTTGTACGGATGTGGTCAGGATAACGTCAGACGACACAAAAAAGAGAATGGAGGTAAGAAAATGAAGAGGACCTTTTGGTTAAGCAGATGGAACTCTTTAATACCCGTATTTGCTTTCTTAAGTTCTCGATAAACTTCTGGAGCGAGCTTCGGCAAACGAGACGGGAGTTGACAGGTGTCTCTACCAGGGCAACCTGTTGTCCCCTAACATTGATGAAGTAGGGATGTGAGTGTGTGTGTGTTTGGAGAAAAGCGGATCTTTGTGACAGAATGTTTGACAAGAACTTCAAGGCAGGAGTCTCCTACAAAACCGTTCTACGTGACGCAACAAAACCAGGCCAGCTTATCTTTGGACCATCGGCGGATTGATTCCCCGATTCGGTTTTTAGATTTGCTTTTGATTTTTGTTCTTTTTTAAAGCTGTGACACTATACTTTTGATATTTTGTGAGGAAAAAATGTTTTTAAATAAAATCTATTAATGTTCCTTTTTTAAAAAAATAAAACAATTTATTCTGTCTTTTCATACTGATTTTAACGATTTTCTGTCGTCTGATTTTTGCAATACTCACCGGTAAATAAATATTACGGGAGACATTTTTAAAAAATGTACTATATATTTTTTCTTAATTTAATTCCATCGTTTTTGTTGTTGTTTTCGTTAATTAAAATCCGACAAAAATTAATGGACGGTGGCCTCAGGTCAAGATCGGAATGCAGTGGCTGCTGACTCCATATTAAAATCCACGCTCCGTTATGTTCGACCTTTGACTTTTGACACTATCAGAGCCTTCGGAATAATTTGTGTTCAAAGACCTACTTATCGTTCTTCTTTTCGGGTGGCGGGCAAAACTACTCCCTCGTTGGGCTAACGAGTTGAATAAATACATTTTCAGACCAACTTTCCGGTTGTATTTTTTTTTCTTTTACCTGTCAAAAATGGAGAACTATTTAAAAGTTTGTTTGCTCGTGGAATGTTGTTTTGTACTTTACGATGGTATATAAAGGTTAATTTTCTTATATTTGTGTGTGTCATCTGCGATTATTTGACATCGCATCAAAGGGAGATCATCGAACCGTTAGGAGGCGTGGCGAAGTTAAAGAAGAAACACATCCCATTAAATAGGAAGAGCAGAAGCAAGTTTCTGATATTAATCGAAATCACACCTTCGTGACGACCGGGGGATTTCCTGGTAATGATAAAAAATACACACAAGACGCATTCGAATTTGTTCCATATGGGAATACTGGGAAAATAAAAGAACGTTTTCAGGAAAAACAATTTTTTTTTTAAAAAAAATATTGGTGGGTTAAAATTTCCGCTGGAAACAAATAACGCAAAAAGGAATAACTCTCATTGGTATTTTCTGTTTAGATCTACAGCGGAACTGGATACAAGTCTTGTTCACGACTCCTGCATTGTGCGAGATCTTGGTTAGTACGTACTCTCTGTTACAGGAAAGCGAGAAGTCATCGTGGGTTATGCAAGCTCTCTCCCGAAGAAGGGAAGACAAATAATCATTAATAAAATGTATTAAACCAATTAATAGTATCACGGTTGACTAAACTAAGCGGTAATTTATTCTACCCATTAATAATAATAATATAATAATAATAATAATAATAATAATAATAATAATAATAAACAAATTCTGATATCGAACCGTTTGGGAATCACAACAAACCTGTAATTATGACTAGAGTGTTAACAAGTTAACAACGATAGATAACGAAAAATAGTCGTCCCTGTCCACAACCCCCTTATATATTTGATCAATTAAGTGTCTGCTTGAGCGTTTAAAACTCCAAATTAGTACATTTTTAATATTTTTAATGTAAACTGATCTAAAATCATGATGAGAAATATTTCTGTCCCCTGAAAGGAAGGGGAACCAATATTGATAACTTTAAATCACCGGGAGTGTCAGAATGGCACCGCTTCGTGTTTCGACTAAAGCAGCGATTTGGGAGGGGGGTGTCAGTTCACTTTACTTGCGGCCACCTACAACAACATCGCGTACCGATCTGCGGCAGTCTGACGTCACTCGTCCACCTGAGGCTCGGCCGCCATTGAAATCGGTGGTGCCGGAGCATTCAGCGAGGCTTGCAGAAGACGAGTCTGGCGAACAATATAAGTGAGAGAGATTCGTCTACTGGCTCCCCCCCAACCATATCTAAGCCATCTGCGTTTACCCTTACATATTTCTTTTTCCCCCTCTCTCTGCTTGTTTCATCTCATATGTGCTGCCTCATTTAAGAAGATTTGCCCTCGAGAAAAGAACCAGATGTGAGAGGGAGGGGAATAATAATAATTTTTGGTACAGTACATCTCATAATTATTGGATACCAGGTTCATCTCATATCTCATTAAGACGTATAATTTACACACAAAGAACTCAACTAATAGTCAAAAAGTGGAAACTCCCTCTTATGGACATAAAATTTATTCTATTAACCGCATTGTATTTATCTTTTTTTTTTTTCTGAAAGCAAACCGAAGCTGTGTCGAAGTTTAATCACTCTTAAAACCGAGTTAAAATCATTTGTTAATTTTTTTCGAATTTCTGATTAAAATTTTTAAAACTACTTTCAGTATGTAAGGGTGTGACATTATCTGTTAATGGTGGCAACAAAATATCATACTACTAATTAATGCGCTAATCTCACGGGGTCAATGCTCCCTTTAAATCATTTTTAGAACGATTTTCAAGTCTCTTCTTTTTTAGTGCATAGTCTTAAATTATTGCCAACCCCATAATGCGATCATACTTATATAAATATATAATACGTAGGTTTAATCAGACTTCCCAGTTTATTTATTCTGTGTTGTTTGCTATTTTCAGTTTCCTGTTTTTGTAGGTTTGGCAGAAAACCAATTTTTAACCTCCTACGCCTCGTAGAAACGAACCACTTCCCGACCCAAATCATAGTCCCCCCACTAATATTGTTGTTCTTGCGCCTAATTTGTTACTTCCCATCGGCTGGTCGCCCATTCAAGAAATAGTCCTGCTTTTAATAATAACTGGATTTCCACAAGTCAAGCTGGACAAAGTGACAATGAATAATAAAAATAATCTTTTTTTAAAATATGGACAGTTTCCTTTCCCATTAATTTCTTTCGCACTCTGTACACTCGAATTTTATTATATCAATCTGTCTTTGAGCGTATTATGTCCAGGGAGTCTAACCGCATTATGAGGTCGTCCGTTCCGGTTCAATTCCGGTTCAGATGTGTAATGCTTCGGCTTAGTTCCGGTCAAAAGAAAAACAAAATTGTGAACCTGTTTGAACCAGTTCACATAGTTCGGTCAGTGACCGTGACCACTTCGCAATTGCTAAATGTTACGTCAACAAAGGAAATAATTCAATCGATATTGTGCTACAAGTTTTTATTCCAGGTGTAAATCACTAACTTTTTATAAAACAGTAAACGTAACCAGCCAAGGAAAGAAATTCGCACTCGTCCTTTGAAAACATTATTGCAACGAACCGCTATAATGTCCTGCTGAATCATCTCTGTCATGTTTGTTCTTTGTAGCGATAGCACGAACTTGAGACCAAGAAAGGACTCGTTCACCCGTAACTTGTGTTGATGGACCGGCCATGGGGACTTCAGCCAGTCTGTACTGTTCAGGTTGATCGTTTTTTTTGCTGACGCCAATATTTCAAAATGTTTTCATCCCTAGTTAAGGCCGGAGGCTCGTGAATTTAAAAATGTGTAGAATTATACCAATGTTATTTCTTGACACAAATTCACAAGATGACTCATTTTACCGGATTTTCTTTTCTGATAAAGCTCAAGTTTATCACCCTCCCTGGTGTTCATTACCCTTCCTACCTGCTTAGCTTAATGGTTGCTCGCAGTTCCTCCTGGTCCATAGCTTCGTAAGGTGAGCTTTAGCGTTCGATTATTTGGATTATTATTAATTATCTGTTGTCAGAACTGAACGTTTTTGACACGTTCTATCGGTGACGTCAGAAATGAACGTTTTTGACACGTTATGTCAGCGTCGAACGTTTTTGACACGTTATATCGGTGACGTCAGAAATGAACATTTTTGACACGTTATATCAGTGTCGAACGTTTTTGACACGTTATATCGGTGACGTCAGAAATGAACGTTTTTGACACGTTATATCGGTGACGTCAGAATTTGATTCCCAAAGAAAGCTAAAATCTTTAGGATGCCAAATTTCTAAGTATGAAGCAAACTAGTTGCTTTTCCAGTCTGACAATTACCAAGCTTTCTGACTTTCTAATAGGTTAAAACTAATATTCTTTACAAAAGATAAAAAGAAATTAATTTTGTGATCACTTGTATAAAAACGTCCGCAGACGAAGTGTATAGAGAGCGTAATTGATTTCGATACAAGTGAACAAATAAAATAGTAAGTACATCTTACCTAAAATCACTGATTTGTTTAGTGCAGTCAGAATTGAAGTTGGAGTAAGGCAAATAATACTGTTGCATCTGCGAATTTACAAATGCTGATGACAGTCAGTGTGGACTGTCGCGATGAGGAGATGCATAAATTGTTACTTTTTTGTAGCTTCTTAATCAACTGGTAGGTGTCTAAATAGAATTCTAAAAGAAACATCTGTTTGTCTGGACATAAGCGGCTTTGGAACTACCGATGGATAACTCGCCGAGTCTGGTTACTTGCCTAGTTAAAGTCCAAATGCGATGGAGTCTGTCTCTCGAGGGACGGCCGCATTCGTTATGCGAAATAATTAGAATCCAAAGCAACAGAGGTTAGATAAACATTGTAAAAATTTCTGCCTTTGTTATGCCTGACTTTCTCTCGAAGTCTGACGTTTATTCCGAGGTCACAGGGTCGCGAGACATGTGGTTGGTTTGTACATAAAGCCAAAAGGCGCTTGTTTCTTCTTGTTTTTTGGAAATCCTTCCCAGAAAACTGTTTACCCTTCTTTTAAATAAACGATATACACAGAAGAATATAGACAGAAACAATTTTTCAAAAGTAAACAGATATCACAACGTGTAAATCAACCCTGCCTCCCTACCCTCTGTACCGGAGATTTCAAGTTCAACGTAAGGTGAGGAAACATCCACTAAACAGTGATCCTAGCGGAGCTTCAGCTGTATACCAACAGACAACAGGGGATATAGTGGGAGGGGGTACATCAACAGTCTCTACGCGATTAAAACGAAAATCTTCAAACAAATCAAATATTATCCTTCCTCTGGTAATGTTCATCTATTGTCGTGCCAATTAATGGTAACATACATAGTGTGTAAGTAAGTACTAATAAGACCTTAAAATCACTTCCGGACATCGATGATATTTTTTTAAATATTGATTATTTCGGTCATCTAAAATTAGCCGGCTGATTTGATTAAAAACTAAGAGCAAAAGCTGCTATCAATTATCATCCTAATTTTTGGATCTATATATGGATCGAGTTATTTCTTACCTCCCTTGTATCGCCCTAGCCTAGAATCGCCAGTTGGTGTTTTGTGCAACTCACTGGTATTCCAAAATAATCTGGATCGGAGATTTGTCGTTACAAAGGGTTCGTGCATGAAGACACCGTGTCACACAGCCTTGTGGTTTAGAAGACACACTTCACAAGTGGAATGCAGAGGGTTCAGGAATAATTCCAATTACACTTCTCGATGATCATTAAAGCTTTACGGTGTTCTAAGATTCTGTACGAACCTAACCTCAGTAATTCTGCTTTCCTTTTCTTATTCTTGTTTGTTTCCGGCTGAATTGTTTCGCTTATTGTATCGTCTTATTTCAAGGGTTTGGGTTTTGTTCGTTTTCCACTATTATTTTTTTGCTGAGCTCTTTTTTATTTTCTGTTTATGTATCTCCCTGATCACCCAATGAAACATCTTCCCTTCTTTGACGGCGACTTTCCACATCATTCACTTTACTTGACCCCTTTTCTATACAATATATTTCCCTAAGATCTCCGAAACCGTACGGGTCATTCTTTTTCGAGATGGGAAATTTTCGGGTATTTTAGGGTTTTTCTGTTTCTTCGTTCCTTGTCATAAAAGTCTTCTCAGTTTTACCAGGACCCCTCTCTTCTCACCAGGCAATGTATGTGCCTTCTTGTTTTCGCCACTGGACGCCATTCCGCACACAAACCCCCTTTTCTATTCTGTCTGCAATAGGTTTTATGGCAGCCATCTCATGCCCCCCCAAACAGAAAAGGTCAAAGTTTAAAGGTTTTGTGATTACCAGTTTTTCACTTCATTTACCCCAGTAAGGAGGTGGACAGCGGGGCCACGCGATCATCTCTGGATGGCATCTCGGACCGCAATCCTCGAAGAATCCATTTAAAAGGGCCCCTTGGAAACCCCATAAATCTTTTTAGCGTCTTCCGTAGAGTTTATTGGCTGTCAATAAATTCCCGGTACCTGTTATGATGGGATTTTATGAGACCCACAGTAAAAAAAGGGGAATCGGGGTTTTGTTTTGTTGGTTTTAATCCCCTTCCCACCAAAGGGGAATTTTTGAAGCAGGGATATTTAAAAGACACGCCTCTCTTGTTAAGCAAGCAACATATAAATCTATGGGGAGAGTAAGAGATCCATACCATGAACTCGTGACCTTGACACTTAAACCACCATAAAAGGCAGTTCTCCTGAGAGTAAAATAAGGCAAAAAACAAAATGAAATCAAAAAGATTAAACTAAATCTCTGGAAAGAGAGAAGACATTGATGGTGTTGCTAATTCGGAGTTTGTTTGTTCTAATCTTTCTTTTTAAAATAAAATAAACGGAAAAAAAAATAGAAATAAAATAGGCATTCTTGAATTCGTACCATAAGCTTAGCGTTAGTAATAAAATTAAGTGATAAACAAATCTACGTTTCGATGGATCATTCCCAGCCGTCATCATCAGATTTTTTTTTAATGACCAAATATTTGTTTGGTTCTATTTGCGGGTAATATCTTCACAGTGCCTCAACTGATCTCGAACTCGCTCGCACAGATCACCAAGATCGATCGGTCTTCTACATCATCGTTAACCCTGTTGATGGCCGGTGGCTTCCAGTGATTTTCGAAACGTTTTTCTACAAATCTGTTCTGTTACCAACGACGTGGCGAACAAAGCTCCGAATATTACTACTTATTTCAATAAAGTTTTTTAAAAACAAATCGAGAAAACTCATAGCCAGCGCGGTGGTTCAGTGGTTAGTTTACTGAACTGCTAAGGCGCAGGGTTCGAGTTCCATTTCCGCAGGAGAAAAGCTCGATTTGACGAACTTCCCTGGTGCGATCTCTTCGCCATCAGCAGGCTGCATGGATCTGTTTCACGTTTTTTTTTCTTAAAGTTTTAAATGACGAATTCAAATAAGGATTTTTCTGCTGAAGTCAGACGTTTCGTGGTGCAGAATTGGTATCACTTCCAAGCGGACAACCGCGACACTACGCTCTCTCGGCAGGGTTGTCTGCCTTTTAGGCGTTTCTCTATATACATTTTATGGTTAGCATACATCCAGTTCTCAAACCTGTGACCTGTTAGTTGTACCAGATTTTGTTTTGCTTATTATCGCTTGTCGAACTATTGCGTTATCGCGGGAACTTTCGCTTCAATTAAATACTGGTTAACGTCAGAGATACTCAGTAAAATAATTTAGATGACCTTTGACATCAACCTTGGGCCTGGCTTACTCTATTGTTTGCAATACCCCGGTAATCGCGGACACCAGTTGGCCCTTTAAAATGAACTCTATTTTAAAAATAGAATTAAACTATTTCCCCTACTGAGCCACAACCAATAAATTGCGGAGATCAAAATTAAGGGCCGATTAGCATCGATTTATCTTGATGTTAGTAACAATTGCTTTGAAGCTCAAAACAAATTTGCTGCTGAATATTCTGGAAAAGGTTAAAATTACCTTTATTTGTCGTCACCAACTCAGTAAAAATGCCTATGGCTTTCTAGTGTAGCTGGCGCCACCTACTAAGTATAGACTGAAATACCGCCTTCATAATACTGTGATTGTCATCTTTGTCATTTTCTTTCTTTTAAAATCTGAACGTTGCTCATTATTATAGGTAGATTTTCCAGACTACTTTGATTTAGTCAGCTCTTTGCTTGTTTTGTTTGTTTTTTTTTCAGCTTTTAATCTGGTGGACCAACTACATTGACTATCGCGTCAGCCAAAGCGTGTTACCAGGAAAAATCGTTTCTAGTCCCCCATCCCACAACATCGCCGAGTGACGACAGCTTTCAGGCTCTAATGGCTGTAGTTAGTCAACTGACGCATTTCTCGGCATCACCCGCTAGCGATTAGGACCCAACTTTTCAACCAACCGCTATCTCACGGTGAAAGGAAATTCGGGAGCGGACTCCCAAAAAGTAGACGACAGATTTCTTGCCGTAGCGTTCATTATTATTTTGCTTCCCCACCCACTCACCACTGCAACAGATTTATCTCGGTATTCCATTACCGTGTGCGCTAACAAACGAGAGAGTCGTAAATACATAAATCTTCGCCTGTAATCGCCATGTCAAATAACGACTGCGGGAATCTCGTTAACCGCAAACTTCCGTTCAGTATGTGTATCTCTGCTAAATTTTGGTTTTCTGATACCCTGATTCGTTATTGTCAAACGCGATTTACCGAAGAGCAAAAGGGCTGCAGATAAATTGGGGAGACCGTTCATTTATGTTTTTGACGCTAGGAGAAAATGAGCATGCGCAGTACGTAAGATACGACGAGAGAGAGAGATGACGTCACTATAGAGAAATATGACATGAGTAGAGACATGACAGCAGTAGAGATGACGTCACCACAGAGAGATATGACGTGAGTAGAGAGAGAGAGAGAGATCACGTCACTATAGAGAAATATGACATGAGTAGAGACATGACAGCAGTAGAGAGAGATGACGTCACTACAGAGAGACATATAACGTCAGTAGAGAGAGACATGATGACAGTAGAGAGAGAGATGACGTCACTACAGAGAGATATGACGTGAGTAGAGAGAGAGATGACGTCACTATAGAGAAATATGACATGAGTAGAGACATGACAGCAGTAGAGAGAGATGACGTCACTACAGAGAGATATAACGTCAGTAGAGAGAGACATGATGACAGTAGAGAGAGATGACGTCACTACAGAGAGATATGACGTGAGTAGAGAGAGAGAGAGAGAGAGAGATTATGTTCAGCGGGAGTTTCCCGCTAGCAAATTCCATTTATCTACCTTAACCGTTCCTTCCTAAGTGATTAGGGATGTATGTTCCCTAGGGAACCTTCTTCTCCTCGCCGTTAACGCAAGACTAGAGAAGGGATGAAAAGTCGGGGTACTTCTTCCCCCACAAATCGCGAACTTTTTCGTTGCCCAACTGGTTCTTAATGGATTCGAACCCGCGATTCTTCACGACAGTTCAACGTTCTAGACGCCGCGACTAACCCGCCGATCCCTCTGAATAAAAAAGAATTGCGCTCCGCAATCCCAAGCGTAAACAAGAGCGGTCAGGGGCTAAAGAAATATGTAGGTTATCATCCGGATTGGTCTGTCAGCTGAAGCCCGGCGAAGAGCCTTCTAGGTCAGAGCGAGGTCGCCTGGAAATTAATTAAACAATACCTGGCCGCCCTCGGCGCACAGTGGACCCAGTAGTGAAAACAGCGCGAGTGCATTATCCCTACATCTACAAGTAGACGTAGGTAGAATTACATTGGAAAAAAAAAAAAAAAACATACAAACAAACAAACCTTTGAGACTGACAGCTTTCCGGTAACCGCGTCCCTTAAGCTTTGTCAGGATGGGACAGAGCTTGTCGACATCCACCCCTCCATCCTAGTGTGGTGGCACGTGACGGGTGTAAAGCAAAACGACGTCTACTCGCACGGCGCTGGATACTTTTAATTCCTAGATTAATTCCAGGGCCGGTGGCATTAAAAACATTTGCTCGGATTTGCCGGAATAGAAAGTTAGAGAGTACGGCAACTTGCAGAATAAAGCTGCTCCGGCCATCTTGTCGCTCCTAACGCCGGAAACTATCACGTGATGCTATTATTCGAGAGAGAAAAAAAGCAAAAAATTATCTTTGCAATCGGTAATTCTTTCCGTTTTTTTCTATTACACTTTGAAAACAAAATCAAACTTGAAGTCCACACGGTGTAGGAGGATAAAGCTATGAAGTATGTCGGTAATGGGATAACCGGTTGTCATTTACGCCATACAAATCCAAACTTAAGGAACTCCAAATCGCGTCTCTTCGCTGTACACGAAATTTAAATGGCGTAGGCAAAAAGGCAAAATCAGTAAACTTAAATTGTGATCAACAATTTCGTAAAGTCAGTACTCACAACAACAAACGTTTGGCAACACTACAACGTTTTTATCGGAATTGATAAAGAAAATCAATTACCAAAATAAGGCGATCGCTAATATCCAATACTGAATTTTGAAAAAGTATTCGTCCGCCTCACAGATCAACTTTATTTGCCAGTTATGTATTGTTTATTTCGGCAGAAAAACTGCATAAGTTTGTAAAATGCTGACATTTGTGTTACTTTAATTCTATCTTTACAATCCTAATATTCGGTGTGGCCGCCATTGGCCATAATACCCAAATTTGAAATGTTTTGGCAAAGAGGAAAACGAGCTCCTACTAAAGACAGCAGCATCTATAGACCAATCCCTTTCTAATCTTTGTCAATTATGCGAAGAGTCTTCGGAGCGCCTCTGGCTCAGATGTCCGGCCCTGTTGGTGGACCGCCACAACCATCAACTCGGCAAATCTATGGATGAGCTGGTGCGCCTCCCACAACGCAGTCTGGCGCTTCTGAGGGTCATCCTTAGGCGCCTTGGGTAACTAACAACAACAGCAGCAGCAGCAGCATCTTTGACAATGGCAGTGTTCAGCCTATTTACTGATGTCCGTCTTCCCTGATTCAGAATCTGTTGAAAATCCTTCTACAACCTCTCAGCTGGATTCGCGTCTGAAAACTGTGGAAATTATTCCAGCACTTACAGTTTCTTTTTTTGTTTGCGCTCAACTCATTCAAATAATTTGCACTGTGGCATTCCAACGTCCTGCCGGAAATATATACCTTCGTCCCAACAATGTTTCTGTTGACAGTAACATCTTCCTCACCGGTATATGTCCCGCTACACACATCTGACCGTGATTCCGATTATCATTGACAACTGGCCGATTCTTTTTTTTGGTTGTACAGTCCTTAAACAAATTCTTTTCGATTACCATCCTTTAAAATTGACCTTACGATCTCCATGTCAAGTAACATCGCCCGATAGAGAAGATTCCTTCCACCGCCATCAAAACCTTATTCCTACTTTTTTACCTTCTCTTTTCAAATTATAAGTCGTTTTGTTCTCCTTCTCCCTCTTTGGATGACTTTTTTCTCCCTGCTTTTCCACGTCACGCATCCTATTACTTATTGCCTATGGACTAATAATAGACCAGTTCTTTGTCAGCCGACCCTGTGTGTAGCAGATTTTCTTCTGTCTTCCTTTACTGCTTCTCTTATCGTTCTATCTGTCCTTCTAGTCGTCTATACTGAACGACCATCTATATATCCAGGTTCGTCATTCGCTTTTAGCTACTCCGAACTTAACGACGAGCTGTTAACTTTAGCAATGTTGCACTCACTGTTTACTTTTTGTTCCTCAGATCATCACTGGAGAGTATACAAATTGCCCCGGCAGCACGTTTTCCATAGAAATTATCTGCATGCATTTCATTTAATCAAAATAGGTTTTCAGTCTTATTTAAATTTACACAACTCCGATCGGCGAAAACATTGGCTCGCATACACGCCTTTCAGCGACCGGTTTAGCGACAAAGGGCTCGTAGTTACTCCAGGGTTGTTGGATACTTTTTTGATTTACTGCAAAGAACATCCGTCGGCCTGACAGCCGTCCCTGGTGACGGAACGTAGTGCCGAGGTTGCCCGCTGGGAAGCGTTGCGAACGACCACGTCTCACGAGGGGCTCCGCACTCCGACTTTTTCACTGGATCTCTTCGTTTTCAGATGTGGGAAGAAATCGAACGTCGGCTTAATGAGAAGGAGCAAGAGGAAACCACGTTGGGATGACCGGAAGAGTCCAGATCGGGAATCAAATACACGGGCCCTCAACCCAGCAGTCTACCACTGAGCCACTGCAAAATCTAGCAATAAATTATGGAAACGGATGATGCCTTTTCTTTTAGGTAATTAAAACCTTGCAGTGAAAATTATCTTCTCAGACAAGATTCATCTGTCTATAACGACATTAAAACTTGCCAGTTCCAATTTGTCGTTAAGGTAATCTTTTCTTCCTTATTGTTTGCCTTTTTTTTCGTGTTTCGCTAATAGAAACCAAATTTTTCGTGCAGTAGCACGAGTGCCTAGAGAGACTTGTTGGAGTGACGTTCAATAAACAATGTACTTCCGGCCACAGATTTCCTCGTGAAAACTCATTAGAACTCCCTCCTTCTGCCAAGTCGTGTGTCTCAGACCATGCAGTCCCATAACTTCTAATTTCTCTCTCTCTCTCTCTCTCTCTCTCTCTCTCTCTTAAATATCGTAAATATAAAATACATTATATCTGATCGCAAAGAAATCTTTTGCACCATTTAAGAGAATACTTAGATGAGCAATTGATACTGGACCAGCAGACCTGAGAAGTTAACGCAGGTGCAGCTTGTATCACTGGTTTTCATTTGTTTACAGTCGGTCGTATGTATGCAAGTGCGAAACAGCAGGCAACACGAAAGCAGACGGAGAAGGAGCGACCGATATTAACTGGGGGCAGGAAAGGAGACACAGACAGAGCCAACTGCTCGAACAGCGGAAGCGTACAGCGTTCTGCCAGAAACAAAAGGATGTTTTTTAACCTTTGTGGTACGGATGTATTAATTGTTGTTCTTTTTAAAATACAAGTCCGTTTCGCTCCACGGATGACATCGGAAATTTTCAGTGTTTAGACACTTAGTCGACTTCGTGTCTTGATCGGTTCTGTTCGTAAACCATCTGGGTACATTTGTAAAATGAGCGAGACGCTGTGAATGCACGAGTAAGTATCATTTTTCTGTATGGAAGCCTTCTCAGAAAAAAAAATGTATTATGGGATGGTCGGAAAATTTCTGCTAACCTCTTTATATGATGATTGCATATTAGTTATATATATATATATATTGTCGAAAAAGAACAATTTGATAAAGATTGTAAAAGATACAGCGGTTAGGTTAGCAGAATAAATGGAGCGAAACATTTTTTTTAGAAAATAGATTAAAAGCAATAAAAAGATAACTAAAGCGGGTCCACTGAGTTACAATTTGGAATCGGGCCACGTGACAGTTTGGAGTTAACACCACTAAAGTTATGATAAAGATTCAATTAACATCAGGTGATTTTCTTTCTGAACCGGTTCGTTTTTCATATAAACAGAGCGTGGCTTAACTAACGTGTTTTGTGCTGACAAATTTTGAATCAATAAGTCGTAAATCTAAGCGAGAAGCTCAAGACGGTCTTACAGATGTTCATATAAATGGACACAAGAATAGGAAGAAAACGTAATAAATAGAATGTCGGAGTTGTTCTTTAAAACAAGACAAACGTTCTCTGAGCCGGGTACCCGCGTATTCATCCCCTTTAATGAGTCTTTCTTTCTCACCGTGGTCTGATAGTATTAGCAGAAAGTGACCTTGCTCTACCCCCACACCCATTTAAGTCATCTTCCGCTTCCCGACCCTAGCATCCCGTCCACCCCAAAGACCTGAGCAAAGATTAAAGAAAATGCATCTAGCCGCTGCTCTTTCCATTACGAATGAAAATTGTATAAAATACCCATTTCCTTCTGTCTGCGATATACATAAAGGAAAATACGTATAAAAAATAGTAACTTCTAGTTTAATCTGTTTTTTTCTCTTCTTTTTATTCCCCTTTGATCAAAGAGGGTAATTAGAATTCACGGATTCCCAGCAGGAAGTTAATGTTTATTTACCCAATACTATTTTTTTATGGCGGTTAATTTTTTTTAAAACAAAAAAAATGCACCACTTACACGCCGTCGTCACGGAAACCGAGATAATTATTACTGTGTATTTTTTTTGTTTGCTTTTTACAGCGTAAGCCAACTGAAAACTGCCTTTGTCATCCGTGAAAGTTGACCGTTAATGAAGGTTCAGCGACAGAAGTGTAATTGAACGGTCTCAGAAAGTACATATTTAAGAATGTCGTATTCGGGCATAGATCCTTACCTTATGCCTCTTTTAGAGGATGGCCTACAGGAACAAGGTGCTCCACGGTCAGAAACGATCTCCAGCCATCCCACCTTGGGGCCCATACATGGGATTCTATAATGTTTGGGGCAATACAGTTTGTCTGAGATGCCACTATTAATACATAGATTACGATGTTTCGGTATTTTCCATTCCTAACCACTATTATTAGGTCATGCTTGAGTTTTCTATAGCCTGCCAGTTACCTGTTAAGTACTTATCTCTGTTATACCATATGTTTAGTAACTCACATTTTTGTGGCTAAATAGGTGATGGAGAAATGACTGAGTAGGAAAAACTTTAGAAGTCCATATGCTCAGTGTTATAGTAAACGCAAAAGTATTATTAAGTTGCTAGCTGTTAAAACTCCCTTCAGCTGTGTACCAGACACGTGATCATTAGAACAGGTGTTACAGTGATTACGGAGTCCAGATAACATGTCCACCACATAGCACACAACCTCTCTCTCTCTCTCTCTCTCTGAAGCCGTTTAACTTTACATTTGGCTCGCAAAACCTCGTTAAAGATACGACAATGTGGAATTGTGTCCTATTTATCTCATTAAAAAACTTGATACTTTGAGGGTCAAAATTCACATGTAACGCAAAAGTACAACCATGCAAACTCATCTTCGATGGCGACCAACAAAAACACCCTTTATAATTTTCCTGTTTTGTAATTTCTGACCCTTACCAAATGTTCTCAGTGTGGATAGTATCAACATGTAGATTCATTACAATTCTTATTTATTTCACTTCATATGTTGATGAAATAAACTGCAATGCATATGTTTATGGAGACAACACAGATAACCACCCAGACACTTAATTATATCTAAATTTTCTAAAAGTTTAATACAAAAAAGAAAAACTAAATAAATTGTGCAAAAACAGAAATGCAGATGTAATCTTGGCTCTTCTTCCCTTTAATAAAAAGAGAAATCTTCTAACACAAGACAGTGTTAAGGAATAAGTCCGGATAAACTGAAAGTAGACGAGAAGGTATCCTTTCATCTTACCTACGGAACTTCAACTAATACGCAGACGATCTGTGTTACTCATTCGGAGCAGTGGTCACTGATTCAGTTGTTGCTTCAAAAGTAATAGAAACGAAAGAATAAGTGAATTATTTTGGACGTCTCTCCCTCAACATTTTACTGCTAGCATAGTGGAACTCTTCACTTTCGGTGGGAATTTTATGCTGCTGTTATCCGGTGGGGGGTTAGATCGTAAAAAGGACTCATCTCGGCGTGGCCGAGTCTACTACCACCGGCTCTGAAACTTTCCGCAGCGGCTGGTAAAGGTGACGTTGTTACTCCCGCCTCTATCTCCTCCTAGCCAAGCATTATTTCGCTAATCATTACCATTGCTTACTCTCCAGATGACGGTACAGATATTTAAAATTGACTTCGCAGCTTTTAAGAAACAGCTCAAGAAATTGACTGAAGCTGTAGTTATGGCGAATTCAGGAAAACGTTTGCTTTAATTTGGTTCGTCCGGCCGACGTGTGACTGTAAACGTTATGCGGGTCAGCTCGCGAGCAAGTCATCTTGACGCGCTGATAGGGTCAACGTTATGCGGGTCAGCTCGCGAGCAAGTCATCTTGACGCGCTGATAGGGTCAACGTAATACGGATAGCATGAACACCGGACATCCCCTCCATCCTCTCTCTCGGTAATATCAGATTTCCTCTATGACACACCACAGCCCATTTTTTTTTCGTCTGAATTTAGTCGCATGATGTAATCGTGTGCTGGTAAAGAAAGTTAAAAAGGAAAACTCTGTCAAAAGTTATTTGGACTTCCTCCGGCGACCATTACGTGACACTGGCGTGTGGCACTGAGGCAAGAGAAGGAAAGAAAACGATTGGCTGTCTCAATTCAGGAAGGGATATTTTTGTTCCGCTTGTTATTTCTGGATATTTGTGGGCGACTGGTAGGATTAAGGCAGACCAAATAGTTTTCCTCTCTAGGGAGTCTCTCTTCCCTCGTTTTTGCTATTATTACCTTTAAGTTTGCTTTACCACTATGGAAACCGGAGGCTATAGAGTTACTGCTCTCTCTCTCTCTCTCTCTCTCTCTCTCTCTCCAAGCTGACTGAAGTCGTGCTCACGTGATGCTTATTAGTGGATTAATTACCAGAAATTCATATGGATTCCCAAATTAAGTTTTCCTACCTGAGGCGAGCGCAGAAAGTCCTCAGGCCTGTTCTCAATCAGGGAATTTCCAGTTTCCTACCAATGTCGGGAAATGGATTTAGCTATGTCAGTCTGATATTTCCACCCTATTGTATAAGCTCGCCTTTATGAACACAGAAAGAATCGTAAACGCTTTACAGACTGAGCCGATTTACCCAAACGGCGCACCTGGGTAGTAAATAGACAAAGTATGCATAAAGTCAGAAAAATAAAATTATATATTTCTAATTTTATTTGCTGGTTTCTACTGGAAGTCTTCACTTTGAGAAGAAGATAAATTGATACATAGCCGGAGATGACCAAATGAATTCCAGATTTTGACTTTCTCGTTGCCACTACGACGGATTATGAACAGTGTAGATGTAAACAAAGCGTCTATGAAGAATCATTCAGGTTCATCCAGTCTTATTAACATGCATCACTACCGCCATCTTGATTTTAAGCTGACGTCGGTAGAAAAAACTATGACCTTAAATCCCAGAAACTATGCACAACTGTGACGCAGACTAAACTGTTTGAGATAATTTTTTAGAAGAGGGAGCCGTGGTGCTACCAAATAAAGTCGTTTTATTAACAGACCCAGTGTTTAATTAAGTTTATTATAGCATTTTATACCATAATTCGATAAAATGTAATAAAATAGGAACCCGATATTCTTCCATTCCGACAACAGGAAGAGAGACCGCTATTACGTCACTCATTGCACCCGAGCTTCCTATAAGCGAAAAAAATGCCCACCTCGCTCTCATTTTCGATGGGCAATCACAATCTGTTTATTAGCACAAATTCATTCTGTAATCAATTTGCATTATTAAATCACATTGGCGGACGCATAAAATTTAGTTGACATTTTTCTGCTCTTCTACAAAAAACACAAAGACTGACGGAAGTTAATAAACCAATAGCTGGCTCGGATGTGTATTCGTTTTCGGCTGTTTGTTGTTGCGCACCCCAGTAAGCACGTTCTCAAAATCGTTCGGTTCTTTCCGCCTCCAGCTTTCCATCATTAGGATATTATCGGCCGATGTTATTCTCTGCCCCCTTTTTCCAGTTCCGTGCTTTAAGATTCGTGGTACGCCAATCTCAGGAAATTTTTTTAAGGTTCTTTACAATCGTTTTTCCTGGAATTTCGCAAATTTTGTCACCCGTAATAATTTCTCATGATTCTAATGAAGGCCATGCAGGCAGTGTTAGGGCTTCGACTGACATCTTGTGTATTTTTTTTTTCCTTCTAATATTTTCGAAAAAATTGTCGTAATAATCGTATGTTGTTAATAAAACTGTTCTGGAATAATTTCTCAGGATTTACCCAAACTCTGTTACGATCAATTAAGGGCTTCTTAAAGGAAGAAAAATTCGGTATCAATGAAAGAGTTATTTAGGATGTTACTTTCAATAATGGCTGTAATTACATCGTATCTTCCACTTTGAATGATGGATGTAATTACATCATATCTTCCACTTTCAATAATGGCTGTAACTACGCCATATTTCCCACTTTCAATAATGGCTGTAATTACATCGTATCTTCCACTTTCAATAATGGCTGTAACTACGTCATATTTCCCACTTTCAATAATGGCTGTAATTACATCGTATCTTCCACTTTCAATAATGGCTGTAATTACGTCATATTTCCCACTTTCAATAATGGCTGTAATTACGTCATATTTCCCACTTTCAATAATGGCTGTAATTACGTCATATTTCCCACTTTCAATAATGGCTGTAATTACGTCATATTTCCCACTTTCAATAATGGCTGTAATTACGCCATATCTTCCACTTTCAATAATGGCTGTAATTACGTCGTATCTTCCACTTTGAATGATGACTGTAATTACATCATATCTTCCACTTTCAATAATGGCTGTAACTACGCCATATTTCCCACTTTCAATAATGGCTGTAATTACATCGTATCTTCCACTTTCAATAATGGCTGTAATTACATCATATCTTCCACTTTCAATAATGGCTGTAATTACATCATATCTTCCACTTTCAATAATGGCTGTAATTACATCATATCTTCCACTTTCAATAATGGCTGTAATTACGTCGTATCTTCCAACCACTAGCGAAGTATCCGTATAAACTGAGAACATTAAAATGGCTGTTTATTTTGCCAGTAACTAGTTCCATTAGAATATTTTAGTTTCTCTCTATATTAGTTAAGAGAATGGGTTTCTTAAACAGCAAATGCAGTTATATAAAAATGGAAACTTGTTTTTGATGTATTATTTAAAGTATGAGGCCACCTTGGTATCTCCCCAATTAGCTTTTACTAGTAGAAGTTGGTCTAACGACTGAACCCACGTTTCCACAATCTTTCTCTGTTGCCATCATCAAGGTTTAGATTTGAGAAACACTGGTGATGACAGTTGCAGTAGATAAGTTTTCTTTAATTTTCACCAAAGATATAAATATAACAGAACTCCGAGACTTGATATCATCATTCGGCCATAGTGGGTAAGGCAGGCTTTGTAAATAGGGTTAGCAGCCCCCAGAGTCAAACAAAAAAAGAAGAGGCAAAAGAAACGAAAATCATAAAGCATGAAGACTTGTGTTCAGAAATCGCGGAGAAAGGGTGGAAATGTGGGTAGAAGTAGGAGCCAAGAAATTACTTGGAAAATCGTTGGGGGAAAAACTGGAAACCATTGGTCTCTCACCTAGACAGTGCAAAGAAGCATCAAAATATTTGAGCTAGAAGGCATCGAAATGGCTATGCTTTAGTACATAAAGTGGGGAGCACATAGCTAAGCTGATGGACTGTAGGGAACTGATCGTCCTATCTAGGGTCAACTGCCTCAAGGGTCTTGTTACTGATGGGCCGAAAACCAGTTGAAAAATAACACGCAGCTAAGAAGTCTAAGAGACGCATCTTGGGTATATTTAGAAATCAGCCTTCATTAGATTCATTAGTTCAGTTAATACTAAGGTGACCGGAAATATCCTAAGTAGATCTTTACTTTCTGAAAATATCTTTAGTTTATTTTGTGCTTTCGCGGTCAGTTTTAGGGTCTTATTATTAGCAAACTTGCAACTGAGAAATCCAGGCGAGCAAAGCCGAGAAAAGACAGTGCTGGCATTTCGGATGTTAACGTTCATGATCGACATCTCTTAAGATGTCGGTGTAAATTACATAGGCGATAACGTAACCTTAAAACGTTAGTAAGTACTAAAGACACGAAATCCCCTAATTTATTAGTCACCTTAATATTCATTTTTCGTGGATAACAAAATAGTCCAACCTTACAGAGTCTGGTCAATATTCGGATACAAAATACCTTGATTTATTAAAACAGAGGGTTAACACCTTTAGTCGTCTTTTATCTTTCTGGATCTGTACTTTTTGTTATGCATTTTTCATTTCGATTACACCTACGTCCACATTCTTCGTTATTTATCCTTTAATTTAGCAAAGACCAGCAGAAAAAAAGGAAATAGGCGTTTTTTTTCTTATTATTAATTCCCGATGTCCAGTATTAGAAAATACATCGGCTGAGTCACCAAATACCAACGTAAAATTAAAGACATTTACGAAAAATATCCTGTCAGTCATACCCTTTAACTGGTCACGTGGGTGGGTAAATTCCACAAGAGTTAATGAGCAATTAAATCAATTTCCTGAAAGAAAATATAAATAAGACATAACTAAACAGAATTAAATATTTGGTGATTCCTTCGCGCCATCTATTAGTGGGTCGACACAAAGGCTTTACGCGATAAATTAGTTCGCACTTTTGGGGGGGGCGGAGGGATTCAAATAAAAAGAGATAAGCTGTTTCCGGAGAGTTTCTGCTGGATTTTCAAGAATGAAAATTAATTTCAGATTGGTTTACTTTCCCGTTCCAGTTTGGCGATGCTTGGCTTCAAGTGATGTCTCCTGATATGCCTGTCTATAGAGAATTGGAAAAAAAATGGCTGAAAAATGTAATTTTCTTCTTTTTTTAAATGAAGTGTAAAGATAAAAAAAAATCACCGAAACATTTAAAGTAATTCATAGTGGTATTTCTAAAAACATTTTTTAAAAAAAATTCAAGATTTGTTAATTCGAATGGCGTTGGAAGCTCGAACAGCGCGAGATTTACTGCGCATAAATTATCGCGGGGAAGCAAAGGTGGATCAGATTCGACTTTGTTGTCTTTTCCCTCTTTTATTCAGGTTCTTTGAAGAAAAGTTGATTATAAATTTCATGTGATTTTAAGGTAGGTCAGAAGGGCATGAAGTTCACAACTTATAAGGGAAAATAGTAAAAACCCCTTTATTTACTTTAATCTCGCGAGAAAACACAAGCTCCCCGAGAAGACGACAGTTTAGAACTTACTTATCTGGGTGAAAAAAAACCAATAATAATAACAACACACTTCTGAGTTTTAAACAATATGGGAGCAGGCATAATCTGAACTCGCTATTTTGGATTCGCGATGTAACTGAAACCCCCTCTCCGAATCAGGATATATTTCTCTCTCGCTCTCTTTTTTTTTTCGGATTCGTCACATCTTATTTACCAGCATCTGAGAAATTGGTGCTAATTTAAATCGAGTGAAGAAGACTCTGAGCTCCAGGTGGGCGGATAAAACCGAAATCGAAACCCAGCCAATGACAGGGAGCTTCGTTTCGTATCCAACACAAATATCACTTTTTCTAATTATGTAGGACGCAAACCGCCGAGCGTTAAGCCAGAGAACTCAGATTCATACACGCGTCCGTCAGAGACGTCGGGAAGTGGGGTCCCCGTCTTTTGATCGACATGCTTACCGAACTAGAGAATTGCTGATACTAACAGAGACCAGACCCGACGGCAGTGATTATTAAGAACAAAAAATTGGCGATTCTGTTATTATGATGTATGGGACGAGCGAAATTGATGGGAATCTTCCGTGACTGGTTCGCCATTTGTGTTACGTTGGAATTCACAGCAGCGCTTCTGACGGAGTATCTGGTCTTGTTTAGCGCATGTACCGTATATAGAGCGCATGTGTGCGTGCGTGTGCCAATATCCATAATTATATCCAATTGTCGAGCAATAAATACTGGGTAAAAATAAGTTGAGGCTGCATTCACCTTTGGAATTCTGTGCAAGTTTACTTCCTGCTCCATCGATCCGAGATTGTATGTTTCTTTCTCTGATCCACGTTTCAGGTTCCGAACTAATAATTTAATGTTCTGGTGGACGTCGTTGCTAGACTGTAACATTGGAGCTTCGGCTTCATTAACCGCATGACACCTAAAAGGGGGGGGGAGAACGAGATGGATCAACTGATCCGAACCAGCGATCAAACGTCGAGTCAGGGTGGGTGGGTGGGTGGAGATCGCCACTCCTCCTGGCACAAAGATACGACAGTAACTTAATAAGTTGTTTTACAAAAGGATCCGTACAAACTACGATGGTGGTCCGACCCGCATTTCTGCCTCTTTGTCAGTTCACCGATAGAGGGAGGTTCTCATTTTAAAAGAACGGGTTTGCACCTGACTCTGTTTACCAGTATGACTTCGTCGTCGCACTGATGAAGATTTGATGGCCGTTGGTAGAAACAAACCAGTGTCATTAACTCGCACTGCAACATGATTTTTTCCAGCGTCAAATTTTCGATCGTCACCGAAAATCGACTTTGGTCCCGACAGCGAGACGGCCGATAACCTCACCAAATTCTGTTCAGAATAAAAAAGCAGAAATGATATTTAGATTTAAACGTCGCGCGCATAAAAAATAAAACAAAAACGATATACCGAAGCCATTTTGTCGTAAAAGCAACGTAATTCTGATAGAGGCGAGGTCGTGTAGCCGAGTAAGTCGTGTATGCCGCTGTTTCACAGATGTCTTTCTAGAAAGATTCCAAGCAACTTTCAGAACATCGGCATTAACAAGTCAATCGGGTTAAAATCATTCGAGAAGGTGAAAGACAACACAAAGCCTCTTGGTGGTTAAGACCATCTGCAGCAACATAAGATCCGTGAAATCGATTGTCTGATAGTTAAAGAAAAAATCGAAACAAAAGTGTTTATGGTAATATTCCAAGAAATAGTTATGATTAGCTGCCAGATGAGACAAATCAACAGTAGTTCAGTTATAATAACCTTGCTAAAGACAACAATTAAGCCGCCAAGGGAGAGATCGAGACCGAGGTCTCTGATGTTAACGACAACGATTATCTGCTAGTTAACAGAAATTCGAGCGAGTTCATCTCTAGTCACCTTTCTTATCCTTACGACAATTACTTGCAGCGGGAGCAGATTAATAAAGCTACCAGCTTGAATTAAGCAGAAAATAGCTCAACCTTTTATCAGCTTTATATCAGTATGTCTCTTAATGTTTTCTGTTGTTTTTTACTTATTTTTATGTGTTTTCTGTTGTTGTTTTTAAATTTTCGTTTAAAATCAGATTAGCTATAAATTGTGATCGCTACTGACATAACTCACCAAGTTCTTTTCTCTCTTTAAAAAATTTTCGGAATGCACTCTTCTCTTTCAGAATCAAACATTTGCGTTGGTACGGTAACAACGTATCCTTTCCCCGATCCGGCCGAACTGCCATCTTCTCAGTGTGCGTGTTAGAGGCGAAGAAAACAAAGTAATAAGACTCAAGCATCTTCGAACTTATCCAACATGGAAAAGAAGTTATTTTTTCTTCCTTTCTTTCCTGGAGAAGTTCCAGGGTGATTGTAACCAATTACTGTAGAAATAGGTATTTCGAGAATTTTCCGGAAGATCGCAAATTCTTGCCAAAGTGATAGCACATTTTGACCACATGCAAGAAGAGAAAGCGTAGTAAAGGTAATGCTAGACTTTATGACTAGGTCTGAGTAATGAAAGTTTTTATAATGCAGTTTTACCTTATGGTAGTACAGTAACATAGATATATAAAGACAGATGCAGAATACCACAAAAACATCTAAAGTACAAAATAACGTTTTTCGTTGATTAATTGGATACCAAGCCTCCTGCTGTCCTGATAAAATGCTGCTTTTTTATTGGCATTGTTAATGTTTAGTTAAGTGTGGTTTGATTCACACAGAGAGAATGAAAACAGAGAAACTTGTAATCTCAAGAGTTCCACGGCAGCCGATAATCTCGTTGGTTAAATCTAATTTCATGTCCTTATGGCTGTTGTTAATCTTGTTGGCTAAATCTAACTTCATGTCTTTAAGACTGCTGTTAGTTAATGTTAATGGTTACATATGGCTTTTATTCTTCATGGTTACTGTTAATCTGGATGTCGTTATAAACAGTTTTATCAATCTTTGTAAAACATTAGATGTGGCCGGATGATGGGCGGCGTTAACTGTGGCACGTGACGTCACTTTCAGTTGATACACGTGAGAGAATCTGTTCTTTAAGAAAGCTACTGGCATTGTGTCGTAATCATGCTATAAAGATATGGGTATAAAGCTTGTAAACTAGTGTGCTGCATAATAATAGTGTCATTAACTCGTAATAGCACTTTAGTAGATTCCGTGCGAGTATCGCGAAGCTGAGTCGTTTTTGAATACTTTTTTTACTGAAAGAACCTCGCCATCTTAAACAACACTGTTAAGTCCCATCAGTATGTATGCGCCATAACGCACCGTGGCTCTTGCGATGTTGTAAACAAATAAATTCTGAGTTACACTTTTCTCTGCCGTCCTGTTTCAGAGAGAAACGAACCTCGTTTCCAAGACAATAGCTAACGGAAAATAGCTTTGTTGTTTCACTTTCTTTTTTGAAAAAAAAAATATCCCGGTATTTAATTACCAAGTCAAAAACAGTTTCCTTGTTCGGACTAAGATTGCATAGTAGAACTTTCCTCGTGCCTTTTTAAATCTCCCACATGTGTTTCTAGTTTTCTTTTCATGGACCATAAACATCCAAATCACCCAACACGCACCGGTTATTAATACAAATTGGCCCATCTCTCTCTCTCTCTCTCTCTCTCTCTCTCTCTCTCTCTCTCTCTCTCTCTCTCTCTCTCTCTCTCTCTTTCTCTCTACTTTTAGTCATCAAATTTAACACCGGTTAATATCAAGGGAGTTTTATAAATATTGCTTACTTCAGCTCTTAATTATTTTTAGGGAAGGAAGGCATACACATAATTTTTCGAGTTAATGCTGTTGTGTATTTTCTTTATTCTGAAAGTTCAAACTGTAAAAAACTGATCATTTAGGATGCACTACATCTTTAATTTGAAGTAAATTATATGCAATGTATTTACTTTGTGGGTCTTGGTAAAGCTGGAATAAAAACCCGGATAGAATCTCATAAAGATGCACTGTCAGAGTTTTAGCGTAACAGAAATCAGATGTTGATCTTTATTTAGGCCGCCATTAAACTATTTAACCGGGGCTTAACGAGATATCTCGCCCTTCCAAAGAAATCACCGAAATGTCACGTAGGATACCGGTATATTGCGATATGCCAAAGGTACTACCGTAAAAAATATTTAATCAACTTTAAAAGTATATATAAAGGGAAGTAACTCTTTGAAAAAGAATATCTTCAAGAAGAAATAACAAGTAAAGAAATACACTTTAGGGGGAAAAAAGTAAGAGAGATTTTTTTCAAAATATGAGTGACATCTGCGATCTTTTTTTGTGGAAGTATTATATAAAATTTAGATCCAATGTTTATACTTAATTACACGCATCGTAATTTTCTAAATTGATTCTTAAAAAAATGGAGGGTCGCAGCAGCGAGATGCCGTTCGAGATTAAGGAGGAAAATAATAAAAAAGCAGGAATTTCGTTTCTTTCTGCGTTGTATCAAAGCGTCCAGACCAGTTCCTAATCGACTGAAGATCCTGAATTAGTGTAAGCCGGTTATTAAGAAGCGCATTTTCAGTTTTGGTCTACGTACCACAAAGGAGCCGAAGAAACAAATAAGCTTTGTTACTTTGAAGCTTTCAGCGGATCAAAAGCCGCCATAATAATCAAACCGTCTAAAAAGTCGTTTTGACGCTACTGAAGTTCATGCGCCCGTTCGGACTCCGCCATTGGACGCAATTCGATTTCTACACGCGACTCGGTTTTTGTCTAAGTTAAGTGTTTTTTTTATTGATTATCACGGAGTTTTGTTGTGTTCTTTGTTGTGGACACTAAACAGTACTGTCACTTATTTCTGTTTTTTTTTTTTAAATTAAACTCTTTCACCAAAAAGCGAATCCAGTAAGCTTTAAAATACCGGCTGCCTTTCTGATTTCATAAAAGAGAAAACTCAATGTCTTAATTGAACTGTGTTCTTTCCCCAACCCACCAAAATAATAAATAAAACAAACACAGAAATTAATAGAATACTTTGTTGTTGTTTTTTTCAAATTTCAAAAGAAAATGAACTTGATGTTAAAAGAATAAAATCAGCACATCCCTTTTTAGGATCATCATCATCATTATCATCAAATGCCATTCCAGAGTTGGAGAAATCAACCATTTTGAATCAGCATCCATGATTCAGAATAGACTATAGAAAAGGGATACTCGCATGGTCTTTTAATGATGGATGTAAATAAAGGAACAAACCTACCCGAAAAACTTTACTAGATATCTCACATTTTTTAGATGTGGATGGAAATCGGAGTATCCGGAAAAGCACATGCACCCGGCTGGTGACGTAGAACGAGAATAAACAACGGCAAGAAGGTTGATCAACTTTAGCAGCCCACAAATTTATTCTGAAAATGGGCTGTACGATAGTCTAGTAGTTAGTTAACTTACTTGGTTACCAAGGGTTGAAAATCCAACTTCGCATTCCACAGGGAACCAAATTGGTCTGGCTTATCTTCTTGTCACTGTTTCTTCTCGATCTTATTCTACCAGCTGGCCGATGGGTTTTCTGGGGTACTCCGATTTTCCCAACATCTAGTAGACCACTGCTCAAATAGGCTCCATCGTATCTAATTAGTTGGCTTGATCACCAAGACTAAACCCCACGATTTCTCTTTCTAGCTCACTGCCATGAGATATCCTTAGACTTCGAAAGTCAGAAGAGGGGTTTGTACTGATAATCTTAGGGTAATACTGGTTCAGCTGAGAAATGTGTTACCTACGGTAATACTATGCACAAGTGAAAATTAGTGAAGAGCCGTAAGAAATACCTCTAAAAAGACCCTAATTTTGGCGCTAAACCGGAAAATCAGTGGGGTCACTGTTTGGTGCGTTGCTCTAACTGGTTCTGATACAGATGTTCTATTTTACGCAAGATGCTTTTCAAAATGAGATGATTTTTACTTTTTACTGGTATTGAATGTTAACTTACTCTAAAATAGTGTTATTGCGACGATTTATACTTCCTACATCAATTATGACATCAGAAAGAATTCGTTTTCAAAAAATACTACGTCAACTTTTACCGTTTTTCTATTAGGCAAACATCCTCATAGAATACGTGGACGTTGTCAGTCTCTGGTAAGTATGTATAAAGATTGTGCGTTTCTAGACACGTCCAACAAGAGATTTGCGCTTGATTGTAGAGACAAATAAGCTACAATACCCTTTCTTGTATTTGTACTATTGTAAATTTAATAATTGCCTGAACAGTTCTGTAGTCACGACTAAGGATATGATTTAACCACGTTTGTTACCATGTAAAATACTCTCCTGCACATTTTCTGCCATGCTGGCGAAGCTGGCGGATAATCACGCTAGCATATACCTAAGTCATTGCCCACAAATTGCCTGTCTGACATGCTACGGTAACAGCTCGATTCATGGCGCAGGTGTGAAAGAACTCTAATCTATCTCTGGTCTCACTCGATTCCAGCTCGTGTTAAGAAGCACCCCGATAACTTTTACATAGTCGGAAAAACTTAAAAACAGCCTGTTCCGCTACCAGACTTTAGCTTCGACTAGAGCTGTCGATCTACAACTGCACTGCAACCGTCTACACACTCCAGCCTTTTAACCCTAATCCTAATGCTCATCTACAGCAGCTTATCTGCTGTCAGCTGCCAGATTAACGGGAAATAATCGTATACCCGGAGGCAAACTTCGAATTACTGGCGCCTTGGGCGGTGGCGGTATACTCGACCTAGAGTTCAGCTTTGATGCCGAAACGTTTGGCAGATTATAAAGACTTCACAGTGAAGAACGATGATCTTTCTCCTACTATAATTATGCACGGTATTTTTATTTATGCATAAGACCGATAAAGCTTTGTTGTCTGTCTATAAAGTTGTTTTGTTGAATTCAAAAAAGCAGAAAAACGGTCTCTTTGTTCCAAACTGCTGGCCGAAGAATGAAAAGTTGGGCATACATAACCTTTACAATGAAACCACCGAGAATACAGGAAGTACCAGTAATAAACCTAAACATGTGTTGTGTATACATGTGTGCGGGGGGCACTTTCCAGCTTGCGAATCCTCACCTGCCATCTGTCAGTTTTGTTCTAAGTCTTCGTACGTAGATCGTGTATCCGACGTCATGGTGACGCTTCCACTCATCACAGAAACTTCTAACGGTCGCACAGAAAGCGTTCGATGACCGAGAATGAAAAATATGGCCTCAGGGAGAACCCTCATCTTCCTGATGCCCTTTATTGATTTTGCAGTTGTGCTTTCTCCAGCTTTCCCCGTCGGTAGATTCCAGACGGGGAAGGTCCGCTGGTTTCCGACTCGGAGCGACAGTTTGACCGTCCGGGCTAAAAGCTGGTCCGGCCAGGGACGGTACGGCCAGCTCGAGCAGGCGTTAGTTTATCGGCTCAGAAGAAACGGAAACAGAACTGGGAAGAGCGAGAGCGCCGAGAGTGTCACGAAGAGAAAGATGGCGAAGCTCGACGAGAAGATAAGTAAGTTCCTGGGGAAACTGACACGGATCGAATACGACGTCGGCCAAGATTACATTTTTGAAAACGAGGTTAAGAGAAGACGAAGTAACCGCGGTGGCGGGTTCGGTGATCGGGGCAGGAGGAGAATCGGGAGCGTTCGGAAGAAAAGGCTGGCAGCTGAAGCTGGAAAGAAGCGGGCTGTTGGTGGTGGAGTTTGGAGGATTCCCCGAAGCTACCATAGCGACGATAAAGTAGAGAAAGCCGGGGCTCTAGAGCCCAATCGGGAGTTCGGGGACGAAAACAGGGTAGGTGCTGCGAGAAAGAGGAGGGAGTACGCGGGAATGTCCAGCGATATTCACGAGAACCAGCAGTTTGTCGAAGGAGGAGACGCATTCAGCAGCGAGAATGATAACTCCAAGGAGGCGATAGCTAATCGGGTGAAGGCGACGCTGTCGGAAACGGCTAAGAGCGTGAAGAAGGCGCTGACGAACATCGAGAAAGTTGTGCATAGCATGAACCACGGGGCCCAGTCGGACGATAATGGAAACAAGTCGAAGACCAAAATCAAGATCATCCACGTCAAAACCAAAGCTAAAACTAACGAAAAAGGCAAGCACGCGCCCGTTGATGTCCACAATAGCGCTGGCACGGAAGCTGAAGGGCCACCAGATGGCGCCGGCACGGATGCGCGACAGGGGAGCCCCGAACCCGGCCGTTTTGACAGTTCTGTTATTAGCGGTAAAGGATTTGAAAGCGATGTCGAAAAGGATGCAGTCACCGACTCCGACGATCATTACGATCAACTGAGCGAGGAAACTGAGAGGGGAGAGGAAGGGGGTTTCGAAGAAGGCATAACGAACGCTCACAGTGCACCAGAAAAGGCAGACAGGGAAGATGAGAACGAGTTTGAAAATGTCGAAAAAACACTGCTTCAGTCTGAAGAGGAAGAAGGAAGGCCAGGGGGCGATAATTATAACAACAACGCCAAAGACGATGACGACTGGGATTTGTTGATACGGAGTAAGAGGAGGCGGGAGAGGAGAAGCATTCTGGCGAACGAGAGTCCGACTAAGAAACCTTGCAAATGCACTAAAGGCAAGCCGCTCGTCGTGGCCGAGAAGGTAAATGGGTCGGGTGCTGCTCGACTGATGAGGCGGCCACGCCGCGAGCTAGGGGAAGAAACTTACGACGAAGTCGCTGACTACAGCGATGAGGCATCGTCGGAAAACGAGGAGCAGGAGGATGAGAGCCCAGACGATGGAAATTTCCAGGTGAACGACGGAGGCGCAGACGAAGAGGAAGGGGAAAACTACGATGAAACCGATGAAGGTAGAGGGAGCGAAGACCGGGGCGAGACTGAATACGGCGATGGCGAGAAGGAGCGAAAGAAGCGATTCTTGTCGAAGATGTTTTCCGAAAAGTTAAAACTTCCGGAGCAGAAAGCGGCTCGCGACCGGACCCTTAAATACGTCTCAATGTTTCGTAAGACCGGACACGTGCAAATGAAAGCTGTGGCGAAGGGACAGAAAAAGGAGAAGAGAAAGAGAAAGCGAAGATTTTCCAACTCAAAAGGTAAAAAATGGAGAAAGAAATGGCTCAAACTACAGCCATGTTCTTATGCTGTCTAATTACGTTATCTCAGGCGTATTTCACTATTATTGCTGCTTTAAACGAATGTACGCAACGACCATGATCTTTTCATTTCATTAACTCTTTTCTTCTCTCATTTATTGTTTTGTAATGAAATTTCCTTCACAGACAACTATAATAATATAAATAACAAATGTTAACACATAAACACACACACACACACACACACACACACACACACACATAATATTATTTATATGACAAAGTAATTAATTATTTTTCAGTAAACTTATTTTAAATTTAATATAACTTGGTTATTTCAGCAAATCATTTATTAATTTCTGTATTTATTACTGCTGGTTTCAAACCCGCGGCAACTCTGGTTCAACATTATTATAATATACTTATTGAGCATATAGATTTCCAAGATTAAAGTGTTAGTCGTTTTTCTTCCAGCCAGAGGGCGTCTTATCGCTTCCGGCGTCGCGACCAGAAAGAAATACTCTCGGCGACAGTTTCAACGCGCGGCACCCGCTTATCTCCCCGCAGCGGACGAGCTCTCCATTCCCGTGTCTAACAAGTCCTTGACGGAGACCTATTTGTTCGATTTCAATGCCACCACCAGCATGGAGCTACTGAATCAGAACGGAAGACCGGTACTACGATTGGACCTCCGCGAGAAGAAACGCCACGCTTAACCGCGCCACCTGGAGAACAGTAGGAGGTAACTCTGTAAGACAGGAAAACTATACTATTAGTTTAACTACGTTATTTCATTAAAACTACAGGTATTCTCTTGAACGCACACCTGTGTGTGTGTGTGTGTGTGTGTGTGTGTGTGTGTGTGCGTGCGCGCGCGCGTGCGTATTTTTTTTAAAAATCACCTACAGAAATAAATTGCATTTTAAATAAATAATCATAAATCAATAAATCAAACAATTTACCTTAGTGTTTTTTATTTAAGGAATTATAAAATCTTTCTAAAAATACAGAGAGAGAGAGAGAGAGAGAGAGAGAGAGAGAGAGAGAGAGAGAGAGAGAGAGAGAGAGATTGGAATGAGGAACACCGACTAACGGATGGGGAGAAAAGGGAAAACGCGAGGAAGAAGAAAAAAGTTAAATTCATATTCGCGAAAGTTCGTGATATTATTAAGCGGAAGCACAAATCCTCAAGAAAGTCGTTTAACATTTCGGGCGGGGATATCTCGCTAACAACCGACATCGTTTGGAGATAAAGAAATGTGGATCTGATGTTATACCGGTGGTCAATTAAAGGCAAAGATGGGGCATAAATATCCTCATCTTCTTTATCCCTTTCTGATGGCCATTCACATATGAATGTCTTTTTCATGTCCTTTGCAGATTTTTGTATTTTTTCCCTTTCCTCTTCTTGGGTTTATCATTTCTAACATCGTCATGCATCCACAAGTTGTCTTTTTTAACGATCTTCTCCGCCGAAATTCTTAAAGAAATGCACACGTTAAATCGCCACCGAGCAAGCAGATTAAGACCTCCCTATTATTTTCATTTTATGACTGCAATAAACATGGCGCCTGAACCAGCTACACACTCACGGCGCCTGAACGCTAATTACCCATTCGTGATACCCAAATCCCGCCAGATCCTTTTCTCTCTTTTTTATTCCAGATAATTCCACCATAATGTTTTTAACTGCTTCTCTCTCTCTCTCTCTCTCTCTCTCTCTCTCTCTCTCTCTCTCTCTCTCTCTCTCTCTCTCTCTCTCTCTCTCTCTCACTCGAACTGCAGCGCTTTTTCTCACACCGTATCCCCACCCCCGGAGCTCTGCCCTTTAAAAGTAGCTCGGAGGGGGCGGTAGGGGAAGGCCGACCGTCACCGCCCGACAGATGTCCCGATCTGTAGAATTGACTTTTCAAAATTCCTGCATTTCGTGTCTCCAGCCCGTTCAAGGGGAGAAGAGTAAAAGAAATGGGTTTTTATTTCATACGGCCATCGCTGAAAGAAGAAGAAGAAGAAGATGGCATGCTCGTATGCGCCGCGGTTTCGCACAAAACCAGATCTGAAAGAGTGAAGTAGGCGGAAAAGATGGATTCAAAAAATTGTAATTCTTAAATTCAAATATGAATGACCCAATGAGAGAGCAAATGGGTCCGTTTTTATCTCCATTGTCGATATATTCTTGAGTATTCTGCCTATAAACCTCGCTCTGTTTGATAAGATTATGGATAAAAAGAATTAACGTTTTTTTTTCCAGGTAATGCCCAACCATTCAGGTGCGCTGACTTAGCTGGAATCTATTACCATCTACCTTCCATTTTAATTGGTCTGGCGTTCACACCTGGATGGCGTTTGTGAATACCTGGTAAAAAAAATTCTTAGCGATGTCTAATTTAGCAAATTAATCGGGAAGCTGAATTACGCTGGGACCTATTATTCTCCTTATGCTTCTTTGTAGTTATCCTTTCTTTTCCATGCACCTGTCTGACCTTAGAAGACCGCTTCAGGTAGCTTTCTCACCTGAAATTTCAAGGCGGCGCGCGTTACAAAAGAATCTACTTTCTTTTCTTCGCTCATATCAACAATTTTATGAAATCCATCTACCGAAGAATTTCAAATGAGAGCCACAGTCGGTGATAACATGCACGATGTCTAATTTTCCGCTCGCTCGAAGTCGATTTTCCTTTCTTCCGAACACTGGAAAGGTAAGCGGTATTTTTATTTATCTATTATTCGTGTTGTTGTTGCTAATGTGCACAGGAAACATTCACAGCTGCCAGTGCTGAATTTTTCAAACCGCATACCTGAGGTTTGCCGTTTTGCTAAGCTGACCGGAATCTAAGGCTAACACATAAAACCTACTTGTCATCTTAACTGATTCTCACTCCTAATTCACCTTTTAACCCAAACTGAACGATAATGTAAACTGTACTGAAACTTAACTCTTGCCTAACCTCTTAATGCTAATTGTCACCTTTACCTAACCTTAGAACTTGGCTCTAACACTAATGCTAACTGACGCTTACATAATACAAGTCTCGTCTTCTTTCATAATAATAACTTCATCCTTAACCTAGCCCAGATTTTATACCTTACACTAATTAATGATAGATCATCATTAAGCAATAACCTTAGCGTTATGCCGACACTATAACTAGCTCTCAACATAAAATTTACCCGACTCATAGCTCTTACATTAATGCTAACTTTAACCTAAACCTTACCTCAGTTTAAGCCGTTACATTAATGCTAATTCTCATCTACTCCTTACCAAAATCCAACACCTCAGTTTACTAAACTCTAACCTACGCTCAACCGAATGCTTGCTTTTACACTAACGCTGACATTACTTTGCGCAGATCCAAACACTTACACTAGCTACCTCTCACCTGACATTTACCTGAATTTTTAACTCTTTCATTATCAACCGCTCCCTTTTATACTTTACCTAAATCTTACGTTTTCATTAAAGCTATCTCTCACCTACACATTTTCCGAACCTTAGCTCTTAATCTAATACTATTTCAGACCTTAAACGAACCCCAATATTATGTTACACGAATAACAGCTCTCAAATAAACCAAAACTAAATCTTATACCTTACACCGATGATAACTCACAAAAAGAACTTTACCCGAACTTAGCTTTTAAACTAATGATAATAGCCCATCACCAAATACTTATTCATATTTTTACTTTAACATTAGCTTGCTTTCATCTTAATCTAAACGTAATCTGAACTTTTACACTAATTCTCGCCTGAAATCTCATCCCAGTCTTAGCTCTTACACTAATGAATACTCTCGCTAAACTCCAGCCAAATCTGAGCTCTCTGTTATAATGCCCCAGCTTTTACCTATACTTTACCCTAACCCTAACTCTCGCCTTAACGCTAACCTTTCATCCGCTGCAGGTAATAACTAATAGCATCATATGGAAGTTCACCTTTTATCTTTGGAATAATTGCAAATAAAACATTTTGCTGAAACTTTGAGTGAATCGTGCTTCGATTTCTGTGTTACAGAGGTGAAAGCCGATCGGGAAGGAAGATCGAACTCGGATGTGATAGAAATCATCTCAAGCCGCGTAGAGTCTGTTAAGGCTTACGCCAAGAAATTGCTGCGCTGGTGCAAAAGTGGTGTCCCAGAACGGAACAAAGTAAAGGATAAGCAATTGTTGGTGCTATGTTTGCTAGCTACACGAAGACATCGATATGGCGGTGACCGCTCACGACCTCGGGCGAAGACAGTTTGCAGTAGCCTAGTTACCAATAGCGCTTACGGCTTACTGTTAATTCTATGGATGAAGTAGAGCAGTGTCAAAGAGACAACTGAAATACATTATCACGGTAAAATTGAGCACAGTTCTGCGTGAATGAAAAACACTTTCCAAACTGTCTGCAGACGCCACGATCGATCTCTTTATTGGGATTACAGGCATTTTCATATCTCAAGAATTCCTGCAGCATGACTTCATCGGCAGTTGGGGATTAAGCAATGTTTGGGTCATTATCGTTTCTGGAGGTTTCTTAGCACAATGATGTATCTTCTCAAAAAATGAACCACCTCCAAGTTTCTATCATTGTGGATATGGCGCTAATAGAGATAAAATAATCCTAAGACTGTAAGACAAAACGGTGCGCATTTTACGGGCTTACAACCAAAGTGTTGCCGCCGCTGCTACTGGCCCAGACCCAGATATACGATGTATGGCCCTTTAGGGGTAGAGAAGGAGGCTCCTTGTTCGATTTAGATAAAGAACATTCCGAAAAGCTTGCGTTCTTGGTTTCGGAGAACACGAACTGCGATGTAATTGATCGCGGACATTGTAAAAACGAAGCAACAGAATGGGTCGGAAGCCATCTCCTTGCCCAATACGCACCCTAACAAATTGATGCTGATTAGCGATGCGGAGTCATGCGCGGAGTGCTCCCTGCACGTGAGAAGCCGCCGACTCCGAGGCAGAAATAATATGGGCGATTATTAGCCTAATGAGGAGAGCTTGTGCGTCATCGTTCCTGCTGGTATGTCCGCAAACATGAAGAGCCGATGGGATTTCGGCGAGACGGGGTCAGTCAGCTGTCGTCCATTCCCGCTGTGTATCTTTGTCGCCGCTTTTGCGTCTGTCTTCTTTCAAAGGCTTTGCCGTTATAATATAGACGTCAACCGGGTCTTGTTAAAGCTGCTCCACGGATGATAAATCTGCAGTCTATTCATGCCGATAGATAACCACCATTGTTACTTTTCTGAAAGCTTTTAAAGGCGCTGTTCTATTTTAAGCTGTTTTGTGAAAGAGAGAAGGTTTGCTGCTAGGGATTTCATGCATTACCAGCGCCCCGGCTCTCGTAGGGGTCATAAATACAAAACTGTGATTTGGTCACCAAGAAATATTTATTTAAAAGATGGGTGGTTGTGACAAGAAAATCAGAGCCACGCAATTTCAATTGTTCTAAACGTATTCAACTGTCTTCTCTTTAAACATCAAGATGGTGTTCAAGAGCTGTGAGTTTTTAAAAAATGTTGCTTCTCTCTCTCTCTTCCTCCTTCACCCCACCCTCCTCTCTCCTCTGATTATCTCTATTCGTACTGCTCTTCTCAAACTATTACTGTCGACAAAAATAACAAATATCAGCACAAACGTATACGTCACAATATGAAATATAGTTTCTAAGAAATTTAGCCTTTATTATCAGGGAAGTTTTTAAAAAATTGTAATAATAATTTCTAATCCGTATAATTAAAATTTAGGGAGAAAATCTTAATTTTGTACCAGATCTGATGCCCGGGTATGCAGGAGGTAAAATGGCTTTAGACCAAAGTAGGGTCTCTTAAACTTTTGCCCAGATTCTTAAGTACCCACACCCAAAATTTGCGGCCTCCAGGTGCTACGCTCCGGCCTTGAAAGAGTAAAAATAAACACTTGAAAAATATGCATTAGATTTGTTAGGTTTCTATTCTCTTTTCTGTATAGAATTTCGTTTGTTTTATGTATATATATATTTTTTTCCGCATCACTAATACATCTCGGTTTTCATGGTACTTCTCTCAGGTGTTACTATCCTAATATTAGCCTTGTTTTGGTGGTTTTAAAATCATTTTTTGCCGTTGTTGGCTTCTGCGCTTTAACTTCCTGGTTCTTTTCAAACGGAATATGTCTGTTCAAACAACCTGACGTTCTCCTCCACAAAGCAGAAATTCGTATAGACACCAATCGGCTAAAATGATATCCAGGTTACGGGGTTAAAAGAAAAAAAGTTTGAAGTCCTTAATCTGCAAAAAAAAGATGAATACAACTTAAAGTAGCTCATAGTCTTCGACCGGTGTGAGGCCGATAGTGCAGTTTTCTTCCGGATGCTCCGCTTTCTGTTGAAAGATTTTTGTACTTGTTTCTTTTTAAAATCTAAAACGTTTGCCATGGACATCTGTATTCGTAATGGTGTTAATGCTAAGTCAGTCTACCGGCTTTAGGGCACCTGACGACCACTTACGGGACATCTAATCTCTTGGGGTTCACGGTTTAATCCAAAAGTAGCGAAGGTGATATCCAAGCCGAACGACGGATCGCCGAATTTACTCAGTCGTGTCGTTTTGGCACTTCACAGAGCCGTGTCGATTTGCCGACACCGACATGTCTAGCGTGGGCACCTCCTACCCGTGAAAACCCGGCTGGAGAAGCTACTAAGCGGACTAATGTCAATCAGCGGCTGTCGTCGCTTCCGTTGTTCGCGCAAGAGGATAAACGAGAGGAAAACAGCATTGCCCGCCCGTTGTCGTAGCAACAGAAAGTGCCAATTCGTCGAAATGAGGAATTCCAGTTAAATCTTCTCCACAGATGTCTGCAACGTCGTACTAAATTATCCAAGGCGTATGCGTAGTCGAAGGTAAAGCATTTAAATTATTTCGGACCTTCACGATTTATGATCAAACTATAATATGACAAAACGACTTAAATAGTATCATAATAATAACAATAACAGGTCACGCTTCCACCTGGGCGAGGAGAGCTTGTTCTGCTCCCCCTCCTATGGAACTGAAGCTGCACTCAGACGCAAGAATAACAACAGCTAAAGAGGATCTGCGTTTGAGTTCAGCAAACAGTTTTCTGTGGTTAAATGAAGTTCCAGAGAGATGACGAAAAAGGAAAGAAATTTTTACGAACACACCGACATTTCTCACCGAATCACGTACAGGTAGGTTTTATTTATTCCGAGACTTTAGAAGATGCACTCACCCGGAACATCTCAGCGATTCGCAGTGTATGGTGGGGATCAACCGGATATGGTTTGCACTTACCTGTGTGTAGGCGGGCTATACGCCAAGCCTATAGCTTCATTTAGAGGTACAAGCGACGGGGTCCCTGTGCTCCCTTGTTTTCTATTGTGGATGCTTTTTCTTCTGAACTGACACGAAGCCGGGATTTCTTCTTTTAATGAGTTCACAAAATTGCCTTTCTTTAACACATATATTCACCTAGCAGCTGAACTCGTGGGGACGCTAGGAAACCCTGTGCAGCGCATGCGTAGAGACTGCTCACATATAATACTCTAAGACAGTCGCTTCCTCCTGGAAGCCATAACCGTGCACCGATCGTATTGAGATCTTCCTGTATTTCTTCCATAACTTTATTTAGTAGCGCATGTACATATGAACATAATCGGTAATTCAGTTTATTTTTTTTAAACCTTAGTGAATTTTTTAGCTCTGAAAACAAAAAAAGTAACCCGAGGGAATCGTCTACTTGTGGTAACTTATTAAAGCAAAATATGTCATCTTTTAAAACAGGTTTATTCTTTGGAAAATCGCCTGGAAGTTACGCTTGGATCTGGCTATACAGCTTCTTTCCATCCATCACATCCAAGCCTGCGGATAAAAAGATTTAATGTGTATTTTATTACTGAAAATATTTACCTTGATTGCTTACCTTTGTAAGAGAATTTCATCAAATTAAAATTTTCGACAAGTTTCTATCGGGGCAACGCCACGGTAGCTCTCCTATGAAGAAGACAACTTCGTGTACGCCATCGTCACGTGACGTTCGCTTTTGTGACATGCTTTACTGACGACACTATTTTTTAAACTCTCAGTTCTAGAGAGCTCAAAAACGCAAAATTATGGTCGCCGAAGTGGGAATTTTCTTTTTTTTCCATTACCTAGTACCCGGTCTCTGGATCCAGCGTAGGTGTCTTCGCCGGTCGTTGCTTCGAGCCTCGCGATCTAAGACGGCATCAACTAACTGTGCAAGCTTACGTGAAGCATCGCTGTTGGCGACGCGCTACCTTGCGGCAATAAGTGGAACTAACGCGTGATAGATGGCATATTGTTATTGCGCACTCGGACTCTGAGTCTAACATTTAAACCACCGAATGAACGCACACGCAGATGAAAAAAATAACAGCGGATTTCGTGCGTGGTATGTATGCTCTCGGCTCAGATCAGCTGTACCGCGAGAGGGTTTGGGTTTCTTTCTTCTCTCAGCTTCCGCGAGTATTTGCGGAGTCTCTTGAAAAATAACAACAAAAAGAAAACTGATGTGGTATTAACTGACCCCCCCTCCCTCCCTTGTTTGGTAGCTGTGACAGATCGGCATCTGGGTTGCTTTGAGATTGCGGGAGGGATTCAATTCTCCAAAGACATGTAGGCGATTAACTAAGAGTGACTAATGACTGCTGTGGCTACCTTGTCTTCCTCGTCCGGTGGTTTTTACAACCCACTCGGTTTTCCTGATCAATTCACTGTTCAGATCCGTCCAGCATCCACCCACCCCCTTTCCGTTTCCCATATTATCAAATACGTGCTCGTAAATTGGTCTAGGCGTCCTTTGTCTGAAGAGCAGCCGTCGGAAAAAGGGGCACAACTCCTGGTAACAAAATGACTGCATAGCATCAGGTGTATGTTTCACATTAAACGAACAAGGAATTCTCTAAGATTTAGTGATTTCAGAGAAATGGTATGTAAAAAATAATGGTTGCTATGCTTGGTTTTGTTCTCGAGTAAAAATTAAATGCAAAAGTCTCTTTTCTCATAACACGATAAACCATTACGACTCGTGCACGTTTCCTTGCCTCTACAGATATAATGCTAAAAAATAGACTGACCACCAAAAATGGAGAATAACTAATTCTGCTACCAAGGCGACGCTATCCACAGCGGAAAGCGAATAGTTTATACTCTATATGTAGAGAGAGAGAGAGAGAGAGAGAGAGAGAGAGAACAGCTTTCCTTGTTTCCTTGTTGTTAATTTTATCAGCGACATCTACCTACATTGATGAAGAACTGTTACAGCGCATATTAACAGCTGAACTAGGGTCTGATAATCAACAGTTCGGTTAATTGGCAGAACCACTTTTTGGTAAGAGATTTTGTAATTTGTAGGTGTCGTAAATTAAAAAAAAATGTCCCTATTATTGGGACAGCGCATTTTAAAGATGTACATCTACGGCCCGACACTAACCGTTAAGCGATTTAAACTCGTGGAAGGAAATGTTTTTGAATGACACATGGTTGAGAATTAACTTCCGATCCCGAGGCCAAGTCATCTTACGCGAAATAGTTGACCAGTTTTTCCTCTGTTTGTTTAACAATAAGTAAATAATCCAAGACAGAGAAAGATGCTTCTTTCCCGTTTAACAATCTTGATTTTTTTGTCATCACCGAAGAAGATTCTCAACAATTAAATAATTTCAAAGGTTAGATCATTTTTTTTCTTTTAAAAGGTCGATTAAAACGATCCTGTAATCGATATAGGCCACTTGAACTAATCTCGATACGACGCGGGGTTTTATAACCCTTTATTAAGGGCAGCTTTCTCTTTCAGCTAAGTTATCTTAGGTAAATCTTCTCAGGGACGGCGCAGTAGTTCGGTGGTTGGACCGTTATGATCGAGGTCCTGAGACTAATTACCGTCCGTGCGCTACCTCCCTAATTCGTCGGTTTTCCTTTCGCTTTTCATCATCAGCCCTCGTATATTTTTGTTTCTCTTTAAAGGTTTCTTTTCACATCTAAAAAAATAAAGGGCTGCAGCAAGTTTTAGTTTCTGCAGTCTGTCAATTTCTGCATCGAAATTGTCCGTCTCACCTTGTAATCGACGGTGTACAGATAAAAAATGATTTTCTCAGATATAGTTTCTGAAGGGTTAATTAGGTTCGTCGATGGTAAGAATCGAGTTATTGTTGCTTGATTAGACTATATAGCAATTAATAAAGTTCCACCCAAATGTCTAGTGGAAAAAAGTGACTAATACGAATAGAAAATTTCTTAGAAAAAAGACATAAATGCTTATTATTAAAGAGTATCACTGTCTGAAAGTAATGTGCGACAGGTTTCCTTTTTGAGTTCCCGACTGTTTTTTAAAATAATTTATATAAATAATACTGATACAGTAACAATAAAAAGCATTCAGACGTAACTAAAATATCTATTAATCGAATGAAATATACTTTTTGGTAAACACTGGTCAACAAAATTAAATGTATTATACTCATTATGAATGCAAACCAACTTTTTTAGACTAATTTTTCATGCTGATTTCAAAATTTCACTCCATTTGTATGCAGCACATATCAGTTTTTCAGTAGATACATGCAAATATTTACATATTTGTATATATGAAATCATTAACGTAATAAATAAGGACATATTATTTTTAGAAAGTAAATGAGTTTATTGAGTTAAAAATCATCACTATCATTCTACAAAGAGTGAATACACAAAAAATGGGTCAGACAAAACAGACAAAGTTAGAACAACAGAGTTAGAAACATTGTGATTTGGATTTCCTGCGGTGTTCCTGATCTGGTTGATCACGGTAAAGTGTCCAGCAGTAGTCAGTCAGCAGCATACTGTCATTCCAGAAGCCTTGATACCGTTTCTCCATAGCAGTAATGTCCTGGTGAAATCTTTCACCATGTTCATCAGACACTGCTCCAAGGTTATCTGCGAAGAAATCCAGATGGGAGTCCAAGAAGTGAACTTTCAGTGACATGCGACAACCCATTGCTGAGTAACATTTCAGAAGATTCTTGATGCCATCCTTGTAGTCCATTGCCTTCTTGTTGCCCAAGAAATTCTCACAGATCCAATTGAAAGCATTCCAGGCAGGCAGTTCCAGTTAATCCAGTGTTGTCTTGAAGTTGACATCTTTGAGTACTTCTCTAATTTGGGGTCCGACAAAGATACCCTCTTTCAACTTCGCCTGTGTGATTTTGGGAAACTTTTCTACAATATACTCAAACCCTATGGCATTTCTCTTCCCTGGTGTCTTTATAAACTGTTTCATCAGTCCAAGCTTTATGTGCAAAGGAGGCAATAGGACATTACATGGATCTACAAGAGGTGTATTCTTGACTCTAGACAGTCCTGGCTGGTATGATATTCTTGTCTGCCAGTTTGATTCCGAATAATGTCTGTCAGTTGCCCGACTATCCCATAGACACAAGAAACAACAGTATTTTGTGAAACCTGACTGCATTCCCATTAATATTCCAATGACTTTTAAATCTCCACATATTTTCCATGAGTATCTTTCATAGGCAATGGCATGAAGTAAAAGTTCCATATTCTCATATGATTCATGAAGATGAACGGAGTGTGCAATAGGAATGGAGGGCTTCAAATTACCATTATGGAGAAGTACAGCTTTTAAAAAAAAAACATTTATAGCTTATAAACCTTCTTGATCTCTGGTGTTATTGTACGTTTTTGAGCTTTCACAATAAATTGTCCACAGACATAACAAAACACATCAGGAGGATTTCTACACTGTCTTGACATTGTTAACACTGTAAAACAAGTAAGGAAATAGATACAAACGGTTATACTTATATTGAATTTGAGATGATGAAATATTTCATCAGACCAATTATGACTGGACAATTTGAGATGTTGAAGTACCTATTTCATCAGACAAAACTTGATTGGTTAATTTAAGATGATGAAATATTGCATTTGAACTATGCAGCAATGAATAATGTAGTTTATTTTAAAGGTATGTTTCCATGATGTAAATAAAATACATGCATACACGTCATTAATTGGAATTTCTATATAATGCATGAGCTAAAACCAAAAAACTTTCTCATCTTGAAAACTGTACATGATGTCAAAAAACTAATTGTATATTTGAAATCAGCATTAAAAACTACACTAAGTACACCTTGACATATGCTTCATGAAAAATACTTGTTGACCCAAAGAGGCCATAGATATAGTTATAATTATTATACAATGGCGACATTAAACTGAAAAATATAGGCTCAGAAGTTTTCTTGTAAAATCCTTGGTTTGTCCACGTTTCCAATATCTATGTTGTACAGGCGTGAAGTTCTTATACAAAAATAAAACAGATATTCATTTATTAGATAGAGTTAATCTTATATTCACTAGCTTATTTTCAGGATTTAGACATTTTGAATTCAGTAAATGGCTAAAGTATTATGTATAGAACATTTTACTTTTGGTGGAGATTTATCAAAGATTTTCAAAATAGAGGTTTTGAGTGTTTTGACAACCACAAACAATTTCCTTTTGGCTATTTACTAAAACATATTGGTGGTTATTTGTCTTTCTTGTGGGTCTCTCATGTATCATGGTGATTCTTGTAACTACTAATCTAATTAAACATCGGCTATACAAAAACTTCACAACTAAATAGACACTCCTGAAACTCAAAGAGGTAATATCAGTCACATGGTAAGCATTTCACAAACTGAATAGTACAGGTTGCAGGAAGCCTCAGTCTGCAGACAAAAGGTTACCAGAAACTGATAGTCTTCAGGCGCATAGTTGGTGAATGGGACATTTATAGAAGCCAGAAGGAAATCTCGAGTTTACTGTTCAGTTTTAAAAAGCCATAAGTACGGACAATTTGGGCTACGAAGAAGAATTAGGTTAGAAATGTGTCAGAACGTGTCCAGGTGTCTACGAGAACCATCAGATGCTATCTCCACACTGTGAAGTTCAACGGAAGAGTGGCGAAAAGGAAAACCTCTCCTCACAAAGTAATATCATTTGTTGATTTGCAAAGGGAGTGTGCATTTTTTCCTCTGGAAGACCCATGGTTTCCGCAGTTTGAAGACGGTGATTGTTGATGGGCGCGGCGCCTTAAGAACTTTTACTGAACTATCACCACAGACCACGACAAAATATGGCAAACTGTCTTTCAGGCCACTGGGCGGTTACACCTGGGGTCTGCGAAGGGGCTGTAACTCCTGCACGATGTGTCAACTTTCTCCGAGGCTTATTTATGTCATTGGCCGTCTATCCAAAGAGGACAGTATTTTTTATGAAAAATAAGTGTCTCGGCTCACACCGTTCGCGAAAGCTCGGCCACGACCTGTCCAATCACCTGCAATAAACTTAATTTTTGCACGTGTGGACACTAAAATTCGCCCTGTAGCCCCACTTTCCAGGACTCCCTGATAAAGGTTCCGTTCCAGGAATGGGTGAAAATTGCTGATCTTGTCCACACAACGAGTTTGTGGATGCCTTGTACAAGACAAAGGACGGCTCCACAAACTATTAATCTCGTTTATACTTTTCCAGTGCTATGTATGGTTCCAGAATAAACAGGTTGGGTGTCAGAATTACTCATACAATGCACAAGACCATTACGGTCAAAATCATCTAAAAATAAAAAGATATTTAGCTTTAACATTATAGAGCTGTTCATTACAACATTTTGAATGGATCTGAAAAACGGCTGAAGGAAACATTTCAAACTCTGAAACCACAAAGTCAGTCAAACTGTCTTCAGCGATGAACAAAAAAATGTTCGCGCCATCTGCGTAATTACTCCGAGACAGGAAGTTCCTGGATAAAAATGAAAGTAGACATGAAATCTTCCATTTACCAGATCCGCGCACCATAACTAATCCAGAGGGTAACCGAGATATTTAGACAGAATATTCAGCTGTCATTTGTTAAATATGATATCCGATATCCCTACAAGATAAAATCGTGCGTGAAAATGTCACAAAAGGCTGAAAGCTGTGACAACATCGCTATTGTTCTGTTACCAGCAGCAACGCCAGGTGCAACTGCTTTTATGATTTTCACTTTCATAACTGAGACAAGACCTGCACCTTAGATCCTTTGCGTAATGCGCCAGTGTTTTATACATCAATGTAGTAAACACGTCATACAATGACGTCAGAACAACCAAAGGTTTTTAAAAAAAAATTATTATTATTATTATATTATTATTATTATTATTATTATTATTATTATTATTATTATTATTATTATTATTATTATTTATTATTATTATTATTATTATTATTATTATTTCAAACTACCGACATACTCGGTGTATTGTTTCATTAATTTTCACGTACACTGTACCTGGGTATTTAAAAAAAATCTCTTAGCAAAACGTTAGAACATATTCGGCTAACACCGTTGTCAAGGCAAACCGGCGTCGGTCAGCAATTTTACTGACGTCATAAATAGTGCTCGGACATTTGAAGAATCCGTCTAATGGCTGCTAGCTGCTGTTGTTATCCACTAATGTCTGGGTTGCAGGAAGCAATTTTTATTATCACGTCTCGCAATCTCTTGATGCCAGTAGACACAAATTTTGTGGATATTTTTCATATCTTAAGTGGAGATCTTCCCCACATAAATCATAAAAACGCTTTAAGAAAACTTGAAACAAGTATCGAAAATAGCTATGAACCTCTACGGCTCCGGTAAATCTGTAGATACTAATGACAGTCCAATTATTCATATCAATAATTCCATTTGTTTTTTATTGGTGCGCTATAAAAATAAAAAGTCTGATCATTATTATTATTATTATTATTATTATTATTATTATTATTATTATTATTAGCTTTAAAATTTTTAATGATAAATTTTGACAACGTTGTTAAGAAAAATGATTTTGACGATTGCAAATAAAGTATCCAAGTAGCAGTTTTAGCGTTAAATGTTAATGAAATATATAAAGTAGACAGTTTCTAATTGTTGGCGAGAAATATAATCAATATGGATAATTAAAACTCATTTCCCGTTAGTTGTAATATAGCTGCTGACATGTGATCTTTAACTTATTCAACGTGATGTTGAAAATACTCAAGATAATCGTTTAATTGTTAAAACAAATTTAAAATATTAGATTTTTTTGCTTTTCAAAATCTGTCTTTTGTAAAGTAGGAATTCAGATACCAAAGATAAAGTTTTTGGGACTAGAGAGAGAGAGAGAGATTCCATATATGCATGAATCCATCTAAACAAAATGCAGCTGTCAGTATTAAATATATATATATATATATATAATTTAAATTTGGAGTGCATCTCTGTCTTATGACAGGGAATTTTAAACACGGCGATGATAATAGTGGAGTCTACTTTCATTACGCCAAGGCCGCTCAGAATAAAGCCACCATTTTTACCCGGATAAACAGCGGGCGGAGGAAGGGGGCGATAAATCTGGACCATCCAGAGGGCTCTCCAATCAGGAAAGCTGTGACAACACATCTAACGTAAACAACGAAAGCATTGCAAACAATTTTTTTCCTCTCTTTTCTTGGCCTCTCAGAGGCTTCGTGAAAAGAAAACACGATAAGTCATTTGGAATTCGTGTAATAGAAACCAGAAAGTAAATAGTACGTGGTAAATCATTTAATGCGACGTAAGGGGCCCCCAATTTTTTTTGAAGATATGATCAAAACAAGAACGAAATTGAATTCCTCCGTTCTAACGAATCTTTTGTGAGCGGCATTTATAAGAAAAGAAAATAGTGTTAAATATTTTACCTGTTCCTTTTTTTTTTTGTGTGGGAGCATGTTTGTCGTACCTAAAACATTGTTGATATACATGCTGCCGACCGGGGCTCTGTTTATACAAGGTAGAAAGGGAGACGAGCGGTAAACCGGACGGGGCTGGAGAAAAGAGTTATTCATGTAAGGCGATCGAGCATAATTTCTACGTCACACAGGTGAGATATCCGGTGATATCGATTCCGAACGCTGATCGTAGAAAGTGATCGACTGTAGTTTGAAAGAACAGAAGAATGGGCCACCTTTACTTTCTCCATCAGGAAGTTGATGTTTAGAACTGGCTCGTAATAATCTCTTTAATATGTGTTAGATGGCGCTGCGCGCTGTTTCGGGGGGGGGGGAGGGAATCGTCTACCTAGCTCCGAGGACTGAAGAAAGCGGATTTAAAAAACAGAAAAATCTTGCCCTCGGAATTCTTTTGTCAGATTTTCTGTAAAAAAACAACAAAAAATGAAAAGGTGCAAAACTAAACACTAATTACCTACCTACAGTTGTAGCCAAAATTATTGCACTATTCGAAATAATTCGGATTATTTTATAGGTGAGCTGTACAATGTTTGAGGATTTGTTCTGCCTGTGATTTACTATTTGTAGAGGTTACTACACTAAAATTAAGTTCCATCTTTACTTTATTTTTGATGACTGCCATAAAGAACCAAAAGATCGTGTTTAAGCGACATTAAATGTGAAAGGTAGTGGATATCGAGCAAACGTCGTGTAAACGTGGGTAATTAAAGCTGAAGTAAAGACAGTATTGGCTCTTCCTGTCATTAAAGACGAAGTTACGATAACATTTTGGTTCTCTATATCGGTAATTAAAACTAAAGTTAAAACTTACTGATCAAACCAAAATTTTTAAAAATATTTTTTTATAAAACAATAAAAATAAAAATGGAGTTCAAATGTCTTCTGCGTTTACACTTATGTGCAGTAAAGACGTCATGCCTCAAGAAAGCTTTGTGGACGACTGCAGCAGACTCAGGATGAATTCATCAACTTCTTGGTCATTAGTGAAAGACGAAATGTTTATGTTCTGCGAAAGAAATCCTAGAATTCTTAGATTACAACCAAAAATATCCTTCCATCCGTAAGCGGCACAGGTCGCTACCGCTAACAAGACATACAGCCTCAGCGTCGCAACCCGGGCTGAGAATAAATAGGAAGTGTTCGGTGGGTGGGTGGCCAGCTGAGTCCTGCCGAGATGGCGATTTTGTCTCAGAGCGTCACCCACCAGCAATTATTTCCACCAAACGAGCCTTACAAAAGCTCCTACTAAAGCATTTCATTTCTAAAGATGTGAGTGGAAATCGCAGTGCCCCCGCAGAAGCATACGCGCTCGGCTGGTAAAGAAAAGCGAGAAGAAGCGTGGGCCAAACTGAACCGAACCCGACCGAAATCCGAGCCGCCCGTTCAAAATATAAGCATTTATTATTTCTTTGACATTCTGTATAAAAATCCGCTAAAAATTTACAAATTTGATTAGCAAAACTAAAAACGCCAATTGTTTCTTTACGTGACGTTCTTCATCTACCTGTTTGTTCATTCGATATTATGTAATCACCCAACTGCCAGTGCTAAACTCCACCTAGTGTAGCAGAATACGACATGAATACGTATCCACGACACAGTAGCAACATTAAACAAAAACAATCCTATCAAACCTCTAATACATTCAAATTGATTTCTCTTGTTTTACGAATGACCCACCAGCTATGGACTGAAAAAGTTCCTGCTTATAAAATGCTAAGTAGATTTCAAAATGGTGTCGTTGCTTATGACGTATAACTAGAAGTAAAGGTCACGTGTCTATGCAGAGCTTCACGAAAGAACGTCGCAGTACACAAAAAAGATTTTAATAAAAGCCCAGTTTAGACTGACATTTCCCATCGACTGCGACTACCACTTTGATTGATTTTTTTTTATTGTTTGGAAAATCAGAAACATAGCATGATTCCGTGCCGTAATAAAGTCTATGCCAGCAACAAAATAAAATAATATGTATTAAAAACATCTCCATCTTAATAACATCTGAGCCGCCCGCCACAGATGGACCTATGATTCTCGAGCCCCGGGTCACCTACATTATTTTGCCATGCCGCCACTTTCATACAGTCTACTAAAACACGAAGCAGTTAGGTGATGGAGCGACGTAAACTGCGCACCTAGAAGCCGAAGAATTGTCTCACTTTTGTCATTGCCTATATATATATATTGCCAACACAAACATTCAATTTTCCTAGATTCTTCTTTCTTCGAAGTGAACCAGAAAGAAAAATATTCTTAGAAAGGAAAGGAACGGCACTTCACTTTAATGGTCTATCTATATTCAACCAGAGTAATTCCTTCGTGCAACTGGTTGTCTTCATTCTGATCCAGTCGCCTCCATGTTTGTGGACTACATAGGATTTTGTGATACGGTTGCGTTTATGAAACGTTTTTCACTAAGTGACGCAAAAATAATCCATCATAATTACAGGCATGTCGCCCAACGAATAAATCGTTGGCCTAACTAACTTCAATACCTTTTGAATAGTATATTTAGTTTATAGCATTATCGTAAAAGGGATGTAACTCTTTATTGTTTTTTATTACAAATTGGCTGCATAAAATATATTAATACTATCCATTATTTGCATTAAACAAGGCAATCTATATCAGCGCTCCCCAGTTGGTTGTTCTAAACCTATTTTTGATCATTTCATTTTTTGTTTTTTTTAAAGTAGAAATTCGTTTAGGGTGCGACTGTTTATCTTTGTATTTAATGCGTTTGATTTTCAACTTGAACGAACCAAAACATGTTTTTCGGTGAAGATAAGGCACATACGAGGTACAGCGTAAGCAAGTCTACAGCCACTACGGAGGAGGAGGAGGGGAGGGAATATTATAAGAGCTTGGCTTTGTAAATCTTCCTCCCATAAAAGTGTTTCTGTTACGTTTTGCTGTTATTGTTCTTTTTTAAAAAAAAAAAAAATTTCCGTCCAGGTTAAAAAAAATAAATAAGACTAAAGGTTTAGTGCCAGAGCTGTTGCAGAGTCGTCGTCTCTTTTCCTGTCCTCTTGCGTTGCCTCGATGACGTAACAAAGGCGAAAGATCTAATTTCGGTCCGAATCCTTGGGAGTAGTTGCGAGTCTAAGCCCCAACCCGCTCCCCGAATGGGAGTTCGCGGCACCAGAACTGATCCCCACTGGCGCGAGACGGATGACTCCTCCCGCCTCTATCAACGTTTTCATGAAATCCGGAATCCTACTATGTTGGGCAGGTGCAGCATTTCTTCTTTTTTTCCAAAGATGCTGCTGCTGATATTCCGCCTGGCTTGGTGATGATGTGAACTGAATCTACCAGATCTCCTCGGCCCCGTTCTTTCATTCCTCTTCCGATGGGCCTCTGACGGGTTGGGACTTATACAAATTTGTCTTCGTCCTAAAATGAGCGCCCAGAGAAGGGAACGAGGGATGCGTTTAATTACAATTAATTTCCGTGCTGAATGTATCCCGAACCCCTAAAATAGCCAACTGCTTCAGTTATTGTCGCTTTCATTTTTTTCAGATTTGCAACAACAAAAAAATATTAAAAGTAATATTTTCACTTCGAGGTAAATCTTCAAGCTTAATCAGGTGAAATGTGTGTTCAGCATCTTATGATTAAATTAAGCCATCGATTTAAATCGTACTAACATTTAGTATCAATCACTTCTACACAATTATCTTTTTTGTAAAAAAAATTAAAGATGGACATATTCTAGAACCGACGCTCCGTCCCCAGCATCATAATCTCCTCCACGGATCGATGCCTGGTAAAAGTCGAATATACGTAAGCACCAACTATCTAGACAAATAAGGGGATTGCAGTTACCTCTCTCCATCACCGAGTACGCATTAACACCGATCTGTATTGTAAACACATTGATTGACCTATTTATAAAATGATATTCTTTTGTTCTTCTTGGCTTTAAAGAAAACAACTAATAATATAAATACTGTTTTATATTACAATACTATTTTAGGTAGCCATAGCCTTGCATTATAAACGAAACCGATTAAAACCATATGGAAATTATTCCTGTACGTCACATTAAGGGTATTTTTTAAACCCAAGAAATCAGACGTATTTTATTATTCTGTTAAATTTCTGAACTGCGGTAGGTTCGCATAAATTGGTAAAACCATCCAATGTATTTACGAACGATTTCATTTCCCATTTGTCAGAATTGAAGGGGATTCGGCCATACTACATAAATCACATGACAGGTAGACGACATGAGTTAAACCCCTTGATGCTTGATGGTGCCATGATTGTGGCCAGGTCTTGCACGGACTCTCTGTTGAGGACTATGGAACCTTTGTTTAGTTAGCATAAAAAGTCGAATTTAAGTTAGAAAAATTTCTCTGCATAATTATACATATTCGAATTAATTAATTTTTTTTCTACAAGTGGTTCAGTTCCTCGCATATCCTCGGCTTATAAGATCGCCATAGATAAATTATATGCCACAAACCCGGGGAGTATTGATTACTTAGAGAATCCACCATGATCCGTCATATTATGATTTTAAGTTCCAATATCCAACTAACTTACTAACGTTGTATACATAATATTTTATGGATTATTAAAAATAAATCTGATAATATAAATTTCCTCGTATGTACATAAGGGATCGTATTTATAACTGTATTAATATAAATTTAAAAAAAAAACATTAAATTTAGAAGTGACTTCCGTTATGGAAAAGTGGACGTTTTATAAAATAAATATCCATGGCAAATTTATTTTCAGTTTTCCGTTCTGCTTTTTGCACCAATTAACCAATCATACCATCGTTGATAAGAAAAAAAAGAACATCATAGAGACTCAAACCAGCTTCCCTCCCTCTAACTCATTTGTCAGAGTTATCTGGATTTTCGGCAACCGTGCCGCCGTTATAACACCAGCCTCTCTTTCAAGCGTGAGAAAGAGGGGGAGATAATTACGGACTGATTAGAGTCGGAATGGAATAGTGGCCCTCTGAAATCGAGAAGAGAACACGGGATGTATTTCCTTTAGACCGATAATAGCTACAGGACGCTTATCTTATCTAGAATGGGGTCAGATTCTTTTCAGCCCCCCCCGGTGCTGCCAGGTAGAGTACGCTTCGTTCCGACTTCGAGTTCACCATGCCACACACAGAGACGGCTTAATTATTTGATTAATTAGAGGGAGTTTTAAAAATGAAGCTGGCATGAATGAACACATTTCTGGTCCATACTTCATGTCCGCCCATATTAACTAATGCTTTAATTAGTGTTTAATTAACTTAATCTATTTCTAACTGATTGGTGGCATATAATGTGATCATAATAGTCTTCCACGAAGGCTTTCGGCGTGAAGAAAATTAGAAAGAAAAAAAGAAATTAAAAAAGTTCTTCTTCTTATGCAGATTTCTTTTCTGCTTCCTTTTTTTTTTTTGCAATGGATGATCTCCCCTGGCTTTGTCTTTTGACGGCTAAACAAAATGGTTAGCGAATTCAATAGCGGATAGAGAGAATGAAATTAATAAAGTTGTAGCCACTTAGTCATTATATAGGTTTTCCTTATTTGCAATAACGGATTGTTTTATTTTGTTTTACACTTTTTTATTTCAAAAACTTCCTTGCAGAAATCGGAGAATAAAAATTGTTTATTATTATTATTATTATTATTATTATTATTATTATTATTATTATTATTATTATTATTATTATTATTATTATTATTATTATTATTGTTGTTGTTGTTGTTGTTGTTGTTGTGTTGTTGTTGTTGTTGTTGTTGTTTTATACACTGGTTTTCAGAAGTTGAGTAACGAACAATATATGTACTCAAAATACTTGAAGTTCCAAGTACCAAGTGTTTAGGATGAACTTCTAATGGTAGACAACTTTTATCAAAGAAATACGTAAATAAACCACAGCATTAAAACATTAAGCTGTCTTCTGTTCACATCAGTTTATGCTGAATGGGTGGGTGGTTTGTCGGCTATGGAGACAATTTCAAGTACATGGAGATATTTTCCGAAGACCAGTTCGAGGACGACCATGGGTCAAGACCCCAAAAGCTGGTCGCTACGCGTCACTTTTAGGTTGGCGAAGCAGAACTTCAACAGTGATCCCAACTTGCTTCTGATCTCTCTGCAGCCACGGTGAGTAAGGGATTGGTATCAGCATTAACCATACGCGGGAGTTTGCACGAAAGAGGTGGGATGCATGGGAGATAATCCATGGTGTGTTTTCTTTGACCCGCCATCTTAAACAGATGCTGCTGAACTGGTGTCGTGAACATGTCGCTTGGACATCACATGACTGAAGCCATGTTCTCTTTACTGATAAGTCAGGATTTAGCCTTCAACGAGACTCACGGCGCGTACTCACCTGGAGATTGGCACGTGGAACACGCAGCCAGGCTACAAACATCATGGAGAGGGATCATTCGTGGGGTGGAGGTGAATGGTGTGGGAAGAAATTCTGGTGGATGAACGCATAGATCTGGATATTTTTCAGGAGATATCTTGACTACAGCGAGGTATAGGGAAATGATTTTGAATTTCTATTTCGGACCATACGCTGGTGCAATGGCAGATATCTATTTTAATGGACGATAACGCCTATTTGTGTAGGGCCCTTGAATATCTTCAAGATCAAACCAATGCCAATATTATATCGCCGGCAAGTTCCTCTGAAATGAATCCTATTGAGAATATTTGGAAAATCTATGAAGACGTGTTGCTTTTTCTTAAACTCTCTCCAAGACTTTCAAACTTCAAAGACAATGGATGGATTTTATATTCCTTATTGCTCTCGTTGATAGCGTTATAAGCAGCATTCAAAGCCATTGTGGGGAATGTATTTCCGTCGGGTGGGGAGAGGGATGAATCACCTCCCCTAGTGCGCACATTATATTAGAAGTACTTTTTATTATCTAAATTTTTTCGGGTTGTTTTTATTTACGCCTCTAAAAACTACTTGTAATTTACATATTTCAAAAAAGTTCTTTTGCACGATGAGCAGTTTGTGTTGATGATTTGGCAAATTAAACTTTTGGCCAATTTGGCGTATTTTTGTTTGTTGTTTAACTTTTGAAAACCAGTATGCTAGCATAATATAGACAACGTGCTGGTTTTTATTTTTAGGTACAGAACCCATTAATTATAGCAGAGCGAGCGATGGATATCGAGGGAAACGACAGAAGACAGAACGTTTTCTGAAAAGAGTAAATAAAGACCAACCAGCAGAACTTTCTGTTAATTTGAGCTGCCTGAAGATCTGGGCACGATTTGAATGGAAATCTCAGAAGAAGCCTTCTCTTCGTACTTAATTTAACACCAACCCATTATTGTCAAATACCGACTTCTTTCCACAAATAAAACTTTCTTCCTGATGGCGTATTCTGTTGTTGTTGTTTTTTGTTTTTTCTATCGTTCGTCAGTTTTTCTCGCTGCGCCGTCGTTTCGTATTACCGTCTTCTGTCAACGCCATATTCTTATAACATAATGGCGGTCCCAGATACCTTTAATACGCATATCTAGCGATGACGGTAATGCGCTCCGATTTTTCCAGACTCCCTAATTTTGCCCTGTTTGTTTACTCGAATGGTGCTAATTACCTCTGGAAGTTTTTTAAAGAGTCGCAGGAAAATTGGAATCATTTTGTGAATCAAAGAGCCCTCTCCATCACATCAAAGGAGATTTGGCGGTGGGACCACTTCTCTGGAAGAGCTAGAGCGAGCTGATGATGACGTGATAACGGAACAGACGGCTACTTAGCAACGGAATGACAGATATTCCGTGATAACTCACCCCCGGGCGTCGCCGCCAACGATAGCGTTCTTCGCCTTCCGAAATGGATCCGCCTCAGAAAGCTGCTGACTCTCCATCAGGGGTGTATTCTTCTTCTTCTTTAAAGTTAGATAACTAACAAAAAAATATCGCCGATCGCTTATCTTGAGATAGTCTTGGAATAAAAACCTAGTTACTTTCTGATCAGGTTCTTTTTTTGGAAACATATATATATATATATATAAAATGATCTTTATTCGACTTGAAAAGTTACTGAAATAGGTGATTTGTCATTAAGTTCAGATTCAAATAGTATTTAATTAACCCTACATAAAAGGAAAACATTTTTAATGAACCGGTATATATAAAGTAAAGTTGATTAAATGCCAAGTAAAGTCCATCTTTACTTATTCTTAATGAGTCCATTAAAGGTGCTGTTCAGTGCGAGTAGCGAATGACACGTTGTTTACATTTATAAACTAAGCTAATCAATCTTTTTCAACCTTTAAAGATTTTAGAATGCTCCAGCCTGTGTCCTCAACAATGTCTCTATGGAAAACCATGCTCCGAAATCTCTGTGGTCTTAATTTTCTCGAATTTAGCATCCATTGCATCTACGCTAAGTGAACGTAGTTGCCTATTTCAAAATAGGGGAAGCAACTCTAAATGTAAGCAGATACTTTTGGAGTATTTTGTTGGTAGTATACACTGCGATTTGTGAAACGGAATATTTTCCTATACCTGGAAATATACAGCCTCCTTATGAAAAATGTAAACCAGAACTGTAGTTAGATTCCTCCCCCCCCCTTTTAAAAAGAGGGTTCCTTCAGATTAAATTTTAAAAATTTGTATTTAAATTCCAAAACCAATGGGAAATATTTTGAAATTAACGACGCGTGCCGACATCGGCTGACCTCACGAGAGTCTCATGAAAGAAAAAAAACGGAGAAATCGGAGAACCACCACTTAAGTGTGCCGTCGCGATAATGCGAGAACTCACGGCTCTAACCTATCCCCGCCACGCCGCAGGTTTGGGGGGGCGATCTCTAGTACAACTTTTACTATTTTAACTGATACGTGTCCATATTATGGGTAACTGGTTATGCGAAGAAATTGTTTAGATATTAAAAATCAATCTTGCAAAAAACATGTATAAGATCTAGGTCTCGGCCATTTCTTTTATGATTTAATTAAATATATGTCTACTGGGTTCCTAGCCCATCGTTCCCAGGTTTTCATGCGTCTCATTTATAAAATAAAAGGACTGGTAGGGTACCCTAGTGAACCTACATAGACCCCCGCTCGTCCGTACTGATTCGATTCCAGTCGGAAGTCGAGCAAACGAAAAGTTTTTGCTTTTTTTAAAAAAAATTTAATTTAAACGGTAAACAGACAAGTAAAAAAAAAGACGAATGAATTTAGAAGTGGAGTTTGTTTCTTACGCGAATCTGGGGAAATAAAAGGAATCGTGTCAGGTTGAATTTTTCTTCTTTTTCTTTCTTGGGTGGGTGAGGGGGGGAGAGAATAGCAACCTTATGAAAGTCAATATTTATCCACAGAAATGAAATTTATATTAACGCAGCCTCGTATTAAAATCCGCGTGTTTGCCTTCAATAGAGCGCAGATTCCTTCTCTTTGACCGACCGGGTACAAATCGTGTTTATGTACCCTCTTTTGTCGGCCGGGTTTAGGAAAACCATTCAAAGCTTATAGATATCATAATGCACACATATCGTATAACCGGACACTTTTCAAGAAAACTTAGTGAAGTGTCACCCGCTGAACTTATCCCACGCTCGCGGAAGAACAACTCATCAATGACAGCTAAATTACTTTTCTTTTTACTATTTTTTAAATATATATATATATATTTATATTTTAAAAAATTAAGGTAACCGGACACTAAGTAGGCTAGCTGCACAAGCTTGCTATTAAATTCAGGAGTCGTAATCTTTTTAAAGGACTTGTACACAAACTCCCGCGCGTGCATAAAAGAGACAAGGGTGGGTCCAGACAGCATTCTTCTAACTATACAAGTGGTTGTGTCCTCGCTCTTTTGTTGTTGTTTTTTTTAAGTCAACACCTTTCATTTTGTTTTGTTTGTGATTTAAAAAAAAAGAAATTAAAAAAAAAAACTATTTAAATGGCACGAAAAACGATTCGTTGTTTTCATTTCTTGGCTGAGCTAAGAAGAAACCGTACCGACAATCAGGCTTTGCTTTCGAACTTCAGCGCCTCGGGCCAAAATCTTCCATTTCTCCACAAAACAACAGTTTTGAGTTCTCTGTTAGCTTCCGGATAATGCCTACAGAACTCCTGGCGGTGATTCCCTGAACGATTTCAGCGCGCCTACGCGTCTATTACGTCATACTAACGCAGTATTTATTAAAGAGTCCTTTTAGGACGTCATCGCTGCTATAAGACTGGAAGTAATTTAGAACTTATTCATCTATTTTAATTTAGCAATTTATCAGATCGTCACAAAAGTTTTGTCGGTTTTTATATTATGTTAATTTGGAGTTCATTTTTTGCATGCTTGTGAAGGTGTATGTAGATAAGTTATGTATTGTTATCTAGCCTCTGTTTTTACCTACATTATGCAAAACCTACCTTTTTAAAAATCATAAAATGGATATTTGCTTTAGAGTTCTGAGTGAAGCATCAGTAGAAAAGTTTTTGTGCAATTTTGCTTCACGAGTTCAAACTAAGCCACAAAACGAGCGAAGCAACTCGTAACATTAATCAGGCATGGAAGAGGACACAACAGTTTGAAAGGTTTTGATAAAGTGATGTGAACCTCGAAGATGAGGAACGTAGCGGACGTCCTCCCAGCTGTGATGACGACCGTCTGAAAGCCTCAGTTGAAGCCGATCCGAGGAAAACAGTGCGAGAAATTGCTGGAGAGCTCGACGCAAGGACTGTAACTGTTTTCCGGCATGTTGATGCAATCGGCAAGATGAAAGAGCTTGGCAAAGTGGGTGCCTCAAGAGTGAATGAACAACTACAAAATCGTCGATTGGAGATCTGCTCTTCGCTTGTCATAAGAAACAAAACTTGGCGAAACAATTACAGCTGAAAGGTACTGTTGTGAATTAAACGTTGTTCAACAGAAACTCTCCCAACACCAGCCGGAATTGGTAAATCGAAGAGGCCCGATCCCGCTCCACGACAATGCTCGCCCTCATGTTGCAAAAGTGACTCTTCAGAAACTAAACACGATGGGGTACGAAGTTCCCCTCTCACCCAGCCAAGTCAGCAGACCTTTCTCCCGCAGACAACCACCTTTTCAAACACCTAGACAGCTTCGTCTGTATGAAATCCTTCTCCAACCGAGCAGCAATTGAAACTGCCTTCCAACAGTTTATCGACCCCAGAAATCCAGATTTTTTTCAAAATGGTATAAATGCGCCTGTACCTCGTTGGCAGAAGTGTATTGATTGTAGAACTTACTCTGATTAATAAACTTCACTTTCAGCATCGACACGAAGTCTCAATGTTGCGGCAAAAAACCCGACAAATCTTTTGTAACAACCTAATACCTTATTCAGGCCGTTCAAAGGGTCAACAAAGAAACAAAGGTAAAACGAAAACAAATGAAGGCTGGAAAGACATAAAATCTCTTCACGTCTCGATACTAAGCTTTTGCTTTCCTTCGTTTCCCTTTTTGATTAAGTTGTCGCTAAATTAAAAAAAAAACACAACCTCTTTCATCCATTTTCGAACGTGTTGGTAATTTAGACATGTGCATTCATCAAATCTTTTCTCAAGCCTCTATAACCTAAACGACGCACACCTGTTTCTCTTCGTTCATTGGTTCTGAAGAAGGTAAATGATACAGACCAGCCAAACGCACGACAGCCGTTTGTCTTGCAGAGCTATTGGAGAGCTACTGAAGTTTATGAGACTGGCCCTTTCTCAGGCTTCTGAACTGTTGTCGAACTTGCCGGAACCGGAAATGAACGTGACAGGAGCGAATGTGCGCGAACACATTAGAGGTTCTTGCCGATGATATAATAACATAATCGCAAAACAACTCCATCCTCCACAAAAAACAGAGTCCCCATTTTAAAAATAACAAAACAAAATGAATTCTACGAATGCAAGGGTTTGCATGTCAGTGCCCTCAGCGGAGGAAGTGTACACAAAACCGTCCGTTATGCTGCCCTATCCCCCCCCCTGCCCTGTTTATAGCCTCATCTGTTTTGTACCGTCTACGTTCTAGCGGGAGAAAATAACCCCCGGTCAGTATCGTAAGGGTGCTTTCCGTTTCCGGTACCTTACTCATTTTCTTGTTTTTGTTTTTTTTTTCCTTTTAGGAGGGCTGGCGTGTTGGCTAGTGACGAGAGGTCAGCCTCCGCCAAACACTATTCCGTAAAGGAGATTAGTTCGGTCCTACCAGCTCCTATTTCCTTCAGTGTCCAGCTGAGACACTATGTCATCTACACCTTGTTACAGAACGATCACCGCGTCATCGATGCATAATTCATCCGTCACGGACTCGTAACTAATCACATTAACCCTCCCACTCCCCACATCGCCAACAGGAGAGAATCTAGTGAACATTCCAAACTACACTCAAAATCGGTTCCCACATATAATTAACACTTGGATAATTATTAGATTAACTAAACAGGAACATAAAAATGTTCGCCTTGTGCAAAATAAAGACTAATCGCGATCGTTGAAGATATCTTTTAAAACACGAATTCTTGACTTATGTTTTCCGTCCTGTTCTTTTTACTGAGTCACGAAGACAAAGTTAGAGGCGACGAATTCGTAAATGTTTGTTTGAATGTGTGCATGCATGTAGTCTGGAGAATGTAACAGAGTTTATAAGAGGATGCGGTGACTTGCAAGCAATCCAGGTTTCATATCTGAATCAGGTCTTCCACATTCTTCTCCGCAGCAAGAGTTTTCATCCTTGTTTCAAAATGGTTCCACGGCACCTACAACATCTTTGATAGGATCTAAAAACTAAATAAAATCTTAAGTTTTAATCTTACAGAGTAACCGTCGATTCATTACTTTATATTCTGTTATGACAGACGTTAAAGAAGGTATGAGGCTTTTTAATAGCAAATGTTACGCGCATCCTCTGGTGGTAATTTTCAGAAACAGTAGCAAAGCAGAGCACAGCGCCAACGTTTTGCGTTCAAGGAGATTTTTCGCTGATTTATTCCACTTCGATCTAACGAAGTATTTTGGGAAAGTTCTCTCTCACATATCTTTCTCTGTAGTGACGTCATCTCTCTCTCTCTCTCCTCTCTCTCTCTCTCTCTCTCTCTCTCTCCTCTCTCTCTCTCTCTCTTAAATATTTGATCGTTTTAAATTTTAATAATAAATTACAGCGACTGCTGTAACTTTTTTCCGAGACTATTTCGTTAATGAAAGGACCAATATACCGTTAAATCTCGCGACCACTTCAGCTCCCCCAACATCCACGAACGCTTTCTTCAGCCATAACGATGTGATCAGTTCAGAACTAGACAAATATATAAATTGAGTTATTCTGAGGTATAAACATCTCTTTAAAAAAATAAAATACCTGGTAAAGTATAAATATGCGTGGTTGCCAAAACTGTTTAATAACCTTACGCTTTCAAACGAAATACCGAGTGTTTTTGACTTCATCGTTTTGAAGTTACAAGAATTCTGTACCAAACATCTTTAATGTAGCCATTTCCTCTGAGATGTAGTTGTAGAGTAATACATCAGTCCTCTAACTTGAAGACAGTATTTTCATAAAGACAAATTCAAGGTTGATAAAGCAGAAACAGGACAACTAAATTAAGTTAGACGTAATCTTATTTAGAAGAAACTAGAAATATTTCGTGTAATGAAACAATTTAAGTCACAACTTTACATGTATCTCGTATATGTGTGTGTAAAAATTTTAAATGGAAAGTTAACCATCGCATAATTGTGAAACTAATAGGAATATTCACGACACAGGATTGAAGCTATCCTTGTCTGAAATGGACAAGAGGTCTGCTTGCAATCGACGTTGTAAGTGATGTGACTTAAAGGTAAAGAATGCAAACCGCCGACCTCTAACTCTCGCCAAAGGTTCTGCTTTAATAGACCACCAGAGATTTCCGACGTCCGTGGATTATCCATAAAAATGAACGAGGAACTTCTTGGATTTGGAAGAAAAATAAACTTTTGTTTTTTTCATCGACTTATTTTCTCCCTCTCTCTCTCCCCTTGCGCAAGCTTATGAATAATCTATACCTACCTCTACGAGCAGATTTCTGGCATATGAATAGCCATTATTTTTTCAAATTACCGCTAGTAATGAATTCATAACATATTTATCGTCGGGGCTTTGTTTGTTCTTTACCGCTCCCGGCCCAGCGCGTGTTTCAACCTCCCAAGGACGCGATGGAGATCACGATGACGACACAAAGAGAAAGAGAGATCGTCTCAATGGGTCTTTCGGGCCCAGTGTTTACCAACGTTCCGCAGACAGTTTGAAAAAAGCCGACTCTTTTTTTTTTTTCTTTTCACACTGAACGGCCAAACGGGTTACTTTAACCACGTGATAGCATCTAGAAGCGAAAGTAATGACCGTAACGGTATCGGGTAATTCAACTGAATTCGGTCGCACAGAAGAAAAAACAACAACAAAAAGAACACAGCAAAACGAACGCCTTCTTTACAGCGAGACGGACTTATTCAAAGAGGCACCTGAAGTTGCTATGCACCGGTTATAGCGCAGCGGTCTATCAATGAAATACTGTTTTCCTAATGCCATGCAGTTTAAAAAAATTATTATTTTGATTTATTTAAACGACTACTATCTATGGCCTTAGTAATTCTGATAAGGACAGAAACCCCTAAATATTAGATCACGTGGCTAACCTCGCACACTTCTAAAAGAACCCGCTGAGAAGTGTGTTTTTGATGATTCAGTCCTTCTCTGTAGCTGAGTTCCTTCTGTTTCATTCAGTTTTCGATGAACTCGTACAAAAAAGGATACATTACCTTTCTTAGGGACAAGCGATTATCTTCTAGTAGCTCACAGGCGGGAAACTTGTTGAATATTTAAATTAAGTTACTCAAGTGCTTTTGTTTTCCTGTCTATGTATGTAACAACTCTGTTACAAAATGCGTGTTCAAATTTCATAATCCAACACTTTTATACTTATTCAGAAAAACAGTTTCTGTATCTTAAAGCAGAGGATTGTAAAAGCACGCCATGCTCGATGATAAAGAAAGTTGTGTACTTCACGAATGCTATGGATTTATGTAGACGAACACTTATCGCTCGCTTTATGCTTTCACGAAGTATGTGTAATTTGTATATAGTCTATAAGAGTCCATTTCTAATTTATATTTGTTTTGGTTCAAAATTGTGTAACATTTGTGCTGATACTTAAGAAAGCTTACATTTTATATATCATTAAATGTAAACTATAGCCTCTTGTTGTTTTTCCTTTTCTGTGCCATTTCTCTTCGTCGGATTTTCTGGATACTTTTATTGCCAATTGAATTTAAATGAAAACGACTTTATTTCCCAAACGTTTTCCTTTTTTTCTAATCTAAGGAGAACGGTTTAATATTCTTCTACACGGGGGCGCAACGTTTCCATGGTATCTCGAGGGTAAAGGGTGATAACGGTAGACTACAGAAAGAAATCTATAAATTTCTCGCTCTGCTCTAATATCACGTGATCACACACTGACCGAGAAATAAGACGCAGCATTTCCGGAATGTTTCAAGCAACCATCGCAGAAGAGGGGAAAAATGTCATTTGTTTTACAAGTGCAGTCCTCGCAAGTTCTAGAAATCATCGGGTCTTAATTAGATTGTGATATTATTCACACTGAATTATCTGATATCATACATGAAGGGTCTGAAGTCCTTTCCTATCCGGCATGACGCCATCTCTAGGAAGACTGATGACCGTACGTACTACTGATAAATGGCTGTACTTAGAAACATCCAGTCCGCAGACCGCTTTAATAGCTCAGAGCTGTTTATCGTGTTGATAAATTTGATTTAATAAAAATAAGAGGCAGCAAATGAATGGAATCAATCGCCTTAAATAAGAATGTTGAGTGCTTTAGTGGGATTGACTTATAGGCGCCGAAAATATTCAGCGTCAACGTTTTGTCGCACGATCGAATAAAAACATAAGGGAAAAAAAGGTTAGATCGGGGGGGTGGGAAGAGATTCGTTAAAAAAACGTCTGGTTAGGACAAAACCGCGTCTTCCAACAAACCTGGCGCAGTTGTGACATCAGAGAAAGTAAGTCTGAAATAATTGTGACGGTGTCAACTGTACTGAGTAAATTGTGACGTAAACAGTATCACGTCTTGTTGATGCACTGAAAAGTTGTGACGTCAGCAGGCTGATGTAGTGTCAACTGTACTGAGAAAATTGTGACGTAAACAGTATCACGTCTTGTTGATGCACTGAAAAGTTGTGACGTCAGCAGGCTGATGTAGTGTCAACTGTACTGAGAAAATTGTGACGTAAACAGTATCACGTCTTGTTGATGCACTGAAAAGTTGTGACGTCAGCAGGCTGATGTAGTGTCAAATGTACTGAGAAAATTATGACGTAAACAGTATCACGTCTTGTTGATGCACTGAAAAGTTGTGACGTCAGCAGCTGATGTAGTGTCAACTGTACTGAGAAAATTGTGACGTAAACAGTATCACGTCTTGTTGATGCACTGAAAAGTTGTGACGTCAGCAGGCTGATGTAGTGTCAACTGTACTGAGAAAATTGTGACGTAAACAGTATCACGTCTTGTTGATGCACTGAAAAGTTGTGACGTCAGCAAGCTGATGTAGTGTCAACTGTACTGAGAAAATTGTGACGTAAACAGTATCACGTCTTGTTGATGCACTGAAAAGTTGTGACGTCAGCAGGCTGATGTAGTGTCAACTGTACTGAGAAAATTGTGATGTAAAAAGCATGACGTCAAGTCATGTTATGTTAAGAGTGCAGTATCAAGCTAGCTGAGCTACAAAAACGTGACCATATACAATAATATTAGAAACTGAATTTTGCATTTTTTAAAAAAAAAATTAATTCTTACTTAACTACGAAAACCACCCGCGAAAGTAATTACCCGGTGAAACGTCTTTCTGAGTTGTGACGTCAACAATGGATCCGCTTTAGAGTGGCGACGTCTGCTACCTTAATAGGCAGCCACAATGGGGTCGTCGTTTGCTAAACAGAGACAGTGAGTGCATCCGGGTGAATCCGGTATGAAACGTTTTCTGCCGTCTACTGGATTTCAGAATTGTACCACTTGGCCGCAATGAGAACTTCCTGTTGCTGACAGCTGAAACACCTTTGTTTTTAACAGCGCACGTACTGGCTAACTCAAATAAACCAAAGCTATTCAGTCGTCTATCTTTCCTACCTGTAACTCTACCTTTACTTTAGTATTTAAAAGAACATCTCTCTCTCTCTCTCTCTCTCTCTCTCTCTCTCTCTCTCTCTCTCTCTCTCTCTCTCTCTCTCTTATTCTATCAATTTATATCCAAGTATTATAATCTTATCGACACAGTTAAAAGTCCGTAAAAGTAAAAAGCTTTCTTCTACACGAAATTTACCAGCATTTAATGATCTAATGATAAAGATGGACGCCACATAATATTAAGTGAACATTAACGACGTGTTTCATGTTGTGTTTAACTTATTATTCCTTTACAAGAATTCATTTATGAAAAAGTTGTTTAGGAAAATTAACCAAACACTTTCACCGGGACGAAAGGTGTTTGGGTTGATTTGAGTAGTTCGCATCTCGTTAATGTAAGTAACTAAACAGATGGCGTAAGAAACAATACAAAAAGTTAGCAAACCACTTGCACCCTCTTATACAAAGGAAGAATCGACTACTACAAAAGTATCATCACTGGCTGTTGAGGAATCGTCAAAAAAAAAAACAGATCTCTGAAACGCAGGATGGTTGGTTACTTCTCATGCTGTTAACAAGTTGTTGGGAAATACCTAAACTAATAAATAGTCTGCCCTCTGTAACCAAAAGTTTGTTAGATAGGTGAGAATACATTCCATAGCGACCTACAGGTTTTCATTAAAAATTCAAATTTCGCCGATTCGTTAATACATGGCGTCGGAATTGATCATTTTATTAATTGGTGAATCGATTTTTTTGTTGTATGTAGTAGAGAGAGGGAGAGGAAATAAAGAGCTAGCTGGCGCACAGACATCAATCGACCTAAGGACGGGTCGTGATATAGTTAAACTGGCTGTTGCTCTCTCTCTCTTCCAGCGGAGAAACGTAATGTGACGTCCTGGCTTCGTTACGCCATCTGCTGGCGCTTAAGTGCAAGTGGGTCATGTGATTGACAGCCGAACAGCAGTGTCGCTTAGGAATTGTTCTAAATTCTTGACAGAACCGTACTGATGTCAACGAGAGCGTCAAGATGATTTACAAATTCCGAGTAAAAAATGACAAATTAGAGCCACTGAGTAGGAAAGCTTTGACTGAAATCCCCCCTCCATATGGTCGTAGTTGACTCAGAGAGCGAAAAGAATATCTACTTAATGTACACCCTTTGACATCCAACAAAATTGCTGCACGAAGCCAAATAATAACTTCCTACCTACCTTTAGCTGGAAGTGTTGTTGGTTTCCTCCCAGATGTGTGGGACTAGTTTTTGGTTAGTATTTTAAAAAATCCTGCTCGTGTACATCAGTAACCGGCCTTCTTCCCTGTACTGACTGACCGACCAACGCACTACAAGCAACTTTCTTTATCTTGACACTTAAGTAAATTGCTTTTCAATGTCGCACTGTCCCATGTGGTTCAAAGAACGTACTGCACCTAACCTTATAGAGATATTTTGTAACGAAAAATTTAAATGTTTGCAATTACACATACACGTGTGTATGATTGTTTATTATCGCAAGCGACAGAGAGAAAAAGAGAGACAGAAAGTGAGAGAACGCATCGCTTGTTTTGATATAAAGTTTCCAGCATGTCATCGAGGGCATCAACTGATTGTTTTGTTTCAAACAAACAAACAAACAAACCAAAAATTGTTTGTGGAATAGCGCTGATCGGCCAAGTTTCTACAAATGCAGACGACATCAACGCGCCATGACCAAGTCCGCTTTTTGTAATGTCGCTAAATCTTCAGACTTCGTGAATGGAATTCAAAGCATGTCTACCTGATTGAAGTGAAATACAAAAATAAAATAAAAAAGAGAGAAAGAAATAATTAATTAAATATATCGTGTTAAAGCATCTGAAATCTTAGATATAAAACATGATTAGTATACTTATATCATTTCTTGTCATTCAGGGCGGATTACAACAAAACCCTGTTTACGGAGAGTGAAAAGAAGAATATCCATCTTCACTTTAAATTAATCCGGATCCTTTTACACTCACACTCCCCACTTCTTAAGGTGGGCGACTAATCGAGTGATCAGAATAAATTTATTTGAAATGTAGAAAGATTTAAAGAGAGTGGGTCATATTGTGACGTAAGGTAGCAAAAATTAAAAGCTGCAATATGCCTAGGGCACGATGAATCCATCCAATGGCGTCAATCTAGGCACAAGCGCACTAATATTTACTCTGCACCTAAAGTTAGCGGAAAGGAAATTTTTTTATTGCAAAATCACTAATTTATCTGGGATTTTGTTAATATGCAGCTGTGCAATTTGTTCCGCTGTTTTAGTCACCGTGGCGGCAGATCGAGTCTAAAGAGATGAAGCGAAGATTCCTTCTGCACTTTGAATACAGTCGCTGTACTTTGTTCTACGTCGCCCTTTGTCAGTGACTCGCTAAAAGTATTCCAAATAGGTTCTGAAGTATTTTTATAACAGAAAAAATGGTTATATAATGTATATCTAAAATACTGCACGAGATATTACAGAATCGATTTTAAAGTTTTCACATGTGATCAAGATTTGCTGACGTCATGCGGAAAGCTTCACGCATCACACATTCTTAGTTCACATTTCCTTTGTGCAACGAGAGCGTTATAACCGAGCACAGCTATGGATGCTTGCACTATTATTACGTCAAGTTTCGTTCCTAGAAAAGGTGCCGAATGTCCATTTCTGTCAATTATCGCATGTGTTACAGTGATTATTATTCTGTTTTTTTTTTTTTTAAATCTCTGTGTATAGATAGTTAACCAGGGCCAACTCCCATCGTAAATTTTTGAAAAATATTCTATATAACTTATCGCTGTCATTTATCAGTAAATGACAGTTTTACGATAACATTGTTTCACAGTTCAAACGTCACCATGAAGTGTGCCAAGGGCAGGGAATAATTAATTAAGCTATGTCGAGCGAGTAAACAGTTTTTGCTATGAATTTTCCGAGAGAGAGAGAGAGTAATAAAAAGCAGCAGAATGTGCGGTTATTTCTACAAGAAACCGAATAAACTCAAATGTAGACACCATCTAGTATCACGCGGTCGAGAGGTCACTTAGCATGCGCGTAAGCCTCGTAGTCATGTTTCTGCGCCTGCGCTGTTGGGAGTTTTAGCAATATTCATATGTTGAATCGAAAAATGCTTAAATGTATTTTATATTATTGACACTTTTTCAGTATTACGCCAAATCAAAGTATTCCAGAATATATTTTGCTTGTCTTGCCGATGTTATATTGCCATATTATTGGCTGTAATCAAAAAAGCTTTAAGCTAATTCTGGGTTTGGATGATAACAAGATGTTTTCAATTTCAACCTGAATCATAAACGTCGAGTTTAAATAAATTGAACTGATTTTAACAGGAAACGGAGAAGGGGAAAGATGTTCTCATTCGAAAAAATGAAATTTCTGTAAGGAAAATCAGTTTACGTACATCTTATTTTATGCATATGTTAATTTAATATGTACTATGCATATGTCGTGCCTTGCCATATTAATTTGGGCCATCTTCTCCATAAATTTATGTATTTAATCAAACTTTGCATATTTTATGTGTGGTAATGTGTATAATAGGGCGTCTAGGCGGGGAGATAACTGGTGGGCACTATCACCCTGCAGAAACGGACGGGTACCACAATATTTTTCCTCGGATGCAGGCAGCTTTGCGTGTCCGAAGTCAGTGACAAGAACGCATTGGTATGGACTCCAGTCTGGCCTAGAGGGAAGACAGGTTAGTTGTTTGTTAAAGAGCGTCTTAATACTGCCGGGTTGGTCGACATTTTAAAGACATTACCCATGTGCCAGTAAAGAATATGGAGATACAGTGCCCATTTTTTTTCCGGATGATGGCGCTGCAAGCACACCTTTCGTGCTCCCACAACCTGGAAAGGGAGTCAGAGCATTCAGGGTACCCCAAAGCTCTAATGAGTAGCCGATCGAGCGCCGACCCCCAACCACCTCCTCAGAAACCATATTTGGACCGTCAGACGAAAGCAATCCACTCGCATCCAGCCAGCACGAAGAAGATAATTGAGGAACTCGGAACGTGATACAAAATTTCTTCATCTACTTTTTTTTTTCGAAACAAACTAATATATATCAGTAAAAAATGGTGGCCAAATTACTAGAGCGAGAAAGGCGGACAGACAGACACGTACTGTGAAAGGGGGAGAAGAACCAGCTAATCAGAAGAAGAGTAAATACTTCGGTATAAGATGTAAACCGTTTTCATTAGTTAAAATTAGGTTTCCCACTCAAACTGTTCCCAATAAATCATCTCCAGGACTGTATCACATTCTTTCTCAGGCTCTGGTTAGTTATCCACTTATCACCCCACTCGCAGTGGGGATATCCTTTGCCAAGAAATAGAATCAGTTTTATTCCCATGATTGACACTGGTTTACAATAATAAATAAATTTCAATATTTTAAATAAGTCCGGTTTTTTAAAAAAAAAAAAAATTAAAATTCTAAGATTTTGTAATTTGCTAACGCAGCGATGATTGCAGGTCGGGGTGAAGAGGGCGTGGAATGAGAAAGAAGGGCGTCTTATTCGGGTCAGAAGGGGTAGACAAAATAACCCGTTTCAGATTTCCCCCACTAGCGACTCTACGAAGGCGCAGCGAGGGGTTGCATACTTGTGTGAGAAGAATGGAGAGAAAGTTTTATGGTTTACGTATATATGTTCCAGACTCATGTTTATGTACATAAGATGATTTTTTCTACATTACATGTGTATACTACTTCTTTCTCCTCATTGTTTAACACAACTTGAAGAAAGCCTTATTGTTTTGTGTTTTGCTGTATTTTAAAGTTTTGATGACGTTCAATTGCAGAACGAAAGTAGACGGTTAAGGCCGACATAGATAGGAAATTACATATGAAATCGGACGGCCAGAGAGCAAACATATAGTCCAAGAGTGAATCTCTCAAATCAACCTTCGTTCAGACTAGTTGTACCAAGAAACCCTTAATCCAGAACCATCTTATCGTTGAGTCATCGGTGAGAATTCCCCTTTCTTTCGAACTAAAAAAACAGAAAACAAAATCCATAGGACACGAGAAGGGGCGGGGCCCCTCCTGTTTGAACAAGTTAAAACCAGAAGTAAATGTTTGCATTGTCTGATGGTCATTAAAGGAAATAAGCAAAAGTTTTCGCAAGTTTCTTAAGTAACCGAAATTACTAATAGCATTAATGGTAAATTCAAAGCGTTTATATATGTGTGTGTGTGTGTGTTGTTGACAGACGGTTCGTATCAAAATTTTCCACACTCGACAATTAGCTATAATAGGATCAGTCGGCGAAACGCGACACATGCGATCGTAGGTCCTTCAACAGATCGCAAAGTCATGTCACGTGACCCCCCTAATTATCCCTGGCGTCAATATGGCGTTGTAACACGTGTTGAAACCCGGTTTCTGTTACTGTTTTTTTGTTGTCATTTTGTTGGAGTGTTGGTCTCTCTCTCTCTCTCTCTCTCTCTCTCTCTCTCTCTCTCCATTTTAACACTTTTGCTGATAACAGCGAATCTCGACGATTACAAGAGGTCGAGAATTACCAGCAGGGAAGTGAAATTTGGTTAGTTTTGGTATAAGAATATATATATATATTTTAAGTTAATATAAAAAATATTATCCATGTAAATTAATAGATGACACTTGACAACTGGAAACAATATATAAAAGCGAGAAACTGTAGAAGCTGCGTGTTCGCCAGAAGTCACGTGGGGCGTACGTACGTTATGTGCAGGAACTCAGCATCACATCACAAACAGAAACTGCGTGGGTACTGTAAACATGAGTGTAGTAAGTACAGAAAGGGCAGAGACGAGCGGATAGGTTATATCGGGAGAAATATAATTGATGACAGCTTGAGAATAATTCAAACGAGTCTGCTTATTAAATGGTCGAAGGTTTAAATAGTATTTCACCAGTCCAGCTGTTGTATACTTACGAACATTAAAACCAAAAAAAAATTTTCAGTGTAAAGAAATCCAGCCAGAGTAAAGTTCAGGTTTTGGACCTTAGGAAATCCTTAAATGTCACCCTCGGAACCAATCGCTTGGTTAATGTGCATTTTTTGTTCTTTTTACAGTAATTTAGAATTACTACAAAGCACCGTTAAATCAATTGTAGTCTTCGCCAGGTTGCTTTTCGACTAGGAAGTGACCTCAGACGCATGGCTGGCGGTACCACGTAAACGCGACCGAAATATCTCGGTACAACCCGGTTGGTTATAATCTACTCTAAGGAGTGTCAGGCATCGTTGATGTTAAACAAGGATCCTAAGTCGTGTTCTGGCTCTTCTTGCGTCCACTGCGTCCCATGATGCGTCAGTCTGCACCATTTTTTGATTTAAAAACAAGCCTACATAATATTTATTAATAATACTTATTTCGCTGGTGGAAAACTTTTCGGAAAGGTTTTGTCCAATTAAATAATCCATGCGAATGTTGGAGGAAGGAGTCAGTTTCCTCGTATCTGGGACCCTGGTCGGATCGGGGCTGGACACGGGAGGAAAGCGGCGGCTGGCACTTCAGCCGAGCTAATGGAAATCTGTACGAGAACTCACCATTTTCCATATGTTGGTTGGGGGGGACGGGAGGAAGCCCGGAGGAGCAAGAAGAGTGCACTGACCGGGATTCGAACGCACGAACGTTCGGCTCTTTGTCCAATAAACGCAGCGGTTTTCAGAACAGCGAATTGTAGCGGTAGCTTTAAATCAGATCCCCCTTTCCTGGGGGTGTGTGTGTGTGTGTGTGTGTGCGCGTGCTAACGGTTCGTGTATGACTCGTTTTCCATCTTTCGCCTCTTTAAAAAAGAAACACGGCCCTGATCTATTTGCGGTGGAATCCGGCAGCCAAGTTTCGGTTCCATGCCAACGATTTTTCTCGTTGACTCTAGCAAACTGGATGGTGTTGAGATCGCGCCCGAGGGTGCGTTCCGCTCGTGTTTGACAGAGCCTACCGACTAAATCCCCATCAGTTATCCGAAAGCCCCGCGGTTTATGCGAGTATCAGCCATCTTCTAATCCAAGTATGCGGGTTGGGCGCACGCACCCCGCCCAAACTCTTCTACAGAATCTTCTGGCTGTTTAACCATTAAAACAACAAAGAAAGAAAACAAACGAAAATTGGACGAGCAGCTGTTCGTATACTTTCAGTTTATGTCAAAATATCTATAACAAGCGTAATTCATAATTTATAGACCGCTGTCCTCTCAAAGCGAGGTTCGAACCCATTCCGTCAGCTATTGTTGTAAACAAAAAAACAAACTTAAACCGCGACATATGCAGGGACCATCACCAAATTAGCTGGTGACTTTTTAAAGTCCAAATGCCGGGTTTTGAGGTGGAGAGAGCTGCCATACTTGGAAAAAAAAAAGAATTACAGAGCATATTCAACACGTTTTAGATGAGGCTTAACCTTGTTTGCTCTGCGTATACAGCTGCAGAATGACTGCTTCTTAAAATGCTTTAACATCTATAATTATTTATTGAAAATTCAAATACAGAAAAGAAGTTTCACTGTTTTTCGAAAGAAAAGCACACACAGTCTTTTAATCAACCTGGGAAAATATATATACTCAGTTTATTACCGTTTTAGATCTTTCTTTATCGTTTTCCTTGTAGCTCAATCTAACTGCATCTAGTGATTATTTTTTTACCATTCATATTCAAATTTTATTTTTTTTTTTAGATATGTGGTCGGATATTTGGTTGATAGCAATTTCCATGCTGCAAGAAACAGATTTTCTAAAGATAATTTAGAGAAAACAAAGCGAAGTAAGCCATCTATAACAAGACCCTTGAAGAATGTCTACAATTATGCTCGCTAGGTGCTAATAACTAACAATGAATTCTGATCCTATATTACTGAGCCTGTGGGAACACTGCTCTGAGATGATGCGCAAGTGACATCAATGAGGCAAGGATTTTTCAAAATGGCAGACACAACTTTCATCACGCAGTAAATAAGTAGAGAAATATGGAAGACGTACCCAGGATTATAATTTGTATTAAAACGTCCTCTCGTATAGGATAAGAGTTCGAAAAACCTTGAAACAAAGAGAAATAAGGGCTTTCGACCTCCATTCAAACTGTTTGAACAGTCAATGTTCTCCAGACATTAATCACCACATTATCTTCCTTTAATGGCTACTTTATGTTTGCATTGTCTATGTCCGGACAGCTCTCTACCTGTATCCTTGATTCTATTGTAAACAGAATCATTGATATGTTTCGACGCCTTCTAAAAACAACCAATCGCGAGCTCGTTTTTGACGGATCATGTCCTTCCCATTCGGCTTTTCCTGTAGCCGAATTATTTGCGCACCTGTTGCGTTCATCAAGGGATTTTCTTGGGGACAAGTTGATCTCGATTTTTGCTCCTTTAAATTCCCTGCTGTCAAGAGTAAGTTTTCTTGAAATGAACGAATAAAGGTAAATGAATCAAAAACTACTTTTAGTTTAACTTTGTGTTCCGCTCGTGCGTTCACCCGAGTGGTGATCGTATCAACGCTGCCCGACAGAACTTCGCTTCTGCTAGTTAATGCAACAGTTGGTTTAACTTCCGTTCGAAAATGGCTAAAAGGATTTTAATTGATGCCCCAAACTAAAGAAAAACAATACTTTGATTAAATAAAAGGTTTTTCCTTTTTTAAAAAATTTAAAAGGAAATCGCGAGACATTAATCTAATGCTAGGAGAAATAAATTAGATACACATATACTCTCCGATAAATGGTTAGCACAGTTTGGAAAGAAGAAAAAAAAGGGTTTTGTCCAAATTTTATTTTCAGCTTTCCTCGTAAACGTTTGAAGAGAAAGGATTTGCTTCCATGCGAAAACCGATAGCATCAACCTGCTCAAATTTTATCGAAAGAATCGATGACGATGTCGGCAGTTGGGTGACTGATTTCGACGCCGGTGTTGCCTCAATAAAAAGCGGTCAAGAGCACATTATGTTTAAACACAATTAAATTTCAAGCCGAAATAGATACGAAATAAAACGTTTTCAAAGTACTGCGACTTTTTCCTTTTAAACCAACTGTCTGAGTGAAGATAGACTTGCTGTGGCTCTTCCTCTTTTTGAATGCCTTCCTCAAAATAGATGTTTCACGACAAAATCTGCAGTTTCACAGGTGAGTATGACTTTACCAGTATACTATTCATTGTATGAAAAGATTTCAATCTAATTAACTTTTATAGTAGTTTTTTTTTTCGCTAAATTATTGAAAATTCTCTCTTTTAAAATAAAAACAAGAGTTTCTGAATAGCTTTTGTAGACTGCTTGTTTGATCGCTTGTCAGCGTTTTAGTTGTTAGTATTTAGAGTTGTGTGATTGTTTTTTGTCTTCTAGTGTATATTCTTGCAATGTTATGTATTCTTATTAGTCAGTTTTGCTTACGGATGTTAAAATATCTCGCGTTCTCACTGGAAAGCTCGCTGAACTTCAGTTTTTGCGATCTCTTGTCACTTGGCGCACCTGCCCGAGAAAGACTGAGAAAAGCAGGTGAGCGATCTGTCAATGGCAATTAAGTTTGACCACGTTATCTGCAAGATCAAATGTGCAGCTAATAAGCAAACGATGTTGATGACAAAAGTTACTTTGTTCGGGTGCTCCGGGATTATTCCCTGCCTGCTTTCTCTTTCTCTCCGTTTTTCTCATTTATATGAGATTTATTGTAGCTAACAAATGATCTCTTGTGACATGAAATTAATGCGACGTGTGCAACACTGATCTTAAAATTCAACATGAAGAAAAACAAAATCTTCATCACTGGCATCTCCTAAGTTACGTTCTAATTTATCTATTCTCTCTGATATTTATTTCTGAGTGTTGAAGCGTTCCCTAAAGTCTAAACTAGAAAGCAATTAATAACACTGCCCAACATTTTTTCACTTTTTATACTGACTGAGATCTGACACTTGTTTTTAACTAATTTTGGGCGCTGATTTTAAAAAGTACAATCGGTTTTTGCCTATCACGTCAAGTTTTTGTTCTACGGGATCTTAAAATGGTTAACTTTTACTTGGTCAACAAGAAGGATACATGAAATATCCATGTTTCTTGTGCCTGTGGGATAGTAGAGATAAGGACAAGATTGGACTCGGAAGAACTGGCCGGTGAGAACACGCTTAAATATCGGAGAACCAAACACCAAAAACCAACCACTAGTTGATCGGGTAAAAATCATCTTTCCTCTCCTCCACATCAAGCTGAGTCTAATGAAGCAGTATGTTAAAGCTCTGAGCATAGAAAGTGACTGTTTTAAGTAGATATGCACAACATTTCCTAGCCTCAGTTATGAAAAAATAGAAGCTGGTGTGTTTGATGGGCCACAAATCAGAAAACTGATGAGAGATCAACATTTCACAAGCTCCATGAATGATATGGAGAAAAGAGCACGGAATTCTTTTTTATGGCTGTTGTGAACAATTTCCTGGGAAATAAAAAAGATGAAAACTACAAAGATCTTATTCAAACATTGCTTAAGAATTTTCATCGTCTGGGTTGCAACACGAGCATAAAAGTTCATTTCATCAACAGTCATCTCGATAAATTTCCTGAAAATCTAGGTGACGTAAGTGATGAGCAAAGTGAAAGGTTCCATCAAGATATACAAGCTATGGAGGAGCGATACCAAGGAAGGTGGGATACTCACATGATGGCTGACTACTGTTGGAATATTAAAGGAGACTGTCTGGAGATGAAGCACTCCAGAAAAGCCTACAAACGAAAATTTAATCCATGAAGGAAGAATGTGTCAATTACTGATATCAGTTAATGTAAATAAACTCATGTCTGTCATTGTTTCGTTTGTACGGTATTCTAAATGAACTGATAAGAATATTCTGGATTAGTTTGTGCCCATTTTTGACTAAAATTCATTCAATTCTAGCATCGATTTATATTTTCTATTTCAATATTCTGACATGATATGTCATAGTTACCCAATATATTTGTTAATCTCAAAATCGATTCAAGGTATTGTTTGTTGGAATGGTATTCTAAATAAGATGATAAAAATAGGATTGAGGTGATTGTGAAAATCATTGTAATCGGGTACTTTTTTATGGTGATTGACTGAAAATGGGGGTATGCTGAAGAGCAAAAACCAATGTGATATTTGAGTTCAGCACCCCCAAACTAGTCAGAAACAAATCTCAGATATAAGTCAGCAAAAACTGTTGACCAGTGTAATTAATAAAATTTGGAATCCAGATACTGACAGAATGATATTTAAATATACTTAATAAATTATTTAGATCCTCAGTTCTATATAATAATAGTTAGCATATATTTAAGCAAGTCTTGGCTAGTTATTGGCGTTTTTTTTTTAAAATATGCGCCAGAATTAAAATTGCTTCCCATTTAAAATTCGTCATTTCATTTCATTACATATTGGATGATATCATGTGGACACAAATCGAATAATTTCCCTTTACTCTGATAATTATAACCAATTTAAACAATGCTAGTAATTACTTCCCTTTAGTATTTATAATTACAATTAAAGTAAACAATCCTCATAATTACTTCCCTTTAATTTTGAACACCAACCGGTTTGGACATTGTTCGCAATTACGTCCCTTTATTATCTAATAATTTTAGCTAGTCCGATGCAGTCTTTGTAATGATCTTTTTTTCTATTCATCGATAAACATAAAGTTTTCTTCTTTTGATATAGTTAATATGATTAATATATTTGTAACATATTTATTATTATTATAAGTTTACTATCCTTTATTTGCTGTTGAATTTAATCATGCAGTAGGAAGTGAATCTACTCGATGTGCTCAAAGTTAGAAGTAATTTTTTCACTTGTAAGGTTTTCCATTTAAAAAAATAAATCTTTGTGCGCCTTGACCTTTTTTAAATTAAAGTGCATGAACTGCTCAGAGCGTCTCCAAGATAGCGGGTCTAAATGTAGAAACTGGTGAAAGAGACATCGAAAATAAAAGGTCGCGATACTAGTTCCGTGGTACAGAAGAGACGTGAATTTGTCCAAATTGTGTTTGAGTTTAATTAATTACATGGGTACCAAGAATCAGGGTAAATTTTTTCCTGTCTTCAGATCTGATATGTTGCGAGTTTTATATGGAAAAAAAGTGTAAGTGAAGAAAAAGAGACGTACATAGATAGGCAAGCGGTTGTTGGAGGAGGGTCACCTTGGCGAAGGGCGAAAAAATTACATCACTTCCCACCTGCTCTCTTATCTTTGGTTGGCTAACTTTCTTTTTTAAAAAAAAAAATAGAAAAAAAGATGTAACTTTTCCCGTGTTTACCGCGCAGAATCTTCCAAACTTCACCGACTCGGAAGATTTGGGATCGTCACAAATGCAAATAAATCAACAAATTAAGGATTCTACTTCAAGAGACAAGGAAAAGTAAGAATATACAGTAAGTAAATAAATAGTTTGGTATCGATTTTAAGGAGTCCATGAATTCTTATCAACGTGGTAAAACCAACGTGGAGAGAAATCAAAACCGTTATTCAATATTCAGTCGTTTGTTTGGAAATTGGCACAAAGATTTCTGCGGAAAAAATGTTTTACGGAAAGGGAAATAACTCGTTTATTTATGGGCTGTGCTACATAGGAAAAAATTACGAAATTATGGACTACGATGTCACAATAAAACTGCTGAAAACAAGAAAAATACCTTCGATTAAACAAAATATAAATGAATAAAGAAACAGTTTATATTTTAGTTTTTTTTAAAAAGGGATAAGAAATCATTAGAAGTGTAGCAGTGAATTTTATCTCGCAATCTACGCAAATATTTTTTTATAGAATGACCCCGTTAAAGAGGCTGTTTCCCGGAATTCCCACGTCCCGGCAGAGATAAGCCCTAATGCACATGCGCAGTGTCGAGTGCTCTTAGTTGTCGGCGTGGGTCGTTTATTTGCCCGGTTTGTCTTATTTAGAGACCAACGCACAGACCAACTAACTTAAGCGTCACAAATTAGAACAGGGCCATTTTTAAAGCAGTGTAGCAGATTTTTTGTTTTTTAAAAAAAGAGAGTTCAAAAGTCAACAGCTTCCGGGTTGTTTGTGGGAGGTTTTGTCGGTTTTATGCGCTACAAATATAGAATAATTAATGGACACACTGAACGAAGATAAGCTTTGTTTAATTCTGATGCTTTTACTACTACGTGTTAGGTGAACGTTCGCCTTTAAGTGCAACTGTAATTATATTATTACTACGCAACCTTCTATCATTGTTGGTGTCGAACGCCAACCAATTAGCAAAAACTTAACATTTTTTTTTAAAAAACACGAGACCCAAGTAAAATAAAATCGGTTACAGGGGTTCGGTTAGAAATTACTCCAACACGAGGCTGCTCTCATATCTTTTCTTCTTTTTTTGTTCTTGTCCCCTCCTTGCCGCAAGTTTCCCAGTGTTTGCGAATAAAGTAGCAACTTTTTCAAGAATCAGAAGTGTGTATCTGACGTGTTTCGGTCTTCTGCTACCTCGCCACATTGTGCTTAACTCCCCTTTACCATAATATCTTCCGGCAGGTTTGGTCCGAAAGATGGAAGTCGCCATTTTGATTGGTGAAAGATCAAGATTCGGAACTGACATTCGGAATTATGAATTAAAAAAAATTTTTTTCTAAATAATAATATTAAAGGAGACTAACTAATAAATAAGTAAATAAAATCTGCGTTCGTTGAAATTATTCGGTGAAGAGATTTTTTTCTCCTTTAAAATGAGTTTAATTTTTTAAACATCTTGAAGTAAAAGTCGAGATGTGTACGCAGTTTTCATTGGAGAAAATTTCGAACTCAAACAATCGATACTGGGGGAGGGTAGCTCCATCCGGCCTCTAACAACAAAAAAAAAAGGTCGGTTTACTGACTCGCAGTGACGCGTTGGCTGTTTCAAACTACGGGGAAATAGAATTCCATTAGTGTTTTTTTAAATTTTTTTGCGCCTTCGGAGTGTGTTCACCGCGCAACACGCTCGAGTTCTTTCCCTTCTACGGAGCTCCGGGTTAACCGAACTCCTGAGCCGAAGTAATCAAAAGAACGAATCACGATCCGATTCCAGCGAAGGTTTTCAGCGAAAAATATTTAAAAAAAACAAAAAGTCGATTTTATGTTCATATTACGTATGCAGTGCTGCGTGTTGGTGTTTATGCCATCAGCCTTCTTCTGCGTGGCATTTTTATAGCCGTCAAACAATTTATCCATGTTTTACGGCTGTCTGGGTACCCCACACCCCCGACCAGTTGCATTCGCCCGAGAACCACTTTACGACACACTGTCGAAATATGCAGCGGGTCCAGCACATTCCGCATTGTACGGCGAATAATGCAACGCTCATAAAGAAAGAGGAAGGGGTGGGGGAGAAAACGATTTCCCAGTGATGTTAATACAGAATAATTATGACGGACACACGATACGCGCATAAATTACCGCCGGTGATAGGAATATGCATAGCGAATCGATTTGGTCGACAAAGATTCGGCGCAAGCGGCGAGAATGGGAACGCACAATGCCGTTAACTTTCGGTTTACGGCATATTGCCGTAAAATTAGGATTTGATTCGCAGCCACAATGGTGGTATCGCGTAAAGGTCGGCGAATCGCTTAGACCCAGATGAGAGGAAGCAGCCGAACCTGAGACAGCACTCCCCCCCCCCAGGGGAGGGTGTGTGACAGCATATGGGTGGAAAAGTATGCGCGCTTTTCCTCACGGGTAAAAAAAAAATGGGGCTCCTGAGTAGAAATATCACGCGCTCTGTTTTGATGATCTCTGAGGTTTAACGTGTTGCCTGGAAACGACGATGCTTTTTATATGGTGTTAATGGCAAGAGTTGGGCCAAAAGGTTTTTTTTTTTTTAGTTCTGAATAACTGTTTACCGGAGATGTTGGATTAACCAAACGCTCCGTCGTCAAAAACTCTTTTCTCACTGAAAGTAGAAAAAAACAGGCTCGCAGTGACGTCACATTATCGACGCCATGTTCGTACCACGAAAATGTTTGATGAGGTTCCAGGTAATACCCGCATTAGGGGAAACGTTTCACTGAAAACCAACACCGAAAGAGCGGAGATTAAACGCGATGTTGTCAGTTTCGAGATTTAAACAATTTCAGTACATAACGAGTCAAAAATCATAAGTTTTATGGTCGAGATGAAAATCCAAGCATGTTAATAAAAAGTCTTTAAACAAAATATTTACCCTTTCCCCCCCTTAATTTTAAGAAGGAAGCCAGATCAAATGTAACTATAGGAACTATATATTTAAAGTTTCGATATGCATGAAATGATCGATTAAGGTGCATCAACAAATTCGTAAATAATATAAAAATAATACATTATAATACAAACTGATTATATTCATCTTAAAGTTCCATTAATTTTTAAGGTTTTAAAATATTTAAATATAATGAAAAATTATAAATATGGAAATTTAACCTAAAGTTAAGTTAACGACCACCTTATAACGTTAGCTATCAGTCAGACATTTTTTTTAATTTAAAAAAAATTATTGAAATTTAAAGTGTTGAATTTAAGACAGCGGTCTAAGACATTAATTCACAAGCTTCTGGGGAGAAGGCTATAGAAATTCCGATCCAGAGTTTAAATTAAGGCGATAATTATCATGTAATATCATGGCGAATGCTTATGAATCCTGTTGGTATAATTTTAACGTTTCACCTAAATTTAAAGTCCTGAAATTGTGGAATGTTAAAAAAAAAGGAAACATTCTTCCCATCATCCTATTTGTGGCCAGCAGGTCCAGGCATAACTACTCACTTAGTCGCGGCCAGCCCCCCACCCACGTTTATTATCGACACTCAAGCTACATTTTGTTTCTTTATTGATCTGCAACTAAAGACGGCCTAAAAAATGTGGGCAGAAGTTGTTTGAAGACGGCCCCAAAGCCCCGACGTGTGGCTGTATTCATCTGGCATGGGACGAGCTCCAGCTCACACCCCAATTCCTCACCAGCCGCGATACCAAGGTGCGTGGGTCTTCCGATCGACTTAACCCTGGCCACCCCCCTTCTCGTACGAAGACGTCTGCCCCGCCCCACCATCCCCCCCGAGAAGCGAAATCTCCGGGGTGAAAGCTAATACGAGAGGGGCGGGTTGTTTGTTCGGCTCTACCAAGTTGAACCTTTGTCGTCCATCCATACAGCCATCAGTAACTTCGTTTTCCCTCTGTGTAAAAATCCAAAAGGGTCAACAACAACAAAAATAACTGGGCTCAAAGATTTAAAATACGCGTTTGAAGTCCGCTTAAGTAAATAAAAAAGAATTAAAATGGCACGTAATGCATACAGTCTAACGCTTTTTTTTTTTAAGAGTGTAAGGGGCCCCATACCACAAAGAGAATATTCTGGGCGATTAGCGAAAATGAAACTTCTCGGTCTTCCGTATGAAAGACTAAGACGTTAAATTTTTCAAATGATACACAACAGTAGGTATTTCAATTTGTTTGTTTACTAATGAAGTGGCAGAGACCGAATAACGACCCGTCTAGTTTGAAATGATGCTGAACGACTTCCGGCTTCTCTACAACTTTAAATACGACTAGCATTTAAAAGAAAGACACTGAAGTTCAGGCTGCTTTAATATACGATTGACTAGGTTCCAGTACTGAAATTGTGATCGCAAATAAACAATGCACACAAAAAGTAAATACATTCAATACCTCAGAGATCGCCCCAATGTAGCTCCATTTGACATGCACAACTATGACATCAACCGAACGTGATACATCGCCATGCGCGACTAAGCCACACCCATCGAAACGTCATGCACTGGACATGAGAGCTATCGTGTTGCAAGTACATGTTTCTAAAGCGCTAAAAGTTTTTGAAAATTTTTTTAAAAAGTTAACGAGATAGCAGATTTATAACTGCAAACATTATATTTAGTTATAAGTAAATCAAGCTGGTTTACTAAAAGACTTCAATGGTTCCTTAAAAAACTGACAGTCTGCATTTATTAAACCCATCTCAGATTTGGTAATATTTACATTTTAACAGCAAAATTAATCAAAAAGTTCTGAAATTTTTAAAAACTCTAACCCAACTTCTCACATCCCTCCCAATTCCTTTTCAGAATCCAGAGTAAACTGATTTATATCTACAATAAAGCCCTGACCTGAGGACAGGAAACATCTCCATTCCCACTAAAAGTTTCAAAAGTGGTGATTAAAATATTCCAGTAAAAAATAATAACATTGCAATCCATGTCAGTGCCATTAAAGGTTTCATTTAAAATAATTTGGTAAACTGAGTCTTAAAATTTTAATGAGATTAATAAAGTTCCTATTTAAAAGTGTAAAATTTAATTCACGATTGTTTCAAATCTGATAATTTTAAATATTTCACTAAAGTTCCTCAATTTAAAAATTGGAAGACAAAAAATATGAATGCTATTAAATTTTAATTAACCAAAATAATTTAGTTTAAATTATCATTTAAAATTCTGGTTAAATGTAATTATAATTAGATTATGAATAATATAAGGTGAACTTTTTCTTTCCCATAATTACTGACTTCCCAACTCTGGGATAAAAAATTTTAATATTACTAATATGATATTTCCTCATCTAAGATTTAAAAACTGGAGTGATAATTAATATTTTACAGTTTGCTTTGTTTAATGTTGACATCAGGTGAGTAGAAACCAGAAAGAAAAAAAAAACAGTATTCAAAGAAAGAAAACTGAGAATGTTTCCTAAACAAACTGAAAATATGAAAATATGAACTGGTTATTAATATGCATAAATAATCTTGATATGAAAATAATGAGCCAATGTGAGTTTGCTGAGTTCTTTGAAAGTCTGGCTTAATATTAAAGTTTAGTACTTGTTATATCCTTATGGTTCTCCAAATGATAAATGATATCTTTGTCTAAGATCTTCTAGTCTACTATAGTCACCCAGTATCTGAAGAAGCTGTTCTTAGCATTATTTAGCATCGCTGTATCAAAGATCTCTTTTACCACAAAATTCAGAAGGGAATACACAAAATTTTCAAATCCAAACTCTTTTGACATGGCAGGATTCTTGTGATCTGCAAAAAATTTTGGTGATTGCTACAAGAGAGAGTGAGAACAATGCCAAGTAGATGCATTCAAAATGTGTTTGTGATAGAAAAAGAAATCAGAGTAAAGAAATATATCATAAATAAACAAAGAAAAAATTGTTTCTGAATCTGAAATTATTTCCAAAAAAACACTTTACCACAAAAGTAACCCTTTAAATGCAACAGAACCAACAACTTGACTTCCTACCGAGTAATTTAGGGACAGACGGCAGGTTAAAGGTGAGAATGTCTAATAACTGAGTTTCTTTTAAAACAAGGTAGCTTTTATCAGATACAGAAGGTACAGTTCAGACATACTTGGGATCCACTCAGAAGACAGCAGGTCCAGACTCAATGCCATGAATGCAAGGGAGGTAACTATCTCACCACCTGCTGAGAGGTAAATAGGATTATCAGGTGGGTTTAACTGTCATAGTGTTTGCTTTCAACCATGGCTCAGTAATTTGGCAGCCGTACAATAGCTGTTATAATTAATGCAATCATTATCAGACCATTATCTGAATAATCATGGGATAACTCCTTTCTCAACGTTCACAACCACATTGCGGGAGGCTTGACGGGTATTTTGACACTCTCTAGCACACACCCATGGGAAAAATGCCGGTGGACACTTGAACAGTGCGGATTGTTTCATGGTGACCAAATGTTGTGCAGTGCCCCCTTGTGGAATTTTAAAATTGACACTGGCTCCACAAATTTCTGACCGTATAGTGAGTGGTGGCATTCGCCATGAGATCTGTGCTTGAGCCCCACATCAAGGTACGACGACAATGACAACCTCAAGTCAATAATTAAACAGGTATAAGAAAACTGGGCAGAACACTGCAGTAAGCTTAACACTGAGCACTGGTCAGGTTCTAATTAGTGAATTTTCTTAAAAACAAAATATTTTAAGGCACTTTTGTCTGGAATGCTTATGTTTTCCTAACCTCTGTTTAATAGATAGGGAGTTACACACATTGCGTTGGTGGATAAATGTTTGTTTCTTCTTTTTTAAATCAGAGTCATTACATCAAACTCAGCTCACCTGCAAACAAAACTGACAAAAATCCTGGATATAAGCTATAATCTTTAACAGATATGAATTCTTTTTGTTCACTTAGGGGTAGCAATCTTGTATAACTCAAGGCGGCTTCCAGTCTCCTCATAACAGTGCAGCCAAACTGCTAATAACATTACTGTCAAAAGATAATTTATCTATTGTCATCTTATATATACACACATACTCATATATAAAACTGTTCTTATTCAAAATGAAATAATCATCTTAATAGAAAAATATTCCTTTGCTTTGAATCTGAAAGAATTATATTTGATATTCATTGTTTTTTTTGTTATACTTTTACTCCATGCACCATCCGCTCAAACACCTTGCAAGCAAATGTTCTTGATTTTTTTTTTTTACCTGAGATTTGTTAACCTCCATCCAAACATGCTACATTATTCATCATTTTCCAATTTTAATCCAGATAAGCAAGATAATTTATCTTCTGGTGATTCTTGCTCCACAAATAAAAATGGCCAAAAATTATCGTCTGTTCATCAAAATTGTTTTCTAAACAAAAAACAAGTAGCATCCTACCTCTGACTGGCCTCATCTTCTGTGAAAAGGTACCATTAAACTCCTGTTATATTAGAACCCAAGTTGTCATCATTTGCCCAGACTTCCTTAGACAAAAAGACTGATGATATGGCTACTATGGCATCATCAAACATGGGGTGGACAAAGGTCTGTATTATTTATTCCTACACCATGTAGTCATTTTCAGCCAGATTACTGATGTCAGTTAGAGACCTAAACCCAACCCAGTGCAGTGTCTTCCCTTAAAAGCATTCCTGCTATGATTGGCTGACCACCCAGCAGGAGTTGATGAGATTGCTGAATACCTACTGAATACCAACCGCATTCTCTGCCCTGGCTCCCAGATGGAAGGCGGCTTGGTGCAGCTGTTATCCTGAACAAGTGTGTGTGTGTGTGTGTGTGTGGAGTCTCTTCTCTCACAGACAGGTGAGCTGGGGTCAAACTCATTGATCTGGGAAAGCAACATGTTAGCCAATCACTTTAGCAACAAAAGAACAAAATCCTCTACAAACCTGCTATATCTAACTGCTATTAACTGTCCACAATCTGGTCTGACACTAAAATTCCCTTTTTCACAGTTGGTTCTAAAAGTTGTTGTCAATTTTAAGGGGGGGGGAGCTAATTTTTGGCTAATAATTCCCCGTTTTCCTCAATTGCTATTTCTTACTGCATCATTTTTGTTACTTTTTCCTTATGCATTTTAATTTTTTCTGTTTTTTTTGCCATTTCTTTTTAAATTCATTTTTCTTTTTAAAATTTCCATTCCACAGTACTTTCATAATAATTTTAGTTTTCATCCTCCTTTAGAGTGGAGCCATGGTTGGGCTCCTGAATTTACAGGTAAAAGACCACAGTTTGGACCCAAGTTGGCTCAGTATAGCATAGTACCATGGTTTCTTCCCCTCCGCCAACTGTCCATGTAGCTTTTCTTCCACATCTTAAAAAAAAAAAACGAAGAATTCTAGTAGATTTCCCAGCCAAAGTTGGAACTGCCTGGGGCCCCCTTGTAAAACAGGATTGACAAAGCTCTCCAGCAGACATCTGTAGCACCAGGCTCTCTCACCCAGGTTACCTCCCTTGGAGATGTCTGCATATGGAAATGAAAAGAAAGAATCCATTTTATTTTATGACACACAAATAACCGAGTTCTAAATTTACTTTATTTCTTCACTAACACTATTTTCATTTTCTTTATTTACCTCAATAATCCTCTTGTAGTTGCAGTAATTTATTAATTTTTAATTAACACAAATCTAAGCTGAAAAAGAAACAGTGAGAAAGGGACTGCAATGCCAGGTATTTCTACACCTTCAAGGTGTGAATGACCCTCAACAAAATTAAATAGGATGATAAGAAAACCCTTTCTTTTTTTTCTTTTAAACACGTATTTAATCAGCACCAAAGAGGTGTGGTGCTACGTATGGTCATAAACATTTTCTGAATAGTCTTCTGTCATGAAAAAAAAAGAAAAATATATACCTGTCCACCAAGCTTTTTTGAGGTAGTGTAAAAACGAAACTAATTAAGATATATTCACCTGATAATGTTGCATAGCTAAGATCCTTACAATTGCTGGCAGGTAAATATTAACACTTGAATGCATATAAACACAAACGAGCTATCTGTACTCCTTCCCACTATGATGAATAACTTACCAGCTGATTCTTCTGTAAGGGAAAGAGACTACACTATCAAGGAAATTCCATTCCTTTTGCTTTTTTACTGTAATTACCAAGCAAGAATATTATTTTATCTTTTTTTTCATTCTTTTCCTTTTGTAGAATTGCCATGGCAACCTTTCTGTGGCAGAACATGAGAATGAAGTCACAAAATTGCTTGTTTTAATTTCTTTAAAAAAACAAACTTTAATTGAGAAAACAGATAAAAAGAAACCAAACTGAAGTTTCTTAGAACTTTTGCCAGATGTGTGACTGACATTTTTCAAAGAGTCACTAATGAACTATGGCAGAGGCTAAAGAATACAGTGTGGCCAATGTATAATATTATGAGGCCCTTCAGTTAGTCAGTGTCTTTGATTTTGCATCCTTGGATAAGAGTGTGTTTTTGTTGTTGTTGTTGTTTTGATTTATTCATTCTTAGCTAGAATCTAGCAGAGCTTTCTTTTGTATCCTAATTCATACTGACCAGCCAGATTGCTTTTCATACATGGACAGTCAGATAACTTGTTGAAAACCACTAACAGTCCAACGAAATCTTGGAAATGAATTCCACCTCTTAGTCACCTGACTGTTTAGAGTCTCATGGGTAATCAATTAGCATGCCAGTTCTGCAACTCATCTACCATTAATCAGAAAAACAAACGTGTTTACGCAATTGCTAACTTTATAAAAAATAAAAGTTAACTGGAATATCTGCTACTTTCTATTCCTCAGGAATAATACTTATGACAAGTTTTACAAAATAGCTAAAGGTTTACAGAACTGAAATGTCCTGGTTTCAGGATTTTGTAACATTTCCATCACATGTATTAATATTTAATATTTTTAGCATGCATTAAGCACAAAAAACCAACAATTACCATGAAATAATATGTAAATGTTTTGTTGAATATCCATCATTATAAATCATTGCTTCCTTTGTGGACATGTTACAGCAGCAAGCTAGAAAGGGGAAAGTGTAATTGTCAGCCAGGTACAAGTGAACATCAGGGTGCAAACCACCATAAGGAGAAAGAACAAACAAAAATTCAAACTTGGGTTTTCAGCTTTAGCAGTGCAGGTAGCCTACCACTATCAGAAATCTAGCTAGAAATTTGTTTCATTGCTTCATCACACACAGTGAAGCTCTGAGTGAAAGACGATTTTAAAACATTCACTTGTTTGGTGTCCAACAACATTTAAATCTGCTCTTAGACCAGTATAGACTACCCACCCATCTCTCTCGCTTTCTCTCTCTCTTTATCTCAATTTTCCTCTTCTTTATAAAGTAACACCCTAACCCTCTAACTACTAAAAAATTTAAGAATATATATTTCCATCTTCACGAAATCTGGCTGGTATAATGATATTCTGCTCGTGTTCAAAATAGTTTCTGTTGTTTTTTTAAGTAAAAGTTCTGGATGAAATATAAATAATCAGACGCTGCTTCAGAGAGTAAAGGGTTAACTGGCTTTCTCTCTACCACACCAAATGCACTGTAGATAGATATAGCAAAGAGTGTGTGAGGATTCAGTCTCCTAATCTATTATACTTACACTGGCGTCAGTGGTTTAGAGTAGGAAACACCTAGCACAAAGGTATTTAAAAATCTAATACTAATCTCTTGAAAGATCACAAGTTTTACTGATAATAATAAAAAAAAGTTTTTTAATTCTTTTAATATGAGCAGCTTTACTATTGTCAAATATCTTCTTTCAAGTATTTATAAAGAAATTTATTTAGATTATTTGAAGAGGAATGGCTAAGGCCCCTAGAAAAAATAAAACGTTAATCTATGAAATTCTGACCTGATTCAGCATTAATATTAACCAAAACCATTGGAAACTTATTCTGCTCATTTAAAATTCATTATGGGAAACAGCTTTTCCTAATATCAACATAATAAACAATTTATAATTAAGTTCATTTGTTACAAGTTACTGTTACTGAGGAAGGATATGGGCACAGTTTCTATGACCTGCCTTGGATCCATGAGTTTCTCTCTAGCAAAATATAGCCAAGGATATATCTATTGGTTAGAGACAAACCCACAAAGTTGTGTGTGTAGTCACTTACAAAGGGGCAAGAAGTCTGTCAAAGCCCCCCCCAAAGCTTATGCATTTTTCCAATGTGCACACAATAAAGGTACTGAAAAGCTTAGTTAGCATAGGTAAGCAAACAGTTAACAAAATTTACCTTTCATACAGCAATCCAAAGTTTATTGTTTTTTATGTCAGATAGGGCACGTGGAGACACATTCAGTCCCACTGCTGAGGAATTTTCCTTCACCTTAGCGCCAATGGTATGTATGTCCTGATGCTGGGTTTGATTTTTTTCTAAATACAATTTACGATCCTCACACACCAATGACCTTTTCTTCTAAATCATGCATCTGACGTTTCGGCAGTTGGCAGAACAAGTCTAAACGGCAGCAAGAATTCCAGTCACACAGAAGTGGATTAGTGGAAGCACTTAGGCAGGAATTCAGGGATGCTGGCAGAATTTCTTTCCATCCCCCCACCAACTCGTCTCTATCAAGCGTGTAGAACGAGGAAAGTGTGATAGTTTCTGCACCCTTTTACAGAAGTAATTGTTTGTTGTTTTAACGTGTTTTATCCTGAAAAATGTGATTACACTGTATCTCACAAGTAATTTGCTCATAAATTTGGTTTTCATTGTCAGGGGAGACCTCTCAAATCACATGAAAACGTCTTTTTTTTAAAGAATATATTTAAAACAAAGTAAAAGAAGAAATAAAGCTTTGTAAAATAGCCCCACTTAACTTGGTGTGTACAAAATATCCAGAGATTTAAAAAAAAAAGACTTTAATGCAATGTTTTCCATGACATTTTGGTAAACAGAACATATAAGTTAATCAAAATTAACCAGTCTAGTTTTTAGGTATTTGATATTTAGGATTATTAAAGGATTCTGATGGCAGACATCTTGTATAAACCAATGATAGGTTTTTTCCTCCTTGCAACCACTAAACTGTACTCCCTGGTAAAAAGCCTGCCAACAGAGGCAGTTTTTCTATATTAGTCCACTCCGTAGATCAGAAAGACAAGGTATTAATGAGAAATTTAATTAGTAATTCTGTGATATCTGTTCAAATTGTTGAAACAATAGCTGATACAAGGACTTCCTTTTCTATGCAGAGAAGTTTTAGAAAACACATCTGATGTTTACCAAAAGAAAGTTGCATGGAAATTAGATAACACTGAAAGAACAAGACAAATGACAGATTTTGCATATTTAGTCATAAGAAATGACAAGAGAGTTCAACCAAGTAAAAACAAGATTAAATTATCTAGTCACCTTGTTCTCATAGTAAGTTATCAAAAAAAATTTAAAGCATGTCCTCCATCTGGTGGCAAGTTGGAAAAACAAGATCAGTGTTCAACACCATGTTTCTTTGTCACAGTATTTGCACAGTAGCAGTCAGCCTACTGAAAGTGATCAGTCTTGTGACTAAATTGTTTTTCACTGAATTCCTCACAAACAATCCTTTTAATTCTAGCCTGTTTAAAATGCCACAACTTCTGACCCCAACCATTTAACATCATGATTGGTTCTCAAAACTTCAGACTTTTCCCATGATTCTGTGCTCCAAATTCAGTCATAATTTCTGAATGGCTTTGCTTGTCATATCATAACACATGGACAGCTAGTGGAGAATAGAACTAATGTGTTCCAGCCATATGCTAAGAAGTGTTATACTTCTTCATTTGACTTCTGCTGTCATCAGATTTGGGAATGCAGGTTTAATTAACTCAGGTAACACAGCTGAAACCTGTTTCCAATTAACTTTTCACTCTGGCTAGGGAGGAGAGAAGAGAGTTCTCCATGGCTTTAGGGCTTTTATCATTATCAGCATGGAATTGTCCAACTTATGCTAACCACTAGTGGAAGGTGAAGAGTGAAGTAAAAGAGACAAGGTGGTGACATTCAACATTACCAAGGTCATTTCTAAAATCAGAGGAGAATTTCAAAGCAAACAAGCCTACTCCCATGGAGCTATATATATAAATTAAATTTAAATAAAAATAAGCTAAATCATTATTTTTTGGAGTTTTGTATAAGCCAAGATTGGATTCTTCTCATAACAAAAATAAACAATAAAGTGTTGAATTTGGTTTTTACTATAAGCTGTCTCCAGTGCAGGCTGTTGTTTTGCTTATGAGTGAAGACAGGGTTTGTATCAAAATTATGAAAAATTAACAAATGTTTTACTATAGTATTCAAAACCAAAATTATCATTAGAAAATAATTTTAAAAAAAAATTAGTTAATTTAAATTATTCCAAAAAGCAGCATCATTTATTTTCTGTATTTTTCTCTAACAAAGGAAGGAGCATCATATACTGCTTTAGTTAAGAGTAGGCTCATTCCTTAATCTCAGACAGTTTTGGCACATTGTCTTGTTATATTGGTTATCAAGTATGTTATAATAAATTACCATATTTGCTTTGATGATTAGTTTTTTGGTTGTTGTTTGTGTTTTTATTAACCGTAATTAATTAGCAAAAAAGGAAAAAGAAAAAAAAGGAGAGAGAATCTGTTGTTACTGTTTTATTTTCACTTTAACTTTCTGGCAAGGGAACTGAATGACTTCCCTTGGCAGACTGCTGGCACATTAAAGAAACCTCTCTCACTTGCTACAATTGAAAGCACCCAACTAATAATCAGAGTTGATGGTTTTACTCTCAAAACTAATTTTAATGCACGTCTGATTATTTCTGAACTAACCTGTGGTAAATACCAATAAAAAAAGTTTCATGATGCAGTATTTTTGCAGGTGTTTGCTGTTGTTTTTTTCAGAATTTAGTTTATCTCCCCTGTGCAAAATCAAGGGGAGATATCAAAACTTAGAAATACTGAAGCTTTTTTCAAAGGAAAGATATTGTGATGGTGATCATTATGATTGCCCATCAGAGTCAATACTGGGCCAAGAAAGAAAAATTTATTGCTGCATCAGCGAATATTTTTCATAGTTTAAGGCTGATGCTTCTGGCCAATAGAATACCGAAAAGTGGTCACAGAGTTAGTCTGTTTCAGATACAAAGCGTGATTTCTTGGGTTCACCAAAGGTTTCCATATTATATAATTCTGTGTTTAAAAAAGAAAAAAAAAATTAAAAAGTGTTTTCATTCCAATCCCAACTGTCCAATTCTCTCTCTCTCTCTCTCTCTCTCAAGGGTGGATTAGGTTAGCAAAGGGTGCTGTCAAAGAGTCTTGGTATGTTATCGAGGTGGTGACAGCAGGCTCAAATAAAAAGATTAAGAGGGGGTCAGATGTCTGCCTTTACATGGTGCTGGTATTACTTCAAAACAGTCTTTTGCAATCCTGTGAACCCCCCTATTGCTAAATAATTCTAATATCATCGATATAATACCTTCAGCTTTCAATACGTGACCCCTGAGAATTAACTAGAGGCTCCACCACAGAAACCAAGGAATTCCTGGACAGCATCCATTTTGCTTGAGTTATTTATGGCCATGATAACAGGTAAATGAAAGAACTTGAGGACAAAGCAAGTACTCAACAAAGACTGTTTGAGCTTTCTCCACATAGGATGCCATATTTAACTCCACCCTCATCTAAATTTTCCAAGGGAGATAACTATAAAGACTTGTTTATTTAGTCACAATTACAGCAACAGTTGTAGGCCTTGCTAAAGCCATAATGGCTTCCCTGAGTGCTAATAGCAACTAAGTTAAACTGTTAAGGATTAATTTTTTTCTAATTTAAGAAAACACTTAGCATTATGGCATATTAATGCTTGAGGTAAGTAAAGTCTCTATAAAACAGTAAACTCAAAATAAAAACCCTAAGACATGCCATTAACAAGCAGTTCCCATAACTCTGATTTTAATCATAGTTTTTACAGGTTTTTGATTGGCTGAGAAGTCATGACCAGTTTAGTGATAGCAAGTTAGTTAGTCTAGAGTTTGACTCCATGTGACAACAACAACAACAGCCGGCCCGGTGGGGCAGGTGGTAGCGGGTTAGCTCCGTAAGGGGACCGTTGCTCCTGTACCGGGTTCGATCCCAGGCTGGGGTCGGAGGAGAGTTGTCGCTGATGATCGCCATAGCGTGAAACAGCTGTACGACATCTCCTTGGTGTCCGACGTGAGAGAGACCTCCCGGGTCCTTGGGGCCCACGGTGTCGGGGGACTGTGCCATTTTTCGGCTCGACGAACATCTCTCAGTAACGAGGAGGACTCGACAGAGAACAGGCCACTTGTCTTTACGGGATGCGATGCCATTGCAAGAACCTCGTTCGGAAGTCCAACTCGCTCAACAACAACAACAACAACACCCAGCAGCAACAAATCTAAGTAAAATCATAATGAAAAGAAGAAAGTCTATTAATTTGTCTTCACTCTTAAATTCATCTTTAATTCCGCTCCACCTTCATAGAAAAGAGTTCAACTAGTCTGGATAATTAAGACAACAATCAAACTCCACATTCCTATGTGAAGCTACTAGGAGAGCTATGCTTAGGTATTTAGAGCAGTTATTGTTTTCATTTTCTTAAACATCAAGCATCTTAATAAATTCACATTTTCAGCTTATCTCAGGATTGAGGAATAAAATAGAAACACCTGTTTAACAGTTAACCAAAGAAAATATTCATTAGTAGTTTACTAATTTAAATGAAATAAAAAAGTCTATAAATTCAACATTTTTTCTTTTCTTTTAATCCAACATTTAACCCTTTGATTCTTGGACTTTCTAAACGGAACTAATTTACCAAAGCATTTTGTTTAAAAATACCAACCAATCTTGCAAAATAATAACAGTACACTGTGATGTTTTTTCAGATATTCATTCGACAATTTTCAGCATTTCTTCTTGCCAGGATTTTAGAAAATAAAAAAATCTGAAAACTTTATGGCAGGTAAAAATGTCAGTCTTTCATTAAAGTGACTGTCAATCAGAAATGTCTGTCTTGGTAAGTGTTAGAGAGGAAAAATGTTGGTCATTGTCCGTGGTCCACCATAGAAGTTACAAATCTGTCAAGAGGAGAAAACTCAATGTTCACACATAACCTCATTCTTTATACCAGCTATGGTTAATTTGAATTAAATGTACAATATAATCACATAATTAGTAAATACACACATACACACACACACAATATATATATATATATAAAATTTAAGACTGATTCACAACGAAAAATTCTGAAATATGCACATATTGAAACAACCAACCAATCAACTCAAAATAATTGTTGCAACATTTTTATCAGTTATCTAAACTGATGACAGATTCCAAAACTTAGGAAACATTTAACAGCAGGATATGTAAGAGGAGATTTCTAAAATCTAGTATTCCTCTGTTCTTATGCACACACAATCTATCTTATCACAGTGATTTTCTTCGAAACAAATTGATCCTAAATTCTACATCATCAAAAGAATACTGCAATCCAGTTTGAATAATGTACATTAATACTATATACAATATGGATCCAATGCCCAAACTGTTAAATACAAATTACCAAGTGCATAAAAGTGATTACTTATTTTCAAATGAATTCAGAGAATGCCACGATCTGTTTTGGAACACTTTGGAGGCAAGAATAGAACCCTTACAAATGCATATCAGGGAGGTCATAACCCATATAATTTGCCAAAACTCCACTTTGTACAGCCAAATGTCTTGCAGTTGTATGCAAAACTATGAAGCACGAGTGAATACTCCAGTACTATGCCCAAATATTTTATAATACAGAGTTTTTTCCCTTCTTATTCTTCATAGAAATGCTTTGGCATTACCTACACAGTTTGAAAAGTATCAGGAGTTTAAATTTTACTGTTATTGCCTTGAAATTTTTGGTATAGGTGAGTTATTACAAAAGAAAAATGATTTTGGTTGTGGAATTAAGCAGCCTTGTTTATAAACACTGATACTATTTAATAAGAGTAGGAGTACAAAACCCCATATTTAATTTCTTGTTTCAGGACAGTCAACTAAATTGGAACTTTATACAATATGACTCAATAAACAAATAAAAATAACATGGCTTTCATCAAAGATCCTACTGATTTGGGCTAGTTGCAAGTCGTTCATAAGAAAATAACTCAGCGTGATTCAAGAACTGATGAAGGGTTATGTCCACCATTTCTCCTTCCATGATGGGGCCAGATTTAATTTAACGATTTAAGGAAAGACTGAGTGGCAGTCTGGCTAAAAACCAACCTAATGGGAAGAAATACCAACATGAAAGAACAAAAGATTAAACAATGAATTTCTTTTTTATTTCCTAGCATTATAAACAACTTTGTAGGATGGTGTAAAAAAAAAAAGGAACAGAGAAATTAATATTGATCTAATCACCAGGGTGGTCTCTCCTGGGTTAACATCTGGGTCTGCAGCAGTTCAAACAAAGAGCTCCATCACACCACCCAGGTCTAACTGCTGGCTCTTGAATACTGATCCTGTAGCTTAAAACTTGAGATTGTAACATCATCATCTATTTCTTACAAAAAGGGAACACAAACCCACATGAATGCATGAGAGCATCAAGAAAACATTCAAAGCCTGGTCACAATTTCACTCACCTGTGAAGATGGTTTATTTCTGTGATGTTTCGCGTCTGGTTAACACGAAAGGAAAATCTGGGGGCGTGGGGTGTGTGCTTATGATGTTGTATGTGAACATGACTAACTGAGGCGGCCAATAACTCCTGCCCACATCCTGCTGTAATGGTATCAAGAATAAAGAAAATAAGTAAAATAAATAAAACTAAAGTCTCCCTTTAGATGGATCAATACCTTAAAAAAATATAAATATATATATATATATTCTTATGACTACGAATTTACCTGTTTATATTAGAAAATTATATAACAACAAAATCACACCTCAGTCAGTACATTATAGATAAAAATAAATTCTTTGTTGTTTTTATTGTTCTGACAAGTGCACGTGATGCTTTTCTCTATGCAGTTCAATTTCGACCTACAATGCTTATAACATAAATACACTGGAACTCAAAATTACGAACCCACCATGAAAATGCATTATTCCAACAAAAAGCTTTGGCAGATCAGACAACTAACATATCAGACATAAAAACCATTAATTATGACAATGCCAAAGTACTTTTCATTAAACTAGCCATATTTCACTACTGCATATATCTTTGGCATCCCACTCAGTAAAATTCTGAAATAATGTCTTGTTAGTAATCCTCCTCCTGCTACTGTGAGTAGTTTTGTAGATGACTGATATCAACTGAACCTTTTTCATTGACTCTTTGGTCTAGTTCATCCCACACATTGGTTTAGATCTGTAGATTGAGGGAGAAGGACAAATGGTAGCTTTGAGAAGTTCTTCTGATTATTTTCTAGCAAGATATTTTAAAATTTAGCTTTGCAGTAAAAATGTCCCAATGGAATTGTGAAAAGCAACCCAATACCACCAAATTTCGACCATCATGCTTAATTATAGAGAAAATGCAGGTTCTCATACTTTTTTCATCATTTTCTTATAGTGCATTATCATCACTTAGAGGAAACGTTCCAAACCTGGTTTATTATTACCACGATACATTACACCATTTCTCCCAATGAGGTCATTTAGTTCATTCAAATTACTTTTATTTTTGCTATCACGGGTAGGCAAAGGTTTTCTAGCCAATCAATCTAATCTCTCTTAACCATCTTTTGGTGGCAGAGATTGAAATCTTCACTGTTGCAGAGACTGTTATCAGAAGTTAATTGGCTAGATTCTCGAACCAGCAACCTGTCCTCCCATTCTATGGTCCGTCTTTTTCTATACTGACCATTTGAGCTTGTAGTTGAGCCAGTTGCCCTCATTCTATAAGCAATTATTACACAGCAACCTGCATAATTCCAACTCCCTCCACAACGTTCTGCTGAGAGTAGTAACTAACTTTATAAAAGGCAATAGTGGATAAACTTTTGTGTTTGAATTTTACTTTTAGGTGTCATTTTCATCAGTCAGAGAAAGCCATCGCAGTCTCCTTTCCGCAACACTCACACAAAAATGTACCATGAGCCAGCATTCATTCAAATTAGTAGTAAGAAATGATATCTGATAAACATGATATCATCACGCTCAAGGTATAAGCTAAAATCTGACAACCTGTTTGGGATCATAGTTGTGCAGGAAGGTTATAGATGACAACATCACAATTAATAATTTGTTTTGATACCTGGTTCATTGGAATCTTAACTTTTCTCCTTTTTTTTGTTGGATTAATGCATTTTTATTAACATTCAGGACACACAACTGTTTACATAAACTAATATAGCACTTTACAACTGGTTGGGAACAGATCGCTTATTTCTTGCTTGTCTCATTATTATTATTATTATTATTATTATTATTATTATTATTATTATTATTATATTTTTTCAGAAGATCATGTGTGTATAATTTGAATTTTCATAGATGGCTAACCTATTTTTTAAAAAGAAATTTCACATATCTTGTGCATAAAGAGCACATTATGGACATGCTAAAGCTTTAAACCAGCTAAGAGTTATCTCCCATGGGGTATGCTAAAAGACTGGCCGGGTTAACTCATACATAATGTGGACTATACATCTGACAGCCAGGTGCTACTGTTGTTAAAGATCTGATGGAGCTTCATGATATGGTTCTGACCTATGTACTTACATTGAAAGGGGCTGTGAGAACGAACACTGGAAAGAGGGGAATAAATGATGACCCTCTATTCTAAAGGTTTTTCATGGAATACCTTTCCTGAGAAAAAAAATATCAGCATGGGTGGAGGGGTTAATAGATAAGACCTTAGTTTAACAAATCAAAACAAAACTAAATATTTATCTGTTTTATGTACCTGAAGAGGCAGTGGATGGCCATGTGCAGTAGTGCCTGTGGTGTCTGAGGGTCCCTGAGTTCAGTTCCCACCAGGGTCTGACTTGGTTTGGTCACCTCCCACAGCATGGTTTCTTTTCGCTCTTTTGTACCAGTCTGTCTGCGTGGGTTTACTCTGGGTACTCTAGTTTCCACCCAATGATGAACAGAGGAGTCCTAGTAGGGATTTTCTGACTGCCTGTGTAGAGGTTACACAGGTAATCAGACCCAGGTTATCTGCTTGATCACCAAGGCTGATGTCCCAAATTTCTCACTTCTGTGAGATGTTCTTTAAGATCTCAGAAAGAAATGTACAGTATATATCCTAGTTAAACCTGAACATGAATAACAGAAGCAATTAAGATATATATATATATATATATATATATATATATAAATGAAACTTGTCAGTTTAAAATTTAATTTAAAAATTGCCCAGATCACAAATTTTCTCTATTACAACAACAAAGGTAAAAACTTCAGTCATTAACTTGGAGGAAAGTCTTGGCTATTGCTTAAAAAATCATGTCCAAAGAAATGGATCACAAGATGCCACAAGTTCTCAGGCATAAAACCATATAAGAAATCACTTTCAGAAACATTCTCAGAACAGGTAGGAAACTTAAATTCCCAGGAAAACCCTACACAAGTAAGATGGAATATAACACAAGATGACCCAGTCAGTCATTCCACTTTGTTATAGACATTTTTGGTGGTCATTTTTAAATCTTAATATTTGTCTCTGCAGACACTCAATACAAATAGGAAGCCATTTATATTTTAAAAGAAAGATCTAAGCATTTGATACATTATGCAGTAACAGCCATGACCAAGTCTGACCTCAGTAACAGAGTGCATCATGGCAGAGCAGCCATTTTGTTAACTTAAGTAGGTAGCGACTGTGGAAGCTTCAGAAAAAGTTGTCATTATTGCATTTTTAAGTCTGCTGCAAAACAGCCTCTAAATCCATCACAAAAATTAAATTTCTTTATCACAGAATTTAAATTTTGAAGCCTCACAAATCAAATTTCCAATTCTATGAGTCTGTAAAGTCTCTTTAATGAGACAAATGTTAAGTTATCTTTCTTTGGTTAACCAGAGTTAACCACAGATGTATTTATGAGAGAAACTCTCCCTGCACGGTATCTATCATGGCTTCACAACTATTAATTATTACCACTGCGCTGCACCATCCACCTTTTTGACAGGATGCCAGATTTCCAACTAACCTGAGTAACTAAAGAGACTCGTGTTTAGATAACTAAGCCAAGTCACAAAACAAACAAACAATGCAGTGGAGAGAAAGATTGAAAAAACAACGAAAACAATGCCCATCTTTGTTTAGGTGGGTGGCTGGTGAAGATGTCTTTGAGATAAAATTTTCTTTTCCTGTTGTGATTATCTGCAGGTGACCAACTGGTAAACATGAGAGAGAGGTGTGAATCCTTTAGCTACAACACCAGACTAGTCAATACGGTTAATGCCACACTTAAACTAAGATGGCTAATCATGTTGCTACAGAACAAGGTTTCTTGGCAACAGCATATCAAATAATACAACTGGTATTTCAGAGCAATCTAAATATCCACACACACAGAGAGAGAGAGAGAGAGGAGAGAGAGAGAGAGAGAGAGAGAGCTTTATATAACAGTGGACTCACCAGTTAGGCATCCAATATTTCATACATAAATAAATTTATTAATGCACAATGTTACATATATATAGGTATTTGACTGTTAGAAAATTCATGCATTTATATATGTACTTTAGTCATGTAGGATGTTTTCTCAAAATATCCTTCATGCTTTATAAATAATTCTAATGGTCAGCACACACTTTTGGCCACCAGTGTATATATATATATACAAAATTAGTGTACTCAGTAATCTGCTTATAAGCACCCAATGTAGTATGAAGATTTTTCCATGCGACTTTGATTAAATCATCCTAAATGAAAGCAAACATAGCCATTAACCAACAGTAGTGCACTACTCTGCTCATTTTGGATCCAAGCCAGCAGGTTTACTGTCTAACCAGTAGAGAAGCTTCTCCCATCTCGCTATGCATTTGTTTCTTCTGATCAGAAGAGTACTAAACGATCCCTTCCCCAAAGCCACGCAACACAGAAAAAGCAGCTTGCCATCAGTCTGCAGACTAAACAGCAACGGCAACCCTTTAAAGAAGTACATACAGTAACTTACTAAATCTGTCTTTCTAAACTTTTGAACACCACAACTAATCATAAACTTATTTCAAGGATGTACGACTTTTGTGCGTTTCTTCTTTGGATGAGGTTTAGAACTGCATAGCCATTTAGGAATATTCTAGATGGTTGTGAGACAGCAGCTTGTGCTAGGAATCTACCATGAATATTGAGCTCAGGCAGCTTTGCGATAACAAAGGCTACATGTACATGGTGAACTTAGAGGAAGTCAGTTAATGAAAAAAATAAACATCTTAATTTGCTCCATAACTAAAGTTAATTCCAGTGGAACTTCAAAAGATGTAAACTTTATTCTGTTTCAAACCTGTGTGAATGATACCAAAGTTTGAAAAGACTACAAACAAGTGCATGTCAATCGTGCATAATTAGCAAGGAATTTTGCGTGCCTACTTTTTCTACTGCTACTTCAAAAGAACTAAAACTATCAACAACAGAAAGAGGTTAGGGTCAGGGTTATAGATGAGATAAAACTGAATTATTTTTAAAAGCATTTGAGATAAGTAGTTCTAGCACTAAAGCCAAACCATAGTTACTAGTAACGAGCACTGACTGTGATGAAGGTGGATGGCCTAGCAGCTGAGGTAAAACCCAGGAGGAAGAGTCCTACTAAATCCAGCTGTTTAAAAGATTTCAAACTATTAGTTATAGCTGCATCTCCATCACATCTCTCTCTCTCTCTCTCTCCTTGGTGCTAAACAGTCAGTGAGGTTTTCAGAAGGCACATGTCATTAAAATTCATGCATCAATAGGTGCTGAAGCAGTGGCAAGATTGGTTAAAAAATAAAGGTAATAAAAAAAAGTGACACCAACAAATTCCTTCAGGGAAATGAACCGCTCATTGATTCAGGCGCTCACTGCCAGTTTAAAATCGCACTCAGAAATATTTATGTATATATGATGGGAGGAACAAAGGTTTGTGCTGAAGTATGGTGTATGGGGAGAACCAACTAATTGTTCTAAGGTCTTCGTCAGGTAACACCCATATCAATTGGGTTTTAATAGGATCGCTCATCCATTCAACTAAAAGCTTAACACGTTTTTTTCCCTTCTTTCTTCACTATAGTTTTGTAAAAATAGTGCCCCACCAAACCATAGTTGTCTGGTGCTTAATTAAATTTAGGATTTATTTTAATATTGCAAATTAAGTTACAACACACACACTCACATGATTCTATAGAGAGAGAAACTCTATAAAAGAAAAATGCATCAACTACATACTTAATGATTTTTCCTCTTGAAATTTCCACAAAGGTGAAGTAATTCTCCATATGTGATAAAAAATATGAAATGTAACAGTAGCTTTTCCTAACTTTTCTGGTATTTCTGTCAGAACTGACCTGTCAGCATAACAATTTTAACAAAAGTCACTTTGTTTGGAAGCCATCATCAGGGTTGACACAAGCTCCCTCCTACACCCAAAGAGCAGGGAATACCTTTAATCAATCAACTTTTAAACAGTTTTTCTGTATTTATGGCCACAACTGCCACTGTCATGACTTATACAATGCCAGTAGAGAAGAAATGCATGCCACTATCATTTTCAAAAATGATTTACCCTATCATTATCAACATTACCTCTATCATGGCTTATAAAGCTCTACTGACAAGAAATTCATACCAATACCATTATTAAGCAGATTTACATGCTCACTATTGACCATTATTATTGGAAGTTCATTCCATTTTTTTACAATTCTAGATCTAAATATTTTTTTAAAATCTCAATCCATGCTAATACTCTAGGCAACTTAACTCATTGACCCTGGTCATGTGACATAGTTATAGTAAACAACATGAAGTGGTGAAGCATAAGACGACATCAGGGGTCAATGAGTAAAAGTCATGGTCTTAGTAATTAAACCTGTTTATAATGGCAAAAAAAACAACAAACAAACTAAACAGAACTCTTCTCAAATGCTTGGTGCTCAAACTAGGTAGCTATAGTAATTTTAAATCAGTGAATATATTCTAAATGCTTGAATTCTTAATACATTATAGTGAATCTGTGATAAACACTTTTTTAGTATCTCCGTGTTCTCTTTCTTTTCTTAAATGATGAACCAACAGCAGAAGAGGCGGAGAGAAAGAAATTAGAAGATAAAATAGACAAAATGATAGAGGAGGAGGAGACCAGGAGACAAGAAAAATTGAGGTAGGAGGAAACAAAGAGAAAAAAAGCAGTAGTATGTGAAACAAACCGAAAGAGCGACAAAAAATGGAATTAAAATTTAAAAAAAAAAACAGAAAGAAGGATATGAAAATGCAGAGCATGAAAAACAAAAATAGTTTCTTCTTTTAAATTTTTGTTATCGTGGCAGATATTAGCCTCATTGGTACCAGCTATGCACGGTTGCTAGAAACTTTGAACAAATTTTCATACACAGACAAGGTTATGAAAAATTAGATATTTATGGTTTTTTTAAAATAATATTTATAAAGGTGAAAAATTAGTGAGCTGAGATGGATTGTCAGCAACTATGGGTAGTTACTTATCTTCAGCAATTTACAAATGTCAAAAAATTAGGCAATGCATTTCTTTTCCTGTTAAGTCTGGATTTTGTTAGGTAGGTATCTAGCCAAAAGAGTTGGTTTTGCTCCATTTTCTGTGTCCATCCACATTGCATGCTTTCTTTTATTTTTTCCAGGTAGTACTGTTTCCTCTATGTTAAAGTTGCTTTGGACATCTTGTGTTGTTCAAGATATATCATTGGCCTCCCCTGGCCAGCTAATCTAGCTGCATATTCTTCTGATGGATTGGTTCCCAGTAGCTATACACAAAAATCAACCACAACGACATGTTCATGTTAGTTTACCAAATAAAGTCATGCACAACTATTTGACAATAATTATGGAGAAAGCAGAAGAATCTCAGCCAATTCACAGGGAAGGGGCAGCCTTGTGCCACAGCATTCATTGCCATATCCATCAAGATATTTTCCCAGCTGTTGGTGGAATGAGAAATGTTTACAGCAACAGCCACAACCAGAGAAAACCTCTAGCTTTAAACAGGTCCTAATGGATTGAACCCAGATACTCCTGCACTGACCTGTGACTAGTTGCAGCAGTTGGATTCCAGCTGCATAAACAATCAGAAACCTCCAACATTAGAGAAGTCATCGTGGGGCGCACACCAGAAACTATGCAGGTTTTATGAAAAATTCTTGCATTTCTTAATTTTTAAGGCTGGTTCAAGTTATGCCACATTCAGGGATTTTTGTCACTCCCCCATTTCTTCTGTAATGAAACACCAGCATAAAACATTTCCAATTATTAGAGGTGCCATTCAAAAAAGAGAAAATAAACGCTCCAGTGGCAACTGACTAATTCCAGAGTAAAAGAAAAAAAAAATGTGTGGCTCAAGGGAGACAACTTTACATTTGCAATTTTTGAAATGATTAGACAGATTATAAAATTTCATTTTTTAAATGCAAAAAAAAACCAACCAAAATCCAGACACTAACCATTTCTGCATACTACAACCACAATAAAACCATCATTGAGTAATTTATCTATAACTAGTATAATTTGTAAACACCACTTAAGAATAATAAAACAGCGATAAAAACAATATAGGGATTTTCTTATATAAAATGTAAACATTCGTGAGTTAATTTTGCACAATACCTTGACACTGTTTGATGTGTCTGGTGATGTCATAATGACAGTGAATTGTCACTACCTGGTAGTCACATGACTTTTTAGTAGTGGGCATAGCCACCTCTGGGTTACATTACATTTGCACTTGACTTTTATACTGTCCACCAGTAATGCAGTCTTGTGGCAGGGCACTCCCCTCTCTTGCAGAGAGAGGAACTTCTTGGCCCTAGGACTGATTCATGTATGAACCCTGAGGTGAAAAATCCTGAAACTCTTAATGCAAAGTAAAAGTTATGACTGTCAAAAGCATCCCAGAAAACCTCTGAAATCATCTAAAATACTCAAAAGTCCAAAAAAAATGTAAATAATCATGCAAAAGTATAAAGGCAAATAAGAAAAATCAACAATAAAATGCATACCTACTGTAATTTATTTAAATTCTCTTACCAGCAAAGTCACTAATTAAATCATAAAATTTTTCTGGACAGTGTGTTTTCAAATGATAATGTTGCCAATCCAACTCATCATTCTTCTGACACAGATGATCCAAAATGATTCCTTTCTCCAAAACCCATGGTATGGTACAAAACAAAGAACAATGCAGACATATGGAAACAATGATTAGAATCCTGGTTGGGTCATTTCCATATTGGTTGCTGCATTATATTTGACAATGGTCACTATGTCTCGTAATTTGCTTATTGAATTAGGTGAAGATGATTTAAGCTGATTTGTTCACTTGCACTTCCTCAGCCTGCTGCATGTATGACTCAACATGGTTTTGAATGGTGAGACTATATCACGTGCCCAGCGATGCAGGACACAGTTTCTAGTCAAGCATAGGACAGGACAGGCCCTACTACTAGCAATCATGCTTAGCTGTTGGAGATAACAAATGCAGAAAAGATACCCAAGCAGGTGTAATAATACAGAAGAGCAAGAAGAAACTGTGCAAAAGGTCATCAAACCAACTTGGATCACAAGCCCTTGGATATTCACTGCAAAGTTATTTCTACATCCTTTTGATGAAGCACCAGATTTTTCATGCAGAGATCCACATTTTCAAACAAAAGTCAAACCATTGACCATTACTTCAAAACATTCCTTCATTTGAGTAATTACCCTGTCCAAACCAAAAGAGAACACATTTTGACAAAACGATACAGTAGGCTTTCAGAAGAGCAGGTTCCACTCTCATTTTCTCTTTCCTAATGTTTTTCATTGCTTTGATAGTTTCATGAAAATCACACCAAGATTAGTTTCCAATCAAAGTTGTTTTGCAATTTGTTTTATGAATTTTGTAATAGTTGCAAATTATGTAGTAAACCGCATATTTGATAGACTTCTTTGTCTACTGAAACTCTGTTTCCATATTAAAATCACTATAGAATACTTAACTGTGCTGCTGACATCAGCAAACCCTGGAATGATCTGAAACACCTGTGTATACCAAGAGCAATGTCTTTGCTTAGGTGTTAGGCTGTAGTTCCATAGCTAGTAAAATACCAAGCAACTTTGTAGTCAGATATTTGGCATGCTTGTGTAGGCAAAGATTCACAACAACAACAAAAACAGTCTTTAAGATGTTTACTTTTGCATTTTTATCCACACCTCAGACCTATCCCCACCATCTCACTGAAAGCTTGATGTAAATTCTGGAATGCAAAATCAGCCCTTCATTATTGTCCATAAAGGCATATCTGGCAGATGAAGCTAAACAACAGAATTGTCACATGACTCTGGGTTGCTGAAGAGTTGAAGGATCAAAACACTTTCTACAATGGCTAAGGTGACTGTAAACAGTTCTACAAGTCTCATACAAAATATCTTAAATTGTTTTGTTCATGTTATATATTAATAACATATTATCTTAAAATTTTATTAAAATGTTAGTAACTGGCATAAGTCTGGCTAGTGGTAGATATTTGATGAGAATGCCTGGCTTCCAATCCAAGACTTTTTATATACTAATGGAGAATTTATTCAGGAAGTAGTAATGCTGTTAGCCTGGTGACTACTTCATAAGAATAAAATTATTCTAACAATTCCATTATTAATAACAGTCACCTTCAGTGAAGTAATTTTGTTGATGAAGCTGACAAATGTTTTATTTAATTTTGTCTTAACATTTATTACTTGTACTTAAACATTTAAATTCTATCAAAAGAATAAAACAATTTTATCTTTTGAGTTGCTTGATAAAACTTTTATTCTTATGATCATACTGCCAAATGATTAGCAAAACTGGCTTTACCCCACATCACCCGTCTTGATTTATTGATTGAACTGTGGACAACTAATTTATTTATTTTAAATGAAGATTATATATATTTATGTCTATAACATGAAGACTTGATAATGCAAAACTACTTTATTATCAATCAACAGAACAAACATCAGAATAAAAATAAAACAAATTTGTTTCTATTTATGATTTTTTTTAATGTAATGAAGGCTGGGCTACCTTTCAACAACTTTAATTGTTATTATTTCACATAGTAACTGTGTGTGTGTGTGTGTGTGTGTGTGTGGTGTGTGTGTGTGTCAGCTCATTTGTCAATATAGTGTTCTATGCTTAATGTTGCATCTGATTCTCTTTCCAAAGTAAAATGATTGCAAGAACTAACAAATAGCATATTTTGAAAATAATTTATTTTTTAAAAGCTTAAACTGGATGCTACTTGTAAAACGAAGATCTCGATAGCCTAAAATTAAATTTTCATGTTACCTGGATTTTTAAAAAAGTAAAATACTGTAAGGTATTGCATGGGAGATAACTCTTGTTACTCGTGTTTTCCAAAGTTTTTTCTTTTCTTGTTATAAACCTTACACCAAGTCCTAGGAAATAATGGCATTCTTCCTTCCCACAATATTCTTGTAGGAGGAGGTTACAGAAGTTAAAATTTCTAAGAAATATGACATATTACTTTTTATGGTCACTTCGTAGTTAAATGAACTATTTAAGGCTACATAACGCTAAATATTTAATTTCATTGTTATTTAAATATTCAATTTACTAAAAACTATATGTAAATGGAATAATATAAAAGATGTGGTTTATATATTTTTCGTGATTATTCTCCTCACACCTTTCTGACGTCTTTCACTTGTTTGAGTGATGAGGAAGCTGTCACCAGTTGTCTGCCCTCATTTTTTCTGTTTCATCGTTCAGAAGCTTCATACCAAAATAATCCAACATCATTTCGTAGTAGGCAGTCATCTTGACCATTTCCTCTCGATTCTTTTTAATTTCCTTCCAGTAAAGTATTTTTATTATACCAATAAGTTCCAGAATAATTTAAGGGATATTAAATCGTTGAATATACAAAAAAAAAAATTATCTCCCTTACATTACAAAAAACAAACTTAATGTCCCCAGGTTTCTTTTTTAAAAACCCACCAATTATTTAATATAATAAAAATATTCTCTAGTATTTAAGATTTTTAAATACAGATATTGCAAATTATTAACAGCTTAAGTATCATCTTAACCATTTAACTTTTTCAAAATTAAAATAACCAAATCTCACTAATTTATCTTTACATATTTTATCAGATTTTTCTTTACAACTGTTTATTAAATTATTCTGTTAATTCCACATTTTAAATTAATTAAAATATGCAACAAGTTTATAAGTTACCTTCTATACGAAATACAAAGACGTTTCACTGTTTTCCCTTTGTCACTTTCATTTAATACATAATAGTTCCCTTTGACACACGTTCTAAAATCGATACAAAATGGAATACTTTCCTGCTAGAAATCATTTATGGATGGGCAGATGTGTACTATTTATCTATCTTTTACTAAAGGTACTTCAATTTATACTAATCTTATTTTCCTTTTGTTATTTAAGTATCAATGTTTCTATATTTTCGAAAATTTGCTTTCGATATTTACTTACAATTGTTTATTCATAGTCATACTCTTAATTATCTCCTATATATTCTTAAAAAAGTGAAAGGGGATTTAATTCCTTTCTGCCCAATGCCAGATATTTGAGTCTTGAAGCAAAACCATAAACCATGTCCAATCTTTGACTACTGTACTGTATATTTTGCAGGAAAAAAAATTCCCTTTGATCAGTTGATGAGGAGAGGTGAATTTATTTTTAAGAACTATTACAGAACATGACTGAAAACAACAGTTGATAATTATTGTTTAGAAAAATTAGCCACTTGCCAAGAATTGGAACTAAAATGTCAGCAGGAGAAGTTTCCGCTGTACGGAAAAGTTAATATACGAATGAAGGTTGAATATTTTGAATTTACAACATTTTACAAAAAATAAGCTAACACTTGTGGCAAAACTTACTTCTGTTTCCTCACTGGTTAGATTACACACATACTTATTTGTTCCCATATATTTTGTAGGAAAAATCCTAGAATAAAAAATAATTGATTTATTAAATGAATAATTATAATGCATAAAGCATTAACTATGGTTAGAGACCCAAGTAGCATTGGGGGTTAAAATATTGGTTTGAAAAGTCTGCAACAAATGGGTTGCAGATTCAAGACAAACCCAGGCCAGTTGTTCGATCCAAACATACGGAACAGTACTTCTCAGCAATACAAGGAAATATTACCAATGTGGTTTGAACTCCCCAATCCAATCTCCAGAAACATCCTTTTCTCCCAGAAATGAGACCAACACGTAATAATTGTTCATTGTGTGGTATTCAGAGATTAACTAGACAGGAAAAACTGGGGGAATTAAGTTGTTACAGCACTCCTTAACATAGCCCCTTTGTATTTCACTAGTTTAGTTTTGTTTAATTGTTATGAGAATGGAAGCCATCATGGCTTGGTAAACAAATGATTTAACTATCATAGTTAACAACAAATACTCATTAACTACACTAATTCATAGTTACGTCCCTTTGCATCTCATGCATCAGCGTTTACAAATTCGAAATTAGTTTGCATAAATGACCTTTTTCATAATGAACTCAACTGAAAATTTTTACTTAAAACACGACCATTAAATAAATCTTAATGAAATTCAGAACCTTTAAGAAAAACAATGAATTAGTAGGCTACCCCTACTCCAGGCCATTGTCACTGTTTCTGGGATATACAGTAGGCTTCATTTGGTTTTGAGAGTATAGACAGAATTATCTGCCCTTTTTTACCTGACTGATTAACTCACCTTTTCGCAAATGGTATTAATTTGGTATGATATTGCAAATACAAACATTGGACTTCTTTATCATTGTACAATATGAAACAAAATAAAAGTTCTTTTTTTTTTACTTTTTATGGTTTTACACTTGTTACAAAAACCTTTTGTAAAAACCATATCCTACTTGACGGATTTAATAAGCAAATGATAAATTAGATCCCATGCGCAAAAATTAGAATAGCATTGTAGGGATCTAGCGAAGAGCAAACAGCTGTCTATCCCACCTTGTTGTCCACAGCTAGTCAAAACAAAGTATAACAGGGCATGAACTGGTCCAACAGATGTACCTGAATAAAATTTCTGAAGATACCATGGTAAAGTCAAGTTGAAATAAAGCTGGGTCAAATCAGTGCACTTCAAATAAAGTTGGGTCAGGATCAACTGTACCAAGGTAAATTACTTTTAATCTGACACAGTTTGATAATTTTTATTTTAAATCTATCAGTTAATCGTTCTGTGCATGCAAATTAAACATAGTGTGTGGAAAATTTTCCCAATGGGTTTTGCTTTCATTTCTACAGGAGCCAGTTTCAGTTTTTTTTACCCCTCAGGAAGCTTCCTTCTCATTGACTTGTAGCCACTCACCACTGGATGTACCCACGGTGCCGTTCAAGGAGATCATAGTTTCCCCACCAATCTTTCAGCATGACTTCGATCAGTCCACCTATTAACAAAATGGCAAACAAAGGCAGCATGAATCAGATATACAGTATATTGCACCAAATGAACCCAATTAGACCAAGTGACCTAAACAATAATTTCAGGTAGTGCTGCAGGAGGAAACATAAATGGAAATACTGCTATTTATTGTACTGACTGAACCCAGTGTAACCTAACAACAGCAATCAGTTATTACAACTGCTTGTATTTTATACAAATAAATACTTTTGAAATAAACTCCAAGCATCAAATATAAAACCCTGTTCTCATACAAAGCAGCTTAATAAATCCAATGATATCAAAAATTGTCTGTATTTCACATATTTTTGGGGTATTTTTACATACCTTTTAAAATTTCAACAAATAATCCTTAATGATTATAACTGATTATCAAACGTTATATCAAAACTAATTTCCAACATGGAGTAGAACCAACATCATCTTCAGATGTCATCCCACATGATAAATGTAAAAATACATATTCATGTTCCATTAAAAAATCCAATTCACAATGACGTAACTTATCAAGGGAAAAGAAATAAAAGTAGAGATTTACCTCACTTGGACTACTACATCTTGGATAAAATTGTGTAGTGGTTTAAAAAGTTTGGCCAGCCAGCAATTCTATTTGGTTTTTACAAGAAGCCAAAATTAAATATACATACATACATAACATCATTGTTTATTTTAATTAATAATACAGATTTTTTTAAAAACTGTTTGACCTGCTAAAATAAAAGAAACACAAATAACCAACAAACTCCTCTTAAATAACTTCAGGCTTATTTATGTTGAATAACAGTGACATTTTACTTTTCTGTTTGCCTGTCAGTGAGATAATCTTTGCTTTCTTCATTTATGAAGTGTTAAAAAAAAACACAATATCTATCCTTACCATCTGGCTGAGATGGAATTTTTTTCTTGTAGATGACATTGGGTAATACTTTAGTTTTTGGTTCTACATCCTGCAAAGAGAAATGGTGAACTAGTGCAAAAGAACAGCTGTATCAGAGCAGTAACAGAAACTGAGAGACTAAGAATTTTTCCACAAGATTAAACATTATCCTCAGTAAATTACTTCAAAATTGTCTTAGAAATAATTTTTAAAAAAAGAGAGATGAGTCTATCCCCGTCAATGCAGCGCATTTACTTTAGATATTGTATGAATTTAGAGCCAACATTGTTAAGGTGTCTTCGGATTCTAAGAAAAGAATTCTTCAGGTGTTATTTCTTAACTTCTACACATACGATTTATAGTGGAGTAAAAACTGAGCAAAATGGAGATTATACCACCAAATCCATGCTTCTAATATGTTTTCCTCAATTTAAACCTAGCCCTGCTGTTAGCCAATGAAAATGAGAAATACCTCTGACATCATAGCAACCTTGAGCAAAGTGAATTTCCTATTTTTTCATTGGTTAAAACCACCATTTGTCACAGTACCATCCAAAATTGACATATTGACAACCAGCAATGTGTGTAATGTGCTTCACTTTATTGATGACCAGAATGCTAAGCAGTTGTACAAAGTTGCAACGTCCACATACAGATCTTAGGTTAAATATGAAGCATATCACATCTTTTCTTCGAAGCTGATTTAAAGAGCCAGATTTTAGAGTATCTCAGGAATGCACTTAAAATGCAACAAGTATGAAACTATCTGGTTAATAGCCTTCATGTATTTTAGTCTACAGCCATGTCCGAATATTTTGCATCACCTTATCCTGAATTGACCCCATGAAAAAGTCTCCGTATAAGCCCACTTTCCAGGAAAACTAATACAGATTCTGTTCCAGGAGTGGGTTGAAATCCTGCAGACAAAAGGTTGCTGATATTGTCTACACAATACATATTGCTGCCCTTCACAGGACAGAGCAGCTCCACAAAGTATTAATCTCATTTGTATTTAGCCAGTGATATGGTTCCCTAAAACAGGTCATTTTCCAAACTCGGTTGTCAGTATTAGTCATGCAATGTACTGGTTACATAACAAGACCATTACAATCCAAATTTTTTAAAATAACACTTGGCATCCAGAAATTCCAAATGTATTCAGGAAATGGCTGAAAAGAAAATCATCATTTTAAACTCTGAGACCACAAAGTCAGCCAAAATGTCTTCAGCAATGAGCAAAAAATGTTCAGTCCATCTGTGTATCTATTCCAAGTTCCTGGATTAAAATGCAAGTAGACAAGACATCTTCTATTTACTAAATCTATGCACCGTAGATAATCCAGAGAATAACCAGAATATTCAGGCAGAGCATTCAGTTATTTCATCTATCAGTCATTTGTTTAAAAAGATATCTTTACAGAATAAAACCACATGTAAAAATATCACAGGAGGAATGGAAGATGTGACATCATCATTACTGTTACCAAGCAACAATGCCATATGAGAGTTCTTTTATGATTTCTTTCACAAATGTAACAAGACCTGCTCCGTAAATCTTTTGCATAATACATCACCATTTTAACATTCATGACTTCATTGTTTACTAAATATGCCACATAGCAACATCAAAATAAACCTTTGGTGGCAAAGGTTTATTATACTTTCTTAAATTGGTGTATTCTCTTCAAACTGATTTAGTCATGAGAAAAAGACAAAATGTGTTCCATGGAAATTATAGATTTATCACTAATACAACCAAAAATATCCTTCCACATTTTACTTTGCTTCCAAAGATTTCTCTTCTCGGTCTGCAATTCCTTTCTAATTTTCTACCCAACCTTTTTCATCCTTCTCTCTAAATCCATCTAAAATTCCACCACTTTTATAACTCCACATTTTGACCCCTATAAACGCACAATACGGTGACACAAGAATTACAACTCTAAACCTATATGATTTGTGTGCATGTTTTTTTTTTTTTTAAATAGCGATACTTCACATCCATAGAGGGAAGGGCAAAAAGAAAAGTGTTTGGGAAAACAGAGGGTGGATCAAGTCCCAGTGTTAACAAGTTAACTGTCTGCATCACAATAAGCTGGAAGAAAAGGTGAAGTACCCTCTTTTTAGGTGCCTTCTATTGCTACATCTAAAGCAACAATTGACCTCATTTTGGCAATGGAAATAGATTTTATTTTTCCTCCATCTGTTTGCTGTCTTCATTTTTCAACAGTCAGTTTATTCAAATCAGCAGGTCTGGGGATGTACGTATTAAAGCTAATTTTTTAACATTTTAGAAATTAATTAAAACAGGGAAATTATTTTTATTGGAGGCAAATGTCACCAGGGTCCAATCTCAATAATTGTAGGCTGCTTACTGATGCTACCAACATTAGTTTTTCAGCATCATATAAACCCATTCAACACCTTTGAGGTCTCATAACTCTTCATAGAGTCCCACACTTTGGACAGAACATAGATACTGCCAAGTCTGTGCATCTTGTATCATTCTATACCAGTACTGGAATCCTATAACAGGTTTCTCTTAATACTTGTTTCTCATAACTAGTAATTCCTTCTTGTGACCCAGGTGCACATCTCTCAGCAGCCATAATTTGGTGGTGGTTTTAAGTGAATTGGTTGGGACAACAGTTATTACTCAGTTTTTTAATACTGAGAACACTTGCTACATTAAATACTTAGCATTCGGATCACGTGCTGAGAGAGAGTCTATTCAGTGTGTACATACACCAATTTGTGTCTATTCACTCTTTGTTGGGAGATTTAGTGATTGTCAGTTTAGGATTATTCACACAAAGTGCAAGGGCTAAATACATATGGAAAATTTAGGGCTAGTTATCATTAGTTACGTTGTCTACATACACAACAGTTTCAGAGAGGACTACAAAGACTTTTAAATATTCTTTGTAGCTGGCAGTCACTGTTTTTAATCCTTAAGCTGCAGTGATTGTAATCCATCACGTCCACCATATACACCAAAAATGGGTGGACACATGAGCTCTGCTTGTCCACTCGACGACTCCAAATGATGCTCAACCACAGGTAAAAATACTGTGTACATTTGCGTGCACCAGAGTCCCCTATGATCGTGTATATTTAAGTGCAAGAGTTAATACTTAAACTAGCCACCTACTACTTTTTTTTTACTCTCACCCATGCTTAATTTCAGGAAAGAGCTGGAACAGCAACTAAAATAACTCCTTATGTATGTCAGTATAAAATCAACTTGCAGCTTTCTGATGCTGTTTATTAGCAAAATAAAACAAGAATTACACCCCTCACCTTGGAAAGAAGTCCCTTTTTCTAGTCAGCCTTTGTTCTGTTGTGTCAACTTCAAATGTCCATTTAAGGTCCCTTTAAGACTATTTTGGTTCGCCAGCATAGTAATGCAGATTTAGCAGAGCAAGTATAAATCGAAAAATATATTAATCTTCCAACTTCTCTTTGTATAGTTGTGAATAAGACCACTGGTCTTTGGAATGTCATGTAACCTGCTCTTATATACAATTGCTTAAGTCAGTGTTAAGTTATATATACAAGATCATGATAATTAAGTGTAATATAATTAATAAATAGATTAAATCTATTTTAGTTTTTAGTGTTGATGTCACCAGCCACTTGAATGCTATTTTTTATCTATTAGCAACATTCCCTATGAAACCAAGTCCTCAATTTGCTAAAAGCCCCCAAACATAGCTTATGGGGTTAGAGAAGTGTAAACTCTCATTTTCAATATATGGAAAACTACTATTCTTGAGATTTACAAAATGAAATACTTAAATGTGTTGTACAGCTCGTGTGATCCGATGAATGGCTTTGATTGTTGTTGCTAAGTTATGACCAATGTATGGACAATCTTTTCCATTTTTAATAGAAAGCAAAACAATCTTTAAATTAGTCTGATACTACTTTTGGTAGTATACATTATGAAGTGATGGATGGGGAATGGGTGTCTGTGTTAAGCACATTCTCTCAGCTGTAGTGTTTGTCCATTTAATTCAGTCACTGTAGCAGATCCTGACCTAATCTAGGCTAGATCAGCAACATAAAAATAAGATGAATGAAAACATTGAGATTAAGAGTATAAATAACATACCGACATTCTACCAAAGACATTTTTCAATATATAATCAAATGGGTTAGTTAAACTAAAAGATGCTTCAATTTGACTGAGACATCACATTTATCTATCTAGCATGAGAATCATTGCTTAATGATGTTCGGCCAGGTGTCTTCAGCATCCTGCTTGTCTTTCTTGCTGATGTATCTCAATACAACACCCACTTTCTAGATTAGATCTATCATTCTATTTCTTCTAACAATTTTCAAAATTCCATGAAAATTAATAGGATGCCACTGTATCTTCCCCTTGAGTCAACAGTTGACCAAAATTGAAGTGGTTGCAGAAATTAGCACATGCAATAATGTTTACATAACATTTATTATAATACAGTCTTTAAAAGGTACAGTAAATAAAAATAAATCCTCTGGGGCTTTACTGCACTTGTTTAATACAACATACTCTCTATTTTACATGTTTTACACAATTTTTCATCATAATGACAACGTTAACTCAGACATTTAACCTTCACTACTACTTTCATTAATAATAATTTTAAAATCCTCCGCAGTAGCTGGGAGTACGATGTTCCAAGTTTTTGGTGAAGAAACATAAAATCTAATGTATCAAAGTAATTAAAGCTTATTTACAGTAATTTTTAAAGTAACAAACAAATTAGTATTTTCTGTTTGTGTGAATAGTCTTAGGCTATGTTAAAAGGCACAGAAACCTCTCAGCTGTACAGGGAGGAACTACAGTACATTGGTATCCAAAATTATTAGACAAACTGAAATAAATGATTTCTGAAAAGTGTAATTATACCAAGATTTGGTGGCTACTACTGGACTGCTAAGGACAACTGCCTTGAGTTCCAGTCTCAAGGCGGAATGACTTGGTTTGATGTAACTACCAGTTAAGTTTTCTTTTCACTTTTCTTTATCAGCTGACTATGCTGGTTTCCTCCCATATCTGAAAATGAAGAGTTCTCATAAGGCCTTCATAACATCCCTACAATCATTGAGGAAGGCAACAGAACATCTCAATTACCCATTCCCTGGTATGACTGTGATCCTTGGACCTGCCAAAGGACACAAATGCAAGAACAATGCAATGCTTATTAACACTTGCTTTGGTTCTCATTTATCATTTGTATTTATTTTTTGTGTTTTGTTTAAAATAGCATTTCTCTAATCAAAATTATTTTGAAAAGTGAGTATTTATCGAAGTATTACTACTCCACAGTTGCAAGTTCACAAGAAATTACATTAAGGCTGTGGTTTAGTATACAGGTCCTATAAAGACCTAGCTTTATTAGGCTCAAAATACATTTTTATACTGCATTATTCAATGATTTTGGCTTAAATTTATTTTCTGTAATGGATTATCTGCATATAAAAGATCCACCAAATGTGTCTGTGTGTGCCCACGTTAGTGTGGATTTCATGGATTTTTCTTTTTTTGGACCCCAAACTGTGAAACATTTTATACTGCTTACTAGTTGAACACACGTGACAAAGTAATCAGATTGTCACCATGGATACATGATGGAACTGTTTACTGAGAACATTTTGGTTTATTAAAAAATAATTTAGTTTTTTAATTTTCTTGAATGTGTCAGGGTTTGTACAAATTATTACAACAAGAGAAGTCTCCTTGGCTTGCCACAGCAGTGATGAATGATGAGAAATGCCAATTGCTATGACAACAGGAGAGAAAGAAAAGGGGAATGCTGCTGGTTTTGCGGGGACTGGAAATTCTAATGCAGAGCTCCGAGAAAGCACTGCTTTCTACCCATTGCTGAACTCAGCCCCGTCTGCAGTCACTTCACCTTGATTGGCATGATGGCCTGGTGTAGTTTGCTGACCGCTGTGAAGATGGTCTGCTGCAGCAACTCATCTTCGCACTTTACCTCCTGGACAAAAGATGACAAAAAAAGATAAAAAAATAACTGTCCTCACTTTGACCAAACGCGTGTGGTGAAAGCTCCTTTGTATTCCAACCTGCCAACACACCTCCATCACCAGTTAATCTCCTCCCATGCTCTTCAGATCAGGTGCTGTGACTGAGATTTGGTGGTAAAACCATCCTGGTTGACCCCACCCCCACCAATCTTAGCAATGTGTGAACAGGGTTGGATTACAAAGAAAATCTTTAACATGAGAGAATTTCCATTTCTCGGCTTTTTATTTTTCTTAAATTATAGTTTAACCTTCATGTTAAGTGAACATTATTTCTACATGATGATGCTTACCCTCAACACCTGTGTAGGTAGTGGACATATTACTAAAGTTCCAGCCACAAACCTCATTGGTACTGAAACACTGACAGCTTGTCTGATGAAAATCAACCATCAACAAAGATGGTAAATAAAGCTGTCATTCTGCAGCAGGACCACTGAACAACAACAGTGCCCAAGTAGCAAGGTTTTGAAGGTAAGCAAAATGAACCTTTTACCTTTAAAATTTGCTATCTGGATGAATTTGTTTCACAATATGACTCGGAGCCTTGGTTCAGCCCCTATATGATCATTGTTGCAGAAAAAAACTATAACAAGGTTTGGTCATCCACTCACCAAAGTGTCCAAGTCTATGCTGGCAACCTTGCCATCTACATTGATGCTCATTCGGTCAGCCTTGATCAGCTTGCCAACTGAATCTGAACCAAACATGTCAGCCAGCATCTCCATCAGACACTCTTGGAAATGACCTTTATCGACTACTAAAGGTGGCGGAACACCTGGAATGAAAAAGAAAAGATCAACAATAGTTATCACTGAACACAACATGCCAAAATCTCAAATGGTTCATGTTATCAGGAAATGGATCTTTTGTTTCAGCAGATATGTACACCTTTTCCCCTGCATCAGAATGTACAGATTCATCTGATGGAGACCTGAGATACACATGTGAACAGAAATTTTTATTGTGAAGTAGCTACTAAATTATTTTGATACTTTATGAGATAAAACTAATGGAAGGTATGCACATGAAACAACTTGTAAATTCAGTTCACTGTTGAAGATTTTAAAATCTAATTTTTTGGTTATTAATGACAGAAATTGTTTGTTTATTTAAAGTTTCACCAGCAAATAAAATTTTTAAGCAACCTACTTTTCTGAGGCATGGGATCAGACTCTGCCCGGAGTATCACAGTCACAACAGCATCAGCATACATATCATTGACTGGGTTACTGTTCCACTGGAAGAAAAGAAGAGAGCAGATTATAAAAACTGCAGATGAGAGTTTTAGAGAGTCAATGGAGCAGCAGATGCCAAAACCAGTCTGTCATGACTTTGGACTTGAGTTAAATCACTTTTGGAGACCATGGCATAGTTTCTTCTTGGTCTTTTGTACCAGTCCACCAGCATGATTTTCTTCCCACAGCTAAACAGAAGAGTTGTAGTAGGAATTTCCCTGCTGAAGTCTGAAGTGCTGGAGTCCCTGTGGAACAGAATAGGCAACTCTGTCTAGTGGATAATTTCAGCACTATGTTCCCTCATCAGGATTATTGCCACTGTTGAGAAGAATATATGGCACAACAACACATTAATCGCAGCTTTGAACTCAGTAATGTTTGGATCAGAATAAATAAAATCTTGGACCTGTAACATTTGATTCACCTATGACCAAGGTAGCATTTGAGTACATCCCTTCAATGTAGTAAGAAGTAAATCAAGCCTGCATAACTAAATAAAGGTGTACAATAATTAACCTACATTAGTGATCCCCAAAATGTGATTCATGATCTCCTTGGAGGTTTGATAAATGTTTCAGGGGGCTCTTGGGGGAAATTCCATAATGATGAATGATGAGAAATACCAATTGCTACGACAAAATTCCAAATTTACAGGAAAATGACAATGGGTGAACATTGCAGATGCATTCAACTTGACATATATACAAATAAATAAATAATTAAACATAATTACAGAATTACAAACTTGATAACATCAACAACTGAACTACCTAGTTTTTATGTTATTCAGAAACAGCTGTCAGTTTGGCACCCACCAAATGAGCAATAATACCCAATAACAGACAGTTATTTTGGTGCCTTGAGAACTGGATGAAGCTAATCATTGTAGTCGCCAATGCGGTGACGGTGAAGTCCTTCAGTTGGTCAGTTCTCAGTCACTCTCGGTGGTGTTGCTCTGCTCTGGTGACACACGAGTGAATGTTCTCATTTACTAACATTCTCAGTGTTATTTTTTGTCTGAACAGTTCTACACCCCCATAAAGGACAAGTGGCTAAAAATAGAAAGACACGAGAAAACAGAGAGTCCACCAGAGCCAGTGTTTTGTCAGGTTCAAAGTGAAAAATCTATGTGAAATGATCAAGATGATCCCAGGAAGGTCACTTATTAAGAAAAAATATACATAACAAAGTTTATATATAATATGACTTTACACACATCAGTGACCAAGAGTGTCCAAACAACAATGTGTAATTTGTAGTGATGTTCTTGCAAACAGTAGCTTCAAACCTTCCCTACTTTGGCCCCCCTTAGACACCAGGCAGCTCGCATAACTCAACAAGCCGGTTAATTTTATCAAGTAAAAATCATTTGAGTGGAAAAGTGACATCACCAGCTTTGTATCCAAAGCAAGTACTGAGCTACCTGCAGAGTAGCAGCTTCTTCAGGAACCCATACCATAGCAGAGAGCTTGACTGAAGATCTATGTATAAGAGAGTTAGTTCAGTGCATATGTAGGAAAAAAGTTTGTACAGAGAATGAAAATTAGTGCATAATATACTAAACAATTGGATGAATCAACTGATGTTTCTAATTTAGTTCCTTGCTTGTGTTTGTATGCTATGTGAATGAAGGTGTGGTTGAAGATGATTCGCTGTTTTGCCATTCACTGAAAGAGTGTACAACTGTAGAAGTTATCTTCAATCTGACTAATACGTATTTTCAAGAAACTGAAATAGCTTAGTCTCGTTGCCAAGACATCTCCACTGAAAGGAGGCCACATCAATAACAGAGTATAACAGATTTTAGCTCAAACGTTTCTTGAACACATTGCAGCATCCGTAGACAAGCTCTCATGGCAAGACCCATGCCTGAGAGAATGAAAGAAGTGCTGGACAATGAATTAGATGGATCTCAAATGGTGAAATTATTGTGCACCTGTTTGAGCTTAAAGTAGAAATCCTAGTATTTTTTCAACAGCCACCCCTTCCACCTGTTCAGCTGCATGTGAAAATCATGTCTGGTTCCAGTCAGCCTTATTTAGCAGACATTTTCCTGAGGATTAATGACCTAAATTTCTCTCAAGGCCTCAATACAACAGTTTTCAATGTGCAACACTGAGTTTAATCCATGATAAAGAAGTCGCAGTTCTGGGAAAGGAGCTTGGAAAACAACCAAACTGATTGTTCAAGTCCTCTTCAGGACTTCCTGTCAGAAAATGAACTTTGGTTGAATTAGTGCACTAAAACACCATAAATGTACCCCTAAAAGGACTTTGTACAATGTTTAGGGAATACTTTCCAGCTATGTATGGTGATGACTGTATTTGCAACCCTTTGATGATGCCACTTCTTCATTGCAGATATTGAACATAAAAGAAAGAGAGAAACCGATTGAGATCTACTGTGATTATGAACTGAAAAGCATTTCCAGAAGACTGACATTGATCAACGTTTGGCTGATTTAAAGAAATAAGCACCCTTTACTGGCAGAAAAAAGCTACTGCAGTTTTGTTACTGTTTTCAGCAACATACTTACAGTATGCAAGAAAGCATTTTCCTTGGATGCACATCTGAAATCCAAATACAGAAGCAGATTCAATGCCAAACCAGATCTGGGATTTTCTTTCTTCAGTGGTTTTGGATTTCCGAGAGCTATGCCAATCAAAGCAACTGCATCCATCACACTGAAGAGATTGAAACTTCCAGTTTAATATAAGTTTAATCAAAGTGATATGAGTTACAAAAGTAAAATCTTGGAAGATTGTTGCTGTTTACATAATGTGATGATAAATAATAAAACTTTATATTTCCAAAAATCACAGTTTTTGTAATTTATACTCTGGTAAAGGAGAAAATCCCTGGAAAATATTTATTTTTAAGAGAGGGGTTCATAAGATTTGACATTTTCATGAAAGGAGCTTGCAGGGTGTTAAAGTTTTGGAACCACAGACCTACATCAATAGTTTGAAGGAAGTTTCAGTAAATACAAACTTACAATATTTGTAAAACAGGATGGGTGACAGTGCAAATGTGCATGAGCCATAACTCTCCCATCAAGGAAACTACAAACTATTTTGTTGTATGTCATAGTTGTGCATATTGGCATTCAGCTGTATCACTATTGTGTAGGATAGTAATAATGTAGGTTCTGACAAATCTACTTTTCCTACTTTCAATTAAAAAAGCTAAAAAAACGTTATGATGTTGGTCTTTGAAGTATTGATGTGAGAATTATTTCTTAGATGTTTAGTTGTGACGAGTAATTTTAGCATTAGAACCAAATCATATATAGCAGCAGTAAAATACATTAAAAGCAAATTGACATCAATACATCAGTTTTCCTTTAAAGAGAAACTTTGCTTTTTTTTTTCCAATTAAATTTTTTCTACCAGGAATAAATGTAAGTTTAATGAAAATCAAACTCCACCAAATAAGAGTGAACGAGACCACCATACAAAGACTGAAGCTGTCCTTAGAAAGAAAGAGAAAATGAATCTCTCAATGTGTACTTAGTAGGGAATTTTCATTTTTTATTTTTAAGATAAAATGTTTACTGTCATCTGTGGGATGTAAAAAAAAAAGACATGACTTCTGTGGCAGGAAATGAGAAAGGATGAAAAACAGTACTTTACCTCCATCATCACCATACGTGGTTCAAACTGGATGGTTATACATTTAAACACTTTGATGATAGTCTTTTCTGAATCCATCATCTCAATATCACGTGACAGCTGACTAAGGTAGTAACGCAGTAATGGCATGGTGCCAGTGTAAGAGATACTGAGGCGCTGTGTGACTGTGCTCATGGCAAGATCAGTGTAATCTGGAAATAAACGTGTCAAATATAAATAGCTATTCTGTATGGATTCTTAGAGAAATTGAAAACATCAGTTTCATGTCATTTGAGAGATTCTGGTCAGACAATGGGAGCTGCTCATCCTTAATGTTAAGGACCAGCATTTGACAAGTTAGGGTAAGATATATCAGCTGAGATGTTTTGTGTGTGTGTGTTTTTTTTTTTTTTGAATAGTTCATCAGAGCATCAATGTAATAACTGAAAGTCTAATAAAAATGCACTACTACAGATTACAACATAATTCCATCTCTCTCTCTCTCTCTATCAGGTTATCCACTTGTGTTTTGAAACAAAATACTGAATATTCATTGAGCATAACAATGTAAAATTGAGTTGTTGTATGGGCTCTGTATACATACAAAATATAAAAACATGCAAATGAAGATAAAGTAGTAGATCAATAACTAAATATATTGAGAGAGGGATAAACAAATTTGTAAAATAAACATAAATAAATATGGAAATAGAGAGTAAAGAAAGATGAGTTAAATGGCTTAAAAGAGCTGATTTTCCCATGCTGCTGTAGCTTAATCTCAAGGAAGGGCAGAGATGTATAGTTAGTTGACATATGAACTGTTGATTCTTTACATGGATGTTGGGGTAACAAAATGTCACACTACTACTTGTGTTACGCACTTGGTAAGTCAGATGGGCCCAATATGTGATAGTTGAAGTTCCGTTTAACCAGGATCCCAGCGATCTTAGAATCCTGTTCTGGCTTCTTAGAGGCCAATACCCCAACCACCTGCAAAAATAAAAGGACACTGCATAAAAAATGAACATTGTTCAGGCAAGGTGAATATTTTGGGGAGGGGCTGCAAGGTGTAGTGCTGCCAACCAGATTGCAAAAAAATGACATTAGAAAGATGATTCTGGTTAGACAACAAAGGCTTATTCACACCATTAGGGACTAGGATTTGATGAGTTAGGTACAGTACATCAGTTGAGATGATGAGATGCGTGAAAAGTCGTCAGAGCACCATTCTATCAACACAAAGTCTTATTAAAGTTTAAGCACAATTAAATTCTCTCTCTCTACGCACACACATGCACACCTACCTACCTACATAACTTTGCTTAATACACAATAGTAGTATCAGCGTGTCTTTAAATAAAATGTTGGATGTTTATTGTGCATGTTAGAAAGTAAAATAATCTTAAAGTAGAACCAAATAAGCCTTGTGTTGATATTCTCTGAGTCTCTGTACTAAATAAACATTCTCCCCTATGTGGTAATTTCATGTGGAGCTATAACTATAAAGTAATGAAGCAGTAAACTTCATTAAATCCAATCTTTGCAGTATTATTTGACTAAAAAAATACAAATGATAAATTTTAAATGTTTAAACATTGCATTAGTCATGATATGGTTACACTTAAACAAGCAAAATCAGAATTTTTTGAGTAATTCAATTTTTTGGCTACCAGTTTGACCCTCTTTTTGTCATTGTTGTTAAAAAAAAACAACTTGAAAGAAAGATAACAAGATAAACAGACCTTTGCCATCTTCTCCCCTCGGAAATGTAGCTCAACAGCTACTGTATTCCGTGGGTTGTGCACAAGCATCTGGTATGCCTCATCATCTTCGTACTCACGGATCAGTGCTGCCTTCAGGCGGCTCATCTCGTTCTGCTCACCGTGGACTAGAGTCTGGAACCAAACAGAATCCCAGAGTTTGACCGTGGTGTTGCTTTCTTTGGAAGACAGGATTTTATCCTTCTCCACTTCAAACCAATGAGGCAATACTACTATTGGTGAAAAAGAATATACAACACTAAGGTGAATTAATCAAGCTACCATCCAATGGTGAGTCAAATAAAGATCTAGTGCATGTACCATAGAGGGATCAGCGTAACAACCACCTAACAGCTTTAACAACTGTGGCTGAGTGTTGGGCTGCTGTGCAAGGTCATGACAGACATGGAGAAATATAAACAATTCAGATTAGAGAAAATTATTGCAGTTGTGAAATACAATTTAAAAAAAAAGATTCAGCTGATCAGCAGAAACAAATACTTCAGAAATTCTGCTTTTCTTTATTGTTTTGATTTTAATACTCATTTAGATCACTGTAAATTTTTGCTTCAGTTATGGTGGCACATCACCTTTTACAACCTGTAATTTTGATAAATCTTAAATACTTAACAGATTTGAGCCAATGAAGTTTACATTTATGCAAAATAAGAACAAAAAACAAACCTCTCACCCTCAACAATAACATGCATCAACAAAATGTAAAATTTTCAGATGCAACTGCTTCCATTAACAAACAAACAAACTGTGGCAGTTTCAATTTTAAATGGCAACTGAAGAGAGAGAAAAAATATCAGAAAATGCATCTTTGAAAGTCAAGTAAAAATTAGGAGTTTTCCTTTTAATCTTATAGTTTCATAAAAAAAAATACTGTTAAAAATGAAGTTCAGAAGTTAATACAATTCATACAGTTGAATAAATTTTTTTTAGAAAATCACAATTTTCAGTATTTCATAATTGGAATCCATGCAACTAGTAAATTTCACAAATATTTGTAGTATCGTACACCAATCAATACAACAGAGATTAGGGGCTAAGTTAAAGGGATGAGAGATTTGTTGATGACAATGAGTAGTATTAAATGTTTTACATCTATTAAGCAACAGTGCAGCAAGTAAATACCTCTTATTTCATTATGGATATAAACCGAAAACTTACCACATGAGGGGGCTTTAGGGCTCGGAGGAATTCACTGGTCTGCTGATAGTCTGTGTGCGCGGAGAATGAGATGTAGTCAACAGAACACTTCAGGGGTAGCTTTTGGCCTGACATAGTGACAATCTCATCAGGTTCTGACAAAATGTGCTGCAATGAAAGATGAACAATGCTTTGTACCATTATTTACATTTTCTTCAAAAGGTTTACCTGTCCATTTCATGAGGCACCTGACCTCAGACAAGGAGGATTGTGCACTTTTTGCAAGCTGAAAGAACTCAATGGAAAGTAAAATCTGTTTGTGCTTTGATATAAATCTCTCTTTCTATCCATAAATACATTAAATTAAGATTCAAGAAAATAAAACTAATTTATATAACCAGCCGGGCTTGTGTAGACCTATAACAAAATCTTTAAAAACACTGGGCAAGTTGTCAACATCAGTTTCCATTCTCATTCTGAGTTTTAATTCATACACTGTTCTTGCATGTTTCAGAACAGAACTTCACAAATAAACAGAGAAGATATTTTTCTGATGTAGGAAAATGTGCTTACCTTTGCCAGGGTCCCTTCCACACAGTACCCAGCAATGATCACACCATTTCTCTTGTCTGTGCACCAACTCTCAAAGAGTTCCCTCGACAACCCACTCTGCATCATTCCTGGACTTGCCAGCACCACAGAGGGGCCAATGTCTTCAAAGTGTTCCATGCTCTGGGCAAAAATAAGAGAGATTAGAAAAAATTTGGAGAGAGACATCAAGACCACTTCTGTGCATAAGCCATGAAAAGTAACAACCCTGCTATGATACCAAGCACTGGCATCCATCTGATTAAACCATTCATAACCACCTGATAGCGTTACTAAAGGTCAGCCAGTCTCTGAACAGATCTTTCCCTTTCTCCTCTTACATGCACATGTAATCCAACCAACCATAGGGCAGGCTGCTGGGAACCTTCAGAGAATCTTTCCAACACAACTGGGCAAAACTCTGCCAACTTCAGCGAGACAGGGTCTTCTGATTAGGTACAAGAGGAAATATGAGGAGAATGAACTGAGAAGCGAGAGAAACTGACCACTGAACACAGTCCAGACCCAACAGAGATGGCACTGCGGTTGACACCAAAGTGGCACTCACATTCAGCCATGAGGTTCTGATAAAAATTCTCACAAATATGAGAACGGTACATAAAAAATAAAAAAAACTACTACTTGCAATTACCTGTCCTGATATTGCCTACTAAAAAAAAAAAAGCTGTGTAGCCAAAAGTGTGAAAAAGGATAAAAGTTAAGTAAAAATATGCATAATGCCCCTTTACCTAAATCTGAAGAGACCACAAAGGCAACCTCTATCACAGTGGCCCAGTCATACATCGGCTTGCGTTCTGGAACAGATCACATTGAAGTCATGTTGTTAGGAACTTTGATTTACTTCACATAACAACAAGTCAGATCTGGACCCTCCAGAGTAAAGACACCATAATTTACTTTCTACACAAGGCTTTGAAACAGCCACTATTCTTTAACAATGGACAAAATTCTGACAAAATGAAATGTATTGCACTAGTCTAAGCCAGTCTGTACAGGTAAATCTATCTTACCTATCCTATAATTTAGAAATGTTAGCATAAAAAATAACATTCTTTCACTTTAAAAATTTCTTTTAAAATTGGCAGCAAAGTTCACTTGACTATATAATCGTTTTATTGAAGATTCAAACTGGAAATAACTTGCTGCCCTCACCCACACAATCTTACTGTTAAACAAAATGAATCTTTTACCTTGAGATTAGAAATATGCTTGAATACAAAGGGGTTGCTGATAGTGATCTGCCGCCGAATCTTTTCATTCATAGCATTGATGTAGGTTTGGTATACACTCATGCACTTCTTGGCAAGTGACGAAGCATAGTAGATGGGGATTTCGTGCAGTTCTGGATGGTTGCACCAATATTCATCTAAAAGAAAACAGGAACCAAAGACAATAGAGGAAGCTGTCAGCTCTGCAGTGTCCAACACAACAGGCTTGTAACAGGGGATTTGACTTACCAAGAATCAGTAGCAGCTCCTGAGCTCGACCAAGGGCAAACACTGGGATGAGACAGCGCCCTCCTCGGCTGACGATGTCATGAACAAGGCCAGTGAAACGTGCCTCTCTGTCCTCTCTTTTTTCATGGATGTGAGTTCCATACGTGGATTCCTGGAAACAGCAAACATAGCTTGATGGTTAAAGATGTGATGAGAGATAAAAAGAAATAAATAAAACAAATACACCACACTGCCAGACAAATGGATAAACACTATTCGTGTGTACACACAACTGAGTATACTCTCTCATTCCCATCATACACATTCATACCACCAGCCCACATACATTCACACACACACACACACACCTGCCGACAAAAATGAATGTACTATAATCACAACAACTTACAATAATTACAACATCAGGACGGACAGAAGGAATCTCTGCAGCCATTAAATGTCTGTCTTCTTGCCGTGAAAAGTCACCAGTATACAAAATCTAACAAAACAGAAAAATAAGAGAAATCTAAATCTATGACCAAATATTTAACAGTACATATTTACTTATTACAATATGTGCACTTTTGGTGGATGCTGTCTGTTTCACTTTTGTTTTTGTCTTGCTCCATGTATCAGTTTTAAAATCAAAAAAAATAAATCCACAATTTTAAGTTTAAAAATGCAGACTGACTGACTGACACTACAATGCTTAAAGACTGTATCTTTCAGGGTCCTCATCAGCCTTGAGCAGTTTATTATTTAAAAAAAAAAATCAAATTTATTTATTGTAGCAACATAATACAAACAAATGTCAGATAACAGCAATGCAGATTTCAGATACAAATTTATTAATACATCAAAAGCAACAGAGTTTATTTTAAAATACGAGAACCTGTCAACCTTATAAAAGTAGCTCAAACAGGAATTTAAAGAGATGGAAATGTGTTGCCTACGTGAGCTGCAATATGGGTTTCAAAATACTATAATAATGGCATATTACAATATGAAGTCTGTCGAAAAAGTATCCGACTTTATTTTTTCCCGTGGGAAGTAATGACAATAGGGAGGCAAAAATGTGCATAGTGGAGCCGCATGCCTTCATGGGCAGGCATGGTTTTTGGCGGGCTTGCTGGATGCATCAGTCGCTGTCAGGCCACCAGCATGTGAGATGCTGTACTACTTACTCGTCGCATTTTCATTTCGCCCATGATGACGGAACGTGTGGAGCAACGATCTTGCATCAAGTTTTGCCAAAAGCTTGGAGATACCCAAGCGGAAACAATTCGCAAAATTCAACAGGCTTTTGGTGACAATGACATGGGTGTTACTCAAATTAAAAAATGGTACAACAGGTTCAAAGATGGCTGCATATCAGGGGAGATAACCAGTGTTCCGGGAGGCTGTCAACAAGCCGCAATGCAGTTGTTATCGAGAAAGTGTGGACCTTGATAATGGAGGATCGTCGTTTGATGGTGTGGGAAATTGGTGACGAGGTTGGGATCAGTAAAGATTCTGCACATGCAATTTTAGAGGAGGATTTGGGCTTGCACAGAGTGGCAGCGAAATTTGTGCCCAAGCTGCTTTCTCAGGAACAACAACTTCATCTTGAGGTTGTGCAGGACCTGCTGGATACTGCCAACTGAGATCCTGAGTTCCAGAATACCATGATAACTGGAGATGAGGCATGGGTGTATGGGTACGACCCGGAAACCAAAGCTCAGTCATCACAGTGGATGCACCCAACGTTGCCAAGGTCCGGAGCAAAATCAAGGTGATACTGACTGTTTTCTTCGACTACCGAGGCACTGTGCATCACAAATATGCACCAGAAGAACAAACAGTTACAAAGGAGTACTATCAGGAAGTCCTCTGACATCTTCGTGATGCAGTTTGGCGCAAGAGATCGGATCTGTGGGCCTTGCAAAACTGGCAGCTGTATCAATGACAACGCCCTGGCTCATTCGTTGCAGCTGATCCAAGGTTTCTTGGCAAAGAAAGGCATTTTGCTCATTCGCCAGGCTCCCTACTCTCCAGACATGGCTCCTTCTGACTTCTGGTTGTTCCCAGAAATAAAGATGCCACTGAAAGGCTCCCTCTTTGAGAGCCAAGAGGACATCATGCGGAATGCGACGGCGGAGTTGAGAGCCATTCCGGAAAAAGCATTCCAGATGTGCTTCGAACAGTATAAGGATCGTTGGGCTAAGTGTGTAGAGGCACAAGGTGCCTACTTCAAAGGGGATTAGCAACTGAACCCCACCAAACCAAATACGTAATTTTTTTTCCCCCAGCCTAAGGTCGGATACTTTTTCGACAGACCTCGTATACATGTTGGCTGGTTGTGTGCTGCGATACATCTAAGCTATATGAGTTTTCACAATATCCTCAGAATGTTTTGACTATTTCCATAAAATTATGTAAACAAATATGTATATATTAGATATGAGGTTCATAATAATAAAACATTAAAAATAAGCATACAGGATTTTAAATACTGCAAGATGAATATTGCAGACCTAACCCTATGTATCAAATGTTCAACATGTCTAGAATTGAAGTTAGAATATTTTAAAATACTGGATCTAGAAGAAAGTATTAAGAAGGAAGTTCTGTGGATTGGTTCAGCAACGTAAAAGAAGAATGCCTCTGCCTTTGTTAATGTTATAAGCTTTGTTGATTTATTAGAGAAAACTGAAAAGAAAATGCAAGCAAAAGGATGTTCGCCCAGCAAGCAGCATACGGTGCATCTTGGAACCGAGATGTGAATTTCTTCATGGTGTCACTAGAACATTCTATTTACCTTCACTCCAGCAATTTCTATCATGAACATTGCTGCTCCTAGTACATGGCCGGCTGTGTAGCACCAGAACTTGATCCCATTCACATCAGTTTCCTGAAAGGTCGGATAGAATAGCATAATTAGAAAAATAATTTTAAAAATAAATACAATTCATGTCTGATAATGTTATCTGTTTCCAGTCAAGCATGACTATGCTTCAAAGAGGGTGCTGCTGAGTGGGAGATAAACGAGCCTCAACATCCCACCAGAGATGATTAGCTAAAATCTGTATAAACAGAAACTATGGTTAGCTTGGCCTACCTACCATCATTTAACATGTTATTACTAATAAGGTGATGGGAAAAGCCTGAACCCTATAGATTCTACAAGAGATATTCAAATTAAACCAGGATAAAACAAAACTGTCATGATCACATTTTGGGTGGATTTCATCTGAATGTTTCTAGTATAACATATTCCTAATAACTTTTCATCTTACTGAGATGATGTGTATTATAATAGTAAACTACAGTTTCTTTTTCTTTAATATCCAGACATCATCAGAATATTTTGTCCTGATATTTCCATGTAAGTTTGTTAAAAGGGAAAGTCACCGAAACTTAAGAACTAATACATGCACACACACCAATTTTTTAAATAAGCCCATGTTTGAGAAGCATATTATTCCTAGAATAGCATCACCATTTGCTTGGTGAAATTTCATTTAGAACCAATTAATCAGGCAGTAATTTTGATAAGCAGTAACTTAATTTTTCAGTTAACTTTTGGGTTTTTCCTCCTCAGAATCACTACTACTTTTTCTATGTAAACTGAGCAAAGGGAGACTACCCAAATTGTAATAATAAAACTTCACTTTGTGAAATGCAATTTCACCTAAAAGCATTACTACAGATTATTTAAATTAATTTATTTTCTACTGAAGAGGTAGCCAAAATTATATTTTACTTACAAGGTCCTTACAACAAGTCATTACTAAAAACTAAGCAATTAATAAAAAAAAATCTTAGGCAACTTTTTTTCTTTTTTAAAGAATATTTATAGTGCAACATGTTGCAGCTGTAAACCTTCAACTGAGTTTATATTTAAGATTTCTTTATATTAACTTTTGCTACTTTATTTCATACATCAAAATTTTTCTTTAGTTTCTCATACAATATATATTCACTAATAATATTAAAGATGAATTTATTAAAATAAGAAACTATTTTTTTTAAAATGGGGTGGTTGCAATGATTACTTAAAGGTGGCAAGAGTGTAGATGAAAATACACCAAAACCTGAGTAAGACAAGAACATACCTGGTGAAAATTGATTGTTTCTATTTTGTCCATACTATTTTCTATATCCTTTTCTGTGTACAACATGTCTTCTGTTGCAATGTTGCTAAAATGAATGAAATGAGAGACAACAATGCAAAACGTTTTGTATTTTGTTGTAGTCTTTTTAAATGTACACAGACTTCAAAATTTGATAATTAGTCACAAGAACGATACAGAAAGTTTCCCCATGAGACAATTAAAGTTACAGTTACAAAGATGACTTTACTAGATCCAGCTAAACAACATGAATGGATAACTCAAAGAAAAATTCATTTCACTTGTGTTGGTGGTTGGTTAGCTGAAGTTAAATCACCAGGTCGTGTGGACAAGGTGGTAAACAAAAACCCATAAGATTAGCCACTCCAAATAAGTGAGTCATTATTCTTGCACATCAAGAATTGCCTGGACAAGAACATTTTCTCAAAATGTTCTCCTTAAAATAACAGAAGCAATGTCCCTGTAAGCCAAAAAAAAAAAAAGAAAGATTATGTAAAATATCATTAAAATTTATAGCCTAGATGTTTAAATCAGTTTGCAATATAGCATGCATGTAATATATAATATAATCGAGAGCTTTTGAAAAATAAAGGTTGGGCAGTTTTTAAAAAAGGAAAGGGAGTATGGTGCAGAACTTTTCTAAAATTATTTACTTTAGAATCTGAATAAAATAACCTAGTGAATAAAAAGCCAAATATACATGTACAAACAGAGGTACAAGTATACATGCCATACAAAGATTCAACAAACATACATGTATGAGCAGATATATGATATATTAGGCTAAATAAATACTTCAAATATTACCAACATTTAATGCTTAAAATCTGATAAAATACTTTCCTTTTCCCACCAATACAAATAAATTTCATGTAGTTCATCCACCATAATTAAAAGAAAAATTAATCTTAACATGTGAGATAATGGATCCTTTTCTTTTTAAACATCAGCAAATCTCAGTAATCTTAATGGTAAATCCATTGGTGTTATATAATCTGATCCAGTTACAAATGCTAATTAATTTAATGTACCCAAAGAAGGAAGAATGCATAAATACTTGTATCTAGCCATTCTATTTTGCAACTAATTTCCCACGAGTATTTCTTGCAGAATCATGAAATTGGTTCGTCCTTCAGATTAGATCAATAAGGTTTTTAGTGAGTGTTCAGTCATCAACAAGACTGACAACCCTGGTAAAGTATAGCACCATGGTTGTCCACTCAAAGGCATTGCCAATTCAGTGCCACTTGGGGCCTGACACAATTTTTAAATATGTGAGGAAACTGGAATACCTAGATGAAATCCACACAGCTGGCTGAGGAGAAAGAACATGAACAAAGCACACTGAGGTGGTTCACCAAACTGAGCCATTCACATAGGAAGTGAACTTGGACCCTCAACGTTAGCAGTCCAGTAGATCAACCACTGAACCATTCCCACCACCCAGCAAATAATTCATCCATGGTTTGTAGCTCCGCCCTCTGGAAGTTTAACGTTTTTGCTTGACTTACCTAACTTTGACATAATCGGAGAGCAGCCATCGGTAGATGGCTTTTGTAGCATGGGTCATAAAGCAGCGACCTTTGAATGCAGTCTTCTCCAGAAAATATGGCAGAGCTCCACAGTGATCCAGATGAAAGCTGTAAAATGGAAAGGAAGCATATTACCAGTGAACCCCTCAAACACCATTCAAAGTACTTGCTTTGGGTCTAATTCAACCATAGCATGCAGCAGAAATAATTTAATTGCATATTCCTTTGCAGTGTCAGCAAAGTAACAACAGAAAACTAAATAATGTCAATTTTTTTTTTTTTTAAATTATGGTATTGCTGCAAGATCACACAAAATAAAATGGTGACCATAGAATAGAAGGTACAAGCTGAGAGTTGACTGGCAGATGAGAAAGAAAATACTCTTGTACATGTAGGGAAGAACAAATGACAAAACGATATTAAGGAAACTATTTTATATATTACCTAAAATAAATGCATCAAAGCAGCAACTTACTTGAATTTATTTATTGTTGACTATTAACACAAAAGTTGAAGTTTCATTAGAATTAAGGTAATTTTTCATGGCTTACACAAACTCCAGAGGAAAAACTCTCTCTAATATTGAGCCAAGCTGAAACTTAAATCCAGTTTATAGGTATTTCCCCTAATATTAATAAATGTAGAGAACAGATTTTTTTCACAGGATCAAAAACTCCAAAAACTTACCACATCTCATGTACAATCTTTAAAACTGTAACTAATAATTACCAGGGTAATGAAGAAACAAAAAAATTGCATAATAGGACTAAAATTAGAGTCAATAATTTTTAAACTGTATTTCTCCCCTTACCAGAAAGAGGCCTAATCATGTTTGGGAACCAAGACTTTAACACCACTCTGCCTGTGTAATATTGGATAATCATTATCTTTCTTAATCTCTACATGGTTGAAAAAGTAAACTAAAGTATAACCTACCATTGCTGACTTATTTCTACTAGTTTTTTTTTTAAAACCTTATTAAGTACAAAACATGAAGTAAACAATGTTGACTAACTTGCAATGTTTAGATCTTGGCTAAAACTATCAAACTTTCTAAATCTTGTATGCTAGGGGTTTTTCATAGCTATAATCAACAGTTTCCTTTCATTTTGAAGATAAGTGAAATATCATTGCACAAGTAATGTTAAATTTGAACCCACTTACTGTTAGCATAATCTGTATAATCTTTAAACAGGAATATAATGCCAAAGTTATTTCCATTTAAAGATTATTCTAGTACCATGCAACACAAAGAAAGTTTCAAGTACTTATCTACTTTCTGCTTATCAAAAACTGGAAAAAGCTGCCAGAGAAGGAGAGGAGAGAGATGAATCAACAGGTACCAAAATTGATTTTCAGGATATGAATCAAAAGTTTTATACAAAAAAGAAATCTAAATGTAAAATGTGTGTACATAACTCTAAAAAACATTTTGTACCTTATTATTCTAAAAAAGGCACTTGAACAACATAGAAAACTGATAAATCAAATAAAATATTAGAAGTAGTTGTACTAAGGGTTTGAATTTAACACATTTGGTTGTTGATGACCCTAGCATTTTCAATCATGTGTTCAAGTTTCATTTATCAAAACCAGACAAAAAAACGTTAATACCAAACCCTGAAAACAGGCCATGTTCACCAAATGTTGAAGAAATTAATAAGTAAATAAAAGCTTGGCTATTATTTACCACTAACAAATAACTTCCAAAGAAAAGTCCTTCATTTAAAACACAAAGCTAACATCGTTTCATACACTAGATTCAGATAACAAATGGGCACTTACTGACTGACCAGGAGGAGATCAATTTCTTCAACTTCAACCAAATCCAAAAAAGGGAGTGATGCAAATCCATTTAGTCCAGGATGGATGCCACAGTCTAGCTAAAGAAAAAAAAATTTTTCAATATAAGTTTAAAAGTTAAATAAACATTTAAATTTACAAAAAAAGTATGCTAAATTACCTCTAAAAAAATGCTTAGCCATCTGTTAGGTTGAATCTGTGTTTATTTTTCAATTTTAAACTGGCCTACATAAATTACTAAATTTACTGTTATTTAAGAGGGTAAGAGTCAACATTTTAGAAAAAGAACTAAGAGCAAAACAAAACTGGTAAGAACATCCATGTAAAACAAAAAAAAAAGAAATAGAAGCTCACACCATACAAAATAACATCCAGGGGGGGTACTCTTATGTTTTCCTATTAAATATTCTAACCCAAAACTTTGTAAATAAATTCTGTGCAAACTTTTGAAAATTGTTCTTTTAAAAATTATAAAAAGTTGTGGTCTGGCACCATCCAATAACAGCTCAAGGAATTTGCTACAAGATAAGAAAATAAATTAAATAAATAATTTTAAAAAATTAATTCAGATTGCTTCAGTCAGTGTTCTTTCTCTGTTATTAACTGATCATCCACATAAAATAATATATACGGAATGTGCCTCAGTGAGAGTTATTATGAATACAGTGACAAGGATCTTTATCTAGTTTTGTTGTGTCATGCATGGCTGAATTATGTTGATTATAGTCTAAATGGACACTCAATGCTTGAGGCATATTCTCTCTCTCCATCCCAACCTATTTGTTAAGTTATATGAAACTTTAAAAACTTTTTTGCACTGGTTATTAACTTTAAAAAAATGATTTGGTGATAATAAAGTTGACATTTTTTAAATCAGTTAAAAAAAAATTATAAAATAAATGGTCAAGAAAATAAGTTGTTGAATATCATGCAAATTTGAAAGTAAATAAACCAGTTTAACTTATGTAATAGGAACTGTAAACAAATAGTAAAGGTAATAAAAGTTAGCCAATATATTAAAAATGAAACAATAATTTTAAAAAATCCTGAATATGAGTTTATGATACATAAATATTTTTTTTAATCTAAACATTTAACATGACAGTTTAGTATATCATATAGCACCAGCTGTTTCCTTTTTGACAGTGACAATGAGGAATGGCCTAAGTATCCATTTAATATGATAGTATTAATAGTTTTACAATTAAATGCACAAATTCACAAAAAACAAAAAAAAACTAACTAGCTAGAATTTTAACCTGTAAGTCAAGATGTTGATTCAGCATTTCCGCACACATAAAAGTTAAGAATAAGTTAAGACAGCTGACAATGACATCGAATATTACAGCAGAGCCGAAGAAATGTGAACCGTGGGGCTCGGGTCTACCATCCATCTAGCATAAAGGTTTTTGACAACAACAAAAAAATTGATTTCGACTTACCATGATCTTCTTTCCTTTGAATTCTAGCATGATACATGATCGGCCGACTTCCTGACCAGCTCCTCTGTAAAACAAGCGGAAAATGTAAATGAAAATTTTAAACCCCGTTGCTGATTGAAATGCATCTCTGTCACATTACTCCCTGTTCACAGGCTGTTCTACTCCTATCGTGGAGGCGGCTGGTGAAAGAGCCTCCTATACTCGTACAATGGCGAGATTAGTCCAGACTTCTCACTCAGTTCGGAATTTTAATTACAAAAGTCAAAGCTGAATTATAAATCTCACTAATTAATTAATTAGTTAGTTGGGTCATTAATAACAATAACAACGCCATTGAATAAACAAAGCAAGGGGGAAAATACATGATCGCTTTTGGTGATCGTGACCAAGTACGATATCATTCAAAAATACTAGAAGTTTAAACGAAGCATATAAAATTCATTTAATCCCTTATACAACAAAAACTCACAAAGGTCGAATAATTAACTGGTCGCTTTCTTCAGCTGGAAGCTGACTTTCGGATTTGCGTTTAGCCGCCATTTTACATATTTCCCGTCAAACCTTCCCGGAAGTTGTAGTGAAAAAATGGGAACAATACGTTATTATTATTATTATTATTATTATTATTATTGGTATCAGTATTAGTAATTTACTTAATTATTAGTATTTTTATTTTAAACTATATTTTGAGTACTTTACTTTTAATATAATTAAAGAGAGAAAAATGCCTTCTTTTATTAATCGAATCAGGCTTTAAGATAAGGGCGGGGCAGCCGCTGCTATGGAAATCACTAAGGAGAGTGAGGGAGGGCGGGGTACAGAGTTCAGAACAACTACCACCTATCACATCACTTCCCCACCCACCCCACAGTTGAGTATTTCACGTAAAACAAAATTACTTAGCAACACTCGCAAAAAGAGAGGAAATGCGTATTTGAATAGTAGGACGCAAAAAAGCAGCCCAATTGATATTCGAAGGGTTAAACATCTAAACCTCAAACCTAGCAGATCTAATATTTTTCATCGTTATGCTTTATTAATATTGTAGCCATTAATCGCTTGACCACGAACACTGTATCCAAAATGATCTTGTCTGTTTATGTATCTGAGAGAAAAAACGCAGTAGCATTTATCGTACCACAATAATTCGGCAAATACCTCTCTCTCTCTCTCTATGTATATATGTTTACCCAACGTGTGTGATTAGCTCTAGTTGTTATGAACTCTGTTCTGCCTCCGTATGGCCTCTCATATTCCATGTTTCTTTTTCTTCTGTCCCTCTCCCGGCTTTAACCTCTGATATTTCTGAAAGCGCTAATCAGCTTAAGAATCCTATTGATAGCCGTTTCTTTTTTCCTGTGGAGTGGTGTCATACATGGCTGTAATAGCCTTTTGTCTTCATCTAATGACCAAACCAAACTGCATATTAAAGATAACGATTTTCAATAAGATCGAAGATGCTCAAATCGGTAGAAACTTTTGAAATAGTTATGCCCTTTTCAAAATAAATTTGAACAGTAATCTTTTGACGACGAAACTATCAATTGTTAATAACACATTTGAAAAAAAACAATAACAAGCAACATCAGTTTTGGTTTTACGTTTATAGATGATGGATTTCGTGTCAGGTTGTTTTAATGTATCTCTATCACCTTTACTAGTGAACACAAACATGTTGGATGAGGTTTAGTATGGCTTTCTCGGCGTTACAAGACGAAATATAATTTTACTTATTTATCCATACATTTGTTTACTTTTGCTCAAATAAATATCAATTGTTTTTTTTAAAAAAAAATAGTTGTATATGTGCGATAAAATTCACATTCTTCGTCTTCTTGATTTAAGCGACTTAAAACAATTAATTATCTCCCTTGATCTGCTTTTCAACATGGCCGTCGACTAGTGATCGACGACATTTTCGCCAAGCTGCGCCAACCTGGGCCGGGTTTCCTTGTCACCAGACGTTGCCCTTGTCTCGAAATCGAATCCGAGACAAACGGGTGAGTTTTACCTTCATAAAAATCTAAAGATAAAGCGGGTTGGGTTTTTTTTTTTGGGTGGTACACCGGCCAGCGTACACACGGCACGAGGTCCCAATTAAGGGTTTGTCCCCCACCCTTCTTTTTCAGTGGGAGACACCGAAAATTTGTTAGGCATGGAAAAAACTTGGCCTCCCTAGTTCTGTGTGCTGGCGAATTTATGTGTTTGAAATGCTGAATTCGATAGCATTTTTCAGGTCTGGTTTCCGGTCCTCTGTTGGCTCCTGAGAGATACGAAGATGTAGATAAACCGAGCGACTCTGGACATTCATCGGTACGTGGTGGACTAGTGTCGAAAGCTTTTACATGCAGACGACGATACAGATGGTGATGCAGTGTTTCTTTCTTCATACATTATTATTATTATTATTATTATTAGCAGATGCCTACCCGACTGCTCTTATCCCTGCTTCCGTCAAACTCCATTTTCCACTTCAATGACCGATCTAACAAATTACCGGTGTCAGTCTTAAACCTCTGTCTTATCTTTTCCTTGGTATTAGCCTTAGTATGTATTTAGTATCATCCTCAAAACGTCACCCGCACAGCCAAATCTAGATTTAAGGATAAAGAAAAGTTTGACGGGAGATAACTATAACTGGCTTACACTACAAGTTTATCCCCCCGAAGCAGGAAATTTCGAATCTACTTTTTGCTTTATTAGACAATGACTATGCACATTTTAAAGTATTATTAATGTTTCTTGCATCTGTTTGGTCCATTACAGCGAAAAAAGAAGAGTCTTGATTATAAATCTCAAGTTTGCCTAAAGGAATTCCATTGTAATCGGATAATAAGATTATTATCTGAACACTTCCGTTTATTTAGTTGACTGTGCTGTTACTTACCAAAGCGTGGACTGAAGACAGACAAAATTGCGGTCCATAGTTGCAGTTATACAAAAAATGCTGATATATACAATTGTTTTTATGTAGATAATGTGATACGATTTTAAAAGAAAAATCTTTGTTAGGCATAATGAATGAACCTGTTCTTTTTTTCTTTTGAAATGAGCAGGTTTTTTTTATTTTAAACTCTTGAAATTTCCCAGAACTGCAAAGCTACTACCTAAGTAGAATAAGTGCTTATGTAACTGGGTATGTTCTTTCATTACTGTTTATGAACTCTTCCTGGTGTGGTCTTGATGTCATTATAGTGACCAGAACAGTTTCTGCATTTCAGTGAAAAAATGCCAATAAACAAAAGCCACACATGCGAAAGGTGAATATTTTCAGAAAAAAACTATGGCTTATTAATTTAAAGTAGCTTAAGAAGAAGATCTGAGTTCAAACACATAAGTCCACATTATAAATAATATTTAGTATAGTAAGTAAGTTTATTAACAATAAAATACAAAAAAAAAAGAAAGAATGAGAAAAAGGAATAAAAACATAAAAAGATAAACTAATGGATGGATTCTGATCTTTATATTTGGATAATTAATAACCTGACATTCCTTATAAATTTAGGTTAGGAAGATGACATGTTTTGTACAAGGCCCCAAGGAAAGGAAGTGTCATTATAATTTTAAAAATGAATTATGATATTAGTATCAACAACCGCTGCTGGAAATGTATGCCTGTTGTTTTGTAATGTTAATTACAGTTAAGGCCATATGACTGAGTAAATTGAAATGCAGAGATGTGAATTATATGTTAATAGATACATTGGACAGTCTTTACAATGTATGCAGAGCAAAGTTTTTGACATTTAATGTAATATGTCAAATCTGTCTGCAATGGAAATTTGATCTTTTAAAAGAAAACCACATGCTCTAATTTAACAAATAAATCAAACGATTATGAAGATTTATGGAAACAATTTATTTAAATATTTTCTTTTCTATTTTCTTAGATTATGAATACTTTTAAAAAAAAAGCAAAGTAAGATGAATTTCTTAGATATATTGTATAGGGGAACATTTGAACATCAATGAATATTTCCTGGCTTTAGTGAGTTTGGTGAATCTTGGTTAACCCAATCATGGCTGGTCTCTGTTTATTAACAATGTTCACAACTCTCAATCCTGCTGTGATGTGTCAGGTATCAGTCTAAATCCTATACTGTGAAGATTACTGTGGCCCAGGTAATACACAACTTTTATTAGTAGTAGTATTGTTGTTGAGTTTTTGCATTGCTACTATAATTAGTTTTATTATTTCCATCTTATTGTATTAATAGCATTATTGTTGTTGAATTATACTGTTACTATCATTAGTTATTATTGATTTCATTATACTTATTGTATTGTTATTTTCATTGCTGTTTTATTATTGTTACAATTATTTGGTTTCTATCTTTATAAGTAGTTATTCTTGTTATTGTTGTCAATACTATTGTTATTATTACTTTAAATTTTTTTCAGAGTCCTGAAATGATGACTCATATAAGATCTTTGCAAATTTTTATGAACTCATTAACTCTGAATTTTAGAAAACACACATATGCTTTCCAATATTATAAAGAGATTTATCCCATCATCAGCAGCAGATGCAGATCATTATCCTGTACCCCATGCAGCAACCCATGCACCACCAGCAGCAGCAGCTGGAGGCAAACTTTAGTTTCCAACATTTCTCCTCATCGCTGCTGCTCATCAGTAAGTGACCATACAATCTTTAGAGACTACGTGGGAAGCTTGTTGGAAGAGTACAGTCAGATCCAGCGTCAGATGTCAGATGAGGAAAATGCCACTGGAATGCCAAAGGAAGTCAACAAACGTTACATCAAAATGACTCCAATCATTTCTATCCTAAAAGACCTGGAAGACAAATTTGCAGAGAGCAAAGATTTAGAAAAACTGCTGATAGGTATGTAGATGATTTTAGTTCCTGGATTAATTGAGATGTCTGAGATTTTGAAATCCTGGAACTTTGGATAAATTTATAGCAAGGTTCATGAAATATGTGCATGCTATTCAGGGATGCAAACTATAAATAATTGCAGCAGAATGATTATAGACAAATACATTTTAAGATAAAGTCAATCAGACCCCCCCTGGTTTTATTTTCCTCTGGACTACTATGCATTGTCTTGATGTAAGATTGCATCCCTTCCATTCCTGAATTGCTGCAGATTATTTTTTAAATTATGATGGGTCAAAAGTTATCAATGATGATAAAACAAAAGAAAAAAATTACTTTGCTAGAAAAAATAAAAACAAAAAGTACCAAAGAGAATGTGTAGAAATCTGTGCATTAGTTGGAAAAAAATTTTGTTAAATTGTATAAAGTTCACTTGGAGACAATCAGTAATATACCATGTCTAAACCAGAATAATTATGATCGTATTTAATCCATTTTAAAAATTGATTTAACAAGTGTTTTCCAGTGTCATTTATAAAGGAATATGATGGTCTGTTCCATAGGTAAAATAATATTTGGTAATAACTTAACTATATCATTGATTTCAAGGAAAACTGTCAATACTTTTCAAACATGCATGGGCAATGCCATAGTTCTCCCATCAAGAAGAATGCAACCAACCTTGTGTGTCATAGGATAGTGCTTATTATAGGTTACTACTATTTCTATTCTCATTTCAAAAGTGCAAGTTGGTAGTATCTGAAGTAACAGTATGGGAGTATTTCATTAACTCATATATAAATTTGATAATTTTTCATAGATAGTTTTGATATATAATAGGATTGTGTTGACCAGCATTTCTATAAGATAATATGCAAATTATACTTTAGCATGTTAAAAATGTAATGCTCTTTCCAAGAAATAGGATTCATAATATGATGCTGATGAGATTATATATTTTCTTTTGTTTGTGTCAACAGCTGTTCAAGACTTGTATTTTTTATACTTTTTTTAATGTACTTTGTAGATTTGTTGAGAGTAAATATAGATATTTGCACATGCAAAGTGTGAATGATTGGCTGTAAAATGAATGTGTGGACAGTATTCTGTGCCTGCTCATCTTTCTCATTTACAATGATGTACACTGAATCTATTGTTCTTGCCTGCCCATACAGAGCATACTTTACACAAGCTTGCTTATGTGCTTGATTGAGCATTCTGATCTCATATCAAACAATTTTTCCATGATTTATGGTATCATCTTTTTCTGCATAGTGTTGTATCACAGATCCATCAGCAGTTTGGTGTAGCAGGAGTGTAAAATGCCTACATTCAATAGATGACACAGTATACATGTACCACAAGCAAGAATTGGCCATTCCTTGTACCAACTTGCTCAAACCCTGGTGTCATGGGATGTTAAATAATAGTTCATAAGCATGGATTTCAAACAATAACTTGTTATATATGTTTAGAATATTAAAACTCAATTTTTGCCAATTTACAAATATACATTACCTGTGCTTATTATATCCACCCAGAGGGGGAGATTTCTGTCCAGTGTTTTTCTAGAATTCACTTTAAATAGAATGTGGTCAGTGCACGAGGTGTCTACCAAATTAAATTGGTGCAGTTTCCACTTTGGAGAAAAGACAATGACTGAATGAGCTCTTATTTACCTTACAAGTTTGTAGAAATCAATAAATGTTGTAGAGAGATTGCATATATGGTGATGGTTTATCTCTCTCAGCAGCCTTTATTCAGTTTTGTTTGATAAACCAATCAAAATCGTGCTTTTTAACCAGGTGACTCTGTGTGAGACATCTTTGTTAAAACTGCAAAGAACTGTTTTGCATCTATATACAAGCAAGGCCAAGTACCACATGTTGGTAGAGAACCCACTAGACCTGTTCTGATTGTTATTGTAAGGAAATCTGGCTGAAAGGGGTGACTAGGGTCTTCCTAGGCACACATGAAAAAAATGATTGTTTAGGCCAAACCTATATAATTTAAATCAAGAATATATTTGTGCACAATGAATTACTTTGTTGATTCATTTTAATAACAACAACAGCTATAGAGAATATAAAACACTAAAACCAATGTTTATTCACCATTGTGGGAACGACTAGTGATTATGCTTCTGTTCATTCCTGGATTCTTCCAAAGTTGTTGTTGTTCTCCCAAGAAGTGAGAGTACATGTCTTTAAATTCTCCTGAAAAAAACATGATGCAGATCTGAAGCTTTGCTTTCATGCCGTCCGCTTCCAGCCTGTTCCTCTCATTTCTCCAAGTGGCAGTGGTCATTGTAAAAAACCCATTCTATATGAGCATTGCTTCATGGTGCTGAGAATATGTAAGAGCTGATTTTCTTCATGTTCTTGAACTTTCCTGAAGCTTTGCTGAAAAATTGCAGGCACCTCCCTTTCACTCCTTTGGCAATCTTTCATCTTAGGGGTAGGATATAATAATGCTGCTTTCCACACTGCCAATATTTTTGTACATTTCATCCATGTCGGTCTTTTTGCACGCTTGAACACCACCACAAAATTCTTCAAAGGACACAGCACCTGCAAGGGCTAATTTGGACACACTTGTGAAAGTTGTTTGCAGAGAAGTCATATCTGTCACTCAATTAATTCTTGGTCTTTTTTGAAAAAATTTTAAAAAGTCAGTCTCACATTTTTTGCCTATTTTGTGTTAATTGCTTCAGTCTGGCATTCAGATCAAACCCCCAAAAAACTTGCCTTGAACCCTTTTTTTCAGTTTCCTATTCATGTCAGTCATGAGCTCACATGACACTACTGAAGTAAAGCTCAACACTGGCAGTCCCCTTGTTGCTGAAGCATTACCATAGTGTTTTTGGGGCTCTATTCCTCATCTAAACTCTGAAAGTAGCTTGTCAGAAGTTTCTGACAGCATACATTGTGTTATGCAAAAATTGAGCCAGACGATTGATTACAATAAGGCACCTTTGAGCATTTTTCAAGTCTTAATAACACTGTTGTGTTTTCCATAATTAATGCTTGTTTGTGTTTTCAGCTGAATATGCAGATAGTTTTTCTAGACTGAGAGCAAAGGATCCAAGTTTGGATAATATTTCAGTTGTGCTTGCTTCTGAGGTTTTCTGGCTATCACTATAAAAATCCAAAAGCATGTGCTTTTAAAAATTAAAATATCTCAAAACTAAGGAGAAACATTTTGTTGTACCTGAGGCATCAGTTGCCAAAGAAAAATAACGTTCATTTTCTCTTATGTAATTCAGATGCTTGTGAACGGAATAGTGTGTAGAATGTTTTTGTCAATACTTTTGCCATTGTTTTCTCCACACGTCAGGTCTTTCATCACAGTAGAGTCATTACAGATTTTATTATTAACTTTTACATTGCAGTCCAAACTTCTATAAGACTGTTGATGCTTCATGACATGATAGACTTTACAATGTTCAGCGGCACTGACTTTATTGTTTAGAGGCCGTACAGACAATTTAAAAAATAGAGTTTATTGATGATGTACCTGCACTTTTGAGTGTTCAGTTTCTGTTTTTCTAACAAAATGTGCTATCACATTGGCACAAGCTGCAGAATGCATGATTTTCCCTCTTTCTGCTTTTTGTTATGAAATCATATTCTTCTGACCATTCTAAATCGATCAACGTCTTTCACTTGGGCATTTTGAATGAAGGGTGTGAATTAAACTGGATTTTGTACAAACGGAGGCCTAAATTTGGAAGTGGGAACACCTCAGAATTTTTTTTGGCATAAATTAAAACCATCTCATGTATTTTTGGAGCCACTTGATTTGCTAGATTTATATGTTGCTTAAGTTCATGATATATTAGCTAATTAAGACAGACAATATGATGTTCAGTTTGTGGTTTTGAAGGGCTGGGCATTTCAAAAGTTTAAAAATAAAAATGCTGGATGTAAAGGCATCTGATGTATTAGTACTGGGGACAGGGGACACAGTAGCTGAAACCAGACAACAGAAGAGTTAGAGATATCAGATTACTGGGCAGGCAGTGCCAAATGTGATTGAAAACTATTGGGGATCAAACTAACCAATCAAATCATGGTTGCTACCATGATACACTTTAGCTTTCATTAAAGCTTTCTTAAAAGTCAAGAAAAAAGAGAGATTTGAAATAAGTGCCTGGTCTCTCTCTGCTTTGTCTAAGCCTTACAATCTGTGCATATTATCTAGGAGGGCAGCTAGAATTCCAGCGATCAGAACAGAACTTCCATGAGTCTCTGCAGGAGCCAGGTAAAAAGTGTTTTTAGGATTTTCACAGTAAGAGATTTTCTCGCCCGGTTGAGTGTATGCTGACTGATAAATTGTGATGCCGCCTCTTTATAAATAAATATGAATGGAGGAAATTGTGAGTGATGTCTGGGAAAGATGGTTGAAAATGAAAAGCTGTCAGTATGTTTAATGATGAGAGTTAATCTATCCAACCAAATATCTGTATACTGAAGTACATAAGAATTTAAGGTATACTTGTTCATTTTACATGTGCTGCATTTTGTTCCTTATTTTTTTAAAGACTTGTCACCTGATGACACAGATCTTAAGTCTGCTGCAGAAGAAGAGAAAATATCATGTGACAAAAAAATCAGCCAACTCAAAGAGAAAGTAAGTGCAAACCAGCCAATGTCCACTGTCATTATACTAAACTTTGTAGTTAATATAGTTGTAGTAATAGAAACACTGCTGAATTCTGTTATCATTTTTATCTTTAACATTTAGATGTTTCTGCACGAAAACTTAACATAGAAATGCCAAAAAAAATAAAAAGGCTAATCATTCAACAGTTACTTAAGGGGACCTGCATAGACAACTGTAACAATGTATTTATGGCCCAAAAGTAACTTGAAAGGCTGCTTGAGTACTTGTTGCATAATTAGCCATAATTTTCATTTTTTTAAAAAAATTAATCTGCATTAATAAAGGTTTTCTTTTTTCTGGACGACTTTCAGTTAGTAAACATATTAATAGGTTAGTTTATGCACCATTATTTTTTGGGTAAAGTTTCTAATAGATCGATTCAAGAGACCTGAAACAATCTCAGGAACTGATATTAGTGAAAACCAGAGTACAAGCATTTATTTTTCTTAATCAGAAACAGAACAAAATAAATATGAAATAGTTTTGTTATATTTGTTGCCAAGTCTTGAGCACACGACGATGAATCAGGTGATGCTAAGATTTGTGTGTAGTAAAATGGCTGTAAATAGAAATTAGGGGATAGGCGCAATGTGAAGTAGTTGACTGAAGCCCACAAAAATGGTCTCCCATGCAGATTTTGAAGCAAGAAGAAATTATAAAACAGTCATCTAGTCAGCAGGTGGAATGCTATTGTGCAAACAGTGCCAACTAACTGACTTTTTTTTTTTTATAGTTTCATGATCAACCTAATGAACTTTTGATTTCTTGCTTTAATGTTCTTTAGTTGGTGGATCTCTTCATCTCTGATGACCTCGGCTGCTCTGAAGTTATCCTGGAAGCAAGTGCTGGTGTCGGGGGTCAGGAAGCCATGCTGTTTACAGGGGAGATGTTTGAGATGTACAGGAATTATGCTGCCTACAGGAACTGGGACTTCTACACTGTGGATTATGAGAAAAGTGATGTAGGTTGGTAGTAACTTTGTCTTCCTTCATGCAAAAATGTTTTTAAACAAATGAGAATGACAATATTTACCCTACCAGTTCTTTTGTCAGACAAAAGCAAGCCTCAAAGGGTTAACAAAGAAATCCAAAATAGCTGACTGCTTCAATGTTGCCCTGTATGTGAAACACATTTATTTAGTGAGCTTTTCAAATCAAATTTAAGAATCATTTACTAAACTTTAATTAAAATTGAGTACATCTTAGAAGACAGAGAAAATATTTGTGTGATTTTGTTGGAACTAGGGGAAGTTCTTGTTGACTGATTGACCTGGAACTAAATGGAAAGTAGGCTCTGAGTGTTTAAAAAAACAAACAGTTGCAGTAGTCTAGCCCCTGTTTAAAATGCTAATCAAGAAAAAGGTGTCCTAAAAAATATTTTAATTGTTGTTTTATTTGGTGAGATGGCTGAAATCTGTTAACAAAGATGACTGATCTGTGATGGGGATAAACCACTGCCCAACAGCAAGACAAGTAATTCCTGAAAAAATTGTCAACTTTGGACACCAAATAAACAATATTTTTTGTTTCATTCTCAATTTAGGATCCATCTAGGTTTTGACTCTTTGAGGAGCACACCTGTATATTTACAGGTGTGGGTATTAATTCTGACAGAGTAATACCATAAACATTTATATCTTGGGTTTCACAAACTGAGGGGGGGCCTGTGCAAATTCTGCTTTCTACTTTCCATGAAACCTTGGAAATGTGTTTTCTATATTATACAGGCATGATCCTCAAAGGTTTTAAAACAAAGGGTTAAATGAATTTTGTTGTTTTAACCTTAGCTGTCACAAAACGAGGTTTTAATGTCATATAAGCATACATGTGCTGCGCCAAAACTAGGATTATGTTACGTGTGTTGTAATGTAGGAAGAAAAGAAAAACATGCACTAGATTTTAGTTTTGTTGTTTACTACATATATGGTACACTTTAGTTTTATTATCGCTTGTTGCTTCACTTTTAATTAAATCTGCCCTTTTGAGCTCTGATTTCTCACCTTATTGGTAACCTTTCTCAGTAAATAACTGATTCAATCAAAATAGCTTTTCTCTGAAAGCCTCTCTTTCCCTCCCTCACCCTCTCTCAAAATTTCTTATTTGATTCTTAATTTTTGTATTTTTCTCCTATCATTAATCACTACCATTTAATCTCTTAATCAACCCTTAAATTTTATATTAGACTTTTAGAACCATCATTCTCCCAGTTTCTTCTATCATTGGTTTCTCTTATTGGATGCCTAGAATGATGAGTGTTAGAAAGTAGTCTCACTAGAAACTGAGTCTTCATTCTCCCCAAAAAATGCAAACTCATATGCAAAAATGGTTATACTAATGTTTCATGTCAGGTGGGGTACGAAGAGCTTCAGGAATGCTGAGAGGTCCTGGAGTGTACAGTTTAATGAAGTTTGAGGCTGGTGTTCATCGAGTGCAGAGAGTTCCCAAGACAGAGAAGACTGGCCGAGTTCACACCAGTACAATGACGATTGCTATTCTTCCTCAACCAGCTGAGGTAATAATTTTTTGATAAAAGGGGCAGTAAGTCCATGAGAACAGTTTTTGCATCAATGCAGGTATAAAAATAGAGTAGAAATTGCCATGAGAATACTATAGAAAATCAGCAGATTTTCATTTGGATTAATCTTATTTATAATATTAATAGCACCAGTTATTTATAGATTTTACAATAGTAATTATTGAAATAAAGCAGCTAAATATTTTAGAATTTTCAGAGTTACTTTCTGTGATTAAATATAAATGCATCTACTTCAAAGGTTAATTTTGCTTAATAGAAAAAGTTACCTAAAATCAGTATTTTATATGTTAGGAAACAAATCCTAAATAAATGTTCTTATTTGTGTAAGGGCCAGATTGCAATGTGGCTTCCATTTTAAGTTTCTTAGATCTTGGCAACTTAATATTATACTGATTTTTAAAAATCTTAAATTATTTATAAAATAATTCTTTGCATTAATTTAGTTCAATTATTTTTTTAAGAAAATCTTTGGTTATTTCACCCATAAGATGCCCCACATCCTTCCTTCCTTTCTCTTTCTGTCTCTGCCTTGATGATTAACTTACTGGTTTGACAAGAAAAGAAGGAAGGCTACACTTATAATCAATATAAAACTCTGTATTTGTTGGTGTATGTAATGGAACATCACAAGTTTTTGATTGTTTTGGTATTAATAACAGGCTTATAATTGAGTAGATAAACAATATTTTTATATGTTGTCATATTTATTTTTTCTGCTAGATTTATTCACTGCACCACATCACACTGCAATGTTTTATGATGCTCTTGTATGATGAGTAACTTCAGTACATTACTATACAACCAGACTCTATTATATTGCAATCTACTATAGCCACACCATGCTTTTCTATAATCTATATCATAACATCAGATTATATACTACGTACTAAACTACCTAATAATAATAAAGTGTTCTTTACTACAATATATTATTGTACTGTTGGACTTAACTACTAAGGATCTACAAATGAAACCTGGCCAGATTTCAGCTGAGTTGCATGTTGAGTGATGCTAATAATTATAATGCTACACTTTTTTTGTACTCTGTCCTAAACTACAGTATATACTAATGTACTAAATTATACAAAACTAAATCATTTTTACTCATGAATTCAGTAATCATAGCCACAATAGTACTGGGATGGGGTTCTTAAGTGTCACCAGCATGGTGAACTTATCCATTGAAAGTATGAACTTTTCATTTATAGATACTGGAGGAAACCAGAGATTTTGTACTTCTGTTCTTTACTGAACTAAGTATACTGTGTTAACTATAAAGATGATGCAATTGGTTATATACTGGAAACAGTGAATATCCTTAATAACTATTTTGCTAATGTTTTCACACTGGAAAGTGTTGAGCAAATCACAGTACTACATTTTTAATACCAGTATAGATGATGTTAGTATAACAGAAGAAAGCATAAGAATTTTAATTAACAAGCTTTAAGTTAGTGGGTCCTGGTAAAAATGTATCCTAGATTATTTTTCTTAACTTAGTAGTAGTAAAGTAACATCAGCATGGAAACAACCAATGTCATGAGCCATTATTTAAAAGGGTCTTCAAATATGATTCTATTAATTATAGGCTAGTTAATATTGGTGGTAGGTAAGATGCTTGAAAGTATAAAAGATGTTCATCTAAACAAACATAACCTTATCAGAACAGTTTCTGAAAATTCTGCTAAAGTAATTTTGTAAATTTTTTATAAAATATCAATTGCAAATTGTAAAAAGATAAATAGATACTCTTTATCTCAGTTTCCATAAAAATATGATATTTTGACATAGATGTTTAGTAGAGAAATTTGAAAGTTTCAGTATAGGTTTTGACATTTTACCATCAATTGAGAATTCAGAGTTGTTATGGAAAGTAGTAGATCTTAACATTACCAATAAGCTATGTCAGGGTTTGGTTTTTGTGCCACTTTTCTTCTTGATGTGTATAGAGGATTTAGATACTAAAATGCTATCAATATTAAGAAATTTGCAGACAACACTAAACAATTTGGAAGAATTAACAACAGCAATAATGTTGATATTACAATCTAATTTAAGTCATTTGTTATTTTAGTCTAATGGATGGCAAAGTAATTTAATATTTTCAAATGCAAATGTCTCAGCTTTGGGCAGACTAAACTGAATCACACAAACATGAACTGTTTGGTGCAACCATAACAATGGTAGAAGAGAAAAGGGATTATGTTTCATAATAGAATAACCTTTAAAAAGTCAGAAACAAGTGAACATGCACATCTCAAAGTCAGAAGGGTCTTGTATATAATAAATATTACTGTAAATAGTAAAACAGCAATTTCAGTACCCAAATATAAACTATCATGTACACTTTGTGCATGAAGCCCACATTTTGAAAAGGATATAAATATCTTGGAAAAAGTTCAAAGATTTGCTAGGATGATTACTAATGCATGTGGCATTTGTTCTGAAGACAAACTAAAGTTTTTGATTGCCTAATTTTTTCTATTAGCATTTTTTTGTTGGGGATATGATTAAAGTATATAAATTTTTGTTTTGGAAAGGAAAATAGACTTTTTTCGGACACTAGCAGCACAACATAAATCATTAGTAGACAGAATAAGAAACTCTTGCAGCTGGATATTATGAAATATTTCTTCACTAATTATGTAATGTCTTCATAAACACGTAAAATAAAGTAGAACATACACTTTTTTTGGAAAAAAGGAGTTTTATATCAGTTTTGAAAACTTCCTACTCATTTTCCTGTTTGTCTGTGTATCTATACCACAATATGCTGTAATAATGGACTAAACTACGTTGCAGTATACTCTACTACCATATTAAAACTATACTAAACAACAGTACTGTACTATTCTACTAAACAACAACGCACTACTGGTACACTACACTGTGTTGTATTCCTATACAAAAGTGTATAATTTACTGAAACAATTTACAAACACCACCAGTTTTCTAGTTGGGTAGAATTTGAACAGCTGATTTATATATCAAATTAAACATCCAGTTTTGCATGTAAACAAAGACATTTTGTTACATTTAAAACAATGATGTATTAATTGGAACTTCCTGAAAATGATATCTGTGATTTTCCACAAGAACTGCACAGAGCCGTCCCACTGACTCCATGAGTGTCTTGAAGACGGCCTGTGGTATCAGCACCCTTGGCTGGTGGGGGGAGGGAGCATGAAGAGAGCTTTGGTAAACCTGCTGCCCCGAATACAACCCATATGTGCTCTGTTGGTGCCATTGATTTAACAATCTTCAAGAATCTGCAAGGAAATCCTTTATTGTAGGTGCAAGTATTGTCTTGCTACAGGAGCTTTGGATTAGAATTTGTCTGCAAAACAGTGGCACAATTTGATTTGGAGGAATAACCACATTCAGTGGACCGTGAAAAACATGCAGAGGAATGTGACCATCCAAGCATATTCCTGCCTGTACTGCTGGCCTCACACTTTCCCTTATTTACTAAGAAGTCTGTCTGACATTCACCACTCCCCTGCCTCCCGTAGGCAATACTGAATTGGCTTTCATCTGTGAAAAGAACATCTATGCACAGTCATTGAGATGATCACTTATGCTGTTATTTCCATTAAAGCTGCAAGAATAGGTCCGTCGTTAATAGACAACTGTATCTCAACTGCATCTCACAAGTAATTACACATAGTATCCAGTGGGTGCACTGGGCCTATCTGCCTCAGTTGCTGCTGCTGTTACAGTCCTACAGTCCTGCACAGCATCTTTTGTTGTCCAGGATGTGCACAGTTTCAAGTTGAACCTATCTTAGTATGCCTTACCCACAGTCAAATAATGGTGGTATGGGAATATTTTTTGCAGTCTGGCAACTTGTCTTGTTCATAGACCTGATTGAAGCAACCCTATAGCAATTGTGCCCTTAAAATCACTTAGTATGGGCATCATTACTCAAAACTGCCTGGTGAATACACATATCTGGCTGGGAAGGTTGATCATCTCATCAAGTAAGGTTCTGTAAAATATCAAGCTGCTTTCTCAAATACAATTAACTTATTTTTTTCCTTCAGGTAAGCTATAAATCACTGTACTTGCCATGTTGTGTAAGTTTCACTGAGTAGTATTAATGCATTGTACTAGTGTCAGCATTTTACATTTGTATGAAATGCTGTATTATAACCATATTAAAGAACTAAAGCGAGCTAATTCTACAACTTACACTATATTATACTATTATAATAAGTTTCATTCTACTATTTTACAATACTAAAATATGCTACATTTATACTAAACTACAATGGACTAAGTTTCACTATACTATATCATTTTACTGCTATAAAAATCTCTGCTGTGGTATTTGTATTAAAGTATACTACAGTGTATTATTCTACTATTCTATACTATAGTAGTTTATTTTATGGGTGTGCTATACAAAAATTAGTTACTGCTTTAATACACTGTTTTGCTCCTGTATTACAAGACAATATACTCCATCATTATACTGTTAACAGAACTTTGCACACCAAGTAATATAGTGAAATATTATTACTACTTGTTATCCACACACAGCTATATTTGTCCATGTACTGTGTATTTCAGATTGATGTTGTATTAAAGCCAAAAGATTTGCAGATTGATACATGTAAGTCAAGTGGTAAAGGTGGTCAACATGTCAACAAGACTGAAAGCACTGTTCGGATCATTCATTTACCCTCAGGTACCCTGTTGGCCTATTTTGGACAATCTGCTTGTTTGTTCGGAAAGAGAGCATGAACTGTTTGTGGCTTTTAGTTAAGAACTCTTAGTTTCAGTTTTCATTCTTTATTTTTGTGTTTTAATTTTCAGGCACTATTGTTGAATGCCAGCAAGAGCGATCACAGATAAAAAACAGGGAAATTGCTATGAAGATACTACGGTCAAGGTAGGTAAGGAGGAGATAGTATCTGTCTGCAGGATTGGGCTCCAGCTAAATAAAAACAATTGAAGCTTTTGGGAAAGTATGATGGTGGCTTCTGGAGATGCCTTATTTATCTTTTCTTTCATTTTAAAACCTGTCTAGATGGACTACTAAGGAAACTAACAACAAATGGCGTATGGGTGATGTATGTCTGTCTGCTAACAGAGGAACTTTGCAGGGACATAACATAACTGTTAATAATGGTTTTTATACATAAGTAATGATGTTTATCACAACTAAAACAATCAAATGACCAGTCTGAACGTTCAAATAGGCATCGTATTCAGGTATTCTTTATGCATGTACACATTCCTGTCTACAGTAATCAGTAAATTTACTATTGGTTCTTATAAACAGTTCTTGTGTGCGCATTTGTATGAAGGGCACTAAACAGACTGATTAGGTTTTACATACAGGTGTCCTTTAACACAAGTTTTTATTGTTGTAGAAAATAAGCACAGTATGGTTTTCTTTGAAAACCGCATTTCATTGCTTTGTCTGTCTGTCTCTCTGCTTTTCAGGATATATGAGAAACAGTTACTGAGCCAGGAATCAGAAACAAAAGCCCAACGAAAGATCCAAGTGGGCACAGCTTCTCGATCTGAAAAGATTCGTACCTACAACTTCAGTCAGGACCGGATAACTGACCATCGACTGTCACACAACTTCACCAACATCAGGGAGTTCATACTTGGTGGGGAAGGGCTACACTCAGTGATCTGCCACCTCCAGAGACACGCTAAAGAAAATGCACTAAACCAGCAACTGGAAGAGTTCCGTATTCACCAGAAAGGACAGCAAAGCTGAGGTTGTGCCATGTCACCTGGATTTAGAATGTTTGCTGGAGAAATGTGCAAAAATAATTCTTTCTGCTGTTTAAATATTAAGCAGCTGAGAATGCATCCAAAGGTCACATTTTCTCTTGTCGAATTGGGTTTCTACAGAGAGAATTTGCATTAAAAATATCAGCTCAGTTACATCATGTTATATTGTGAATTTAAAAGAATCTTATACATGGCTGAAAATAGTGTTTTTTTTTTTTTTTCAAAATATGTTTGAAACTTTTCCAAAGTTAGGAATAGGTGACAGGGTTGTTTTATTAACTTGAGCATGTTTCTTCCTGTATGACTGGTAATGTGTGTGTGTGTGTGTCTGTCTGTCTGTGAGTGAATCATGGCTCACAAATTGTAGCAAGGGTAACAAAGCTGAACAGACACACACCACACGCACGCAAAACGGGTGAGAGACTGCTAATACTGCAAAAAGCCACAAGGAAAAAGTGATACTCTCAACAGGAAAAATCAGTGCCAAAGTGCATAAAAAGAAACTACTAAAGAGGACCAACAGCAGAATTCTGACATTAAAGATGTTCAAATTGAAAAAAAAACAATTATGCTGGATGGCTTGCTCATATTTCCAGTAAAGATGTACCACCACTGGATGAGGTCAATACAGATCATTGCCACACTGAAGGAATCAGGTTCCCAGTATTTTTATGGACCACCTGATGCCTGTACTTTCAAATACCGCAAAACCTGACAACAGGTTTTAAGTATTCTTTTAAACTTAATATTATAGCTTTTGGTTCATAGCATTGCAACTTATCCATACACACCAAAATTAAGTTATCACCCCAATTGGTGTCTAACAGGTTTCTAACACATCAGCTGAGCTGAAACCACCCATGTTTCTGGTGGTGTACCTCTGGATTCTATCTTTTGTTCTGGTTAGCCTTTTCTGTTCATTAATGATGATGTCAGCAAAACAATTTCAAGTTATAAAGATTTGCTAAGGTGTATGGAAGAGTGAATAATGGGGAGAATAATAATAAACAGAAGTCTCAATAAAACCATGGTAACATTGTATCCAAATGGGAAAGGTAGTTTAATGCCTCTGAATGCAAATGCATCAGTTTTGGACAAGGTAATAAGAGGACAGACTGTAGGTTAGGAGATAGTATGTAGACACTGATCTGGGGTGTAATTTTTTCTTAATACTTCAAATTGGGAGCAACAATGTTGAGTGGCTGCCAAGAAAGCAAAGAAAATTTTAAGGATATTTAATAGAATTATCAGTATCAAGCATGAAAGCAGAGATGTGATTTATCTTTCTAAGCTTTTATTAAACCACATTTGGAATATGCAGTGCAGGCATTGAGTTCATACTTGGATACACATGGATAACCCGGTTAATTTGAGCTAGACTGGGTGATTGGAAATGTTGAAGTTACCAAGTCTTTTATATTGGAGATGAGGGAATTTAAAGTACTTAAATATTTAAAGAATTTGAAGATGTTAATTTTGAAACTTGTCTGATACTGATTATTGACTCTGGTAGGAGAGGTAACCAGATGAAGTTATTCAGATCTCAAAGAAGATTGTGTTCACATGTTTTTCTTTAGTAGTGAGGGAGTTAATGGCATAGATAACCTTCCTGCGAAGATTATGGAACTTAGCTCATCAAATGCTTTAAAATGGACTTGTTAAATCATTTTTAGTTTGCAGGTGCTGTCTATAAATCATCAAATTCCTGCTGTTTTTCATACAAAACTCTAGTACAGCATCCTCTCATGAAGAAATTATACTAAAGAGAGCCAACCCTGTTTTTATAAATATCTGAACTTGAGCGGAAGGGTGGGGGAGCAACCCCGATGTTCTGGGCAGCAGTGTACTGGCCACTAGCCTTCTTAGGACCCACATTGTCTTCGTCGTCTTGTGGCACGTTCAACTCTCGTTCAACTTGTTGCCTGTCTTGGGGTGGGAGGGACGGTTGTACCAACCTTTTGGAAACAGTATCCTAGCAGGCAATTAATTGCTTTACGACTGAGTCATTCCCTTACGCTTTGCTCGATTGTTGGTTCATTGGGGTCACCTCCATTGTTTTGCGGTCTCCTGGCGCCTTTGATCGACTACTACGTCAGGTTCGTGTCAGGACGAGTTAGGCTCCGCGTCTAAGTGCCTTTGTTGTGTGTGGAGGGGGAGGACCAGGGCAGATACAAAACGATCTTAAGTGTTCATGAAGTCGATTTGTTTTGTCCATTTAGCTGAACAAACAACAGAAGACTTTCTGTTTTGTTATTTTGGTAGCCCATCTGATTGCCCCCACCCCTTCCCCGTGCACGGTTCTTTGTGCATTTACGTGTGATGCAGCGACATCATTCTGCCCGGCCGCCCTGACCAATTTAATTCCCTCGAAAGGTAGATCGGACATCTGATTGTGTCGAGCTCACCCAAGGATGTTAGAATCGTCTCATTTAAAATCCGAATTAAATAAACTGAAAACACTTCTGCTAATAGTCTGGATGACAGGTCAAAACTAATTTTATGTGAATATTATGGCGAATAGGGCCGCTTAAAAAAAAAAAAAGAAAAGAAAACGACGCTTTTGTTAAGACCAGAATTTTTTACATTGTGTTAGAATTAATTTGAATAAAGTCTCAACTTGCCGATGTATCTCGGACAGGAAAATCTGGACCGGTTTGTTGTTAGACTGAGCAGTCAAACGAAGGATTAAAACGAACGCCGAACTGTCCTGGTGGAACATAGGGCCAATATTAGGGGCGATAAACGAACTGATTTCCAGGTCCGGATACAAATGGCGAAGGACTTCTTCGGGCAGAAAGAAATCGGCTCGGCTAGGGTACGGAGAGATGTTGGAGGTTTATTTGAGAGGAGAACCTTGTAATAATACACCACGGGGAGGGGTGAGACAGACATGGCTTAGCCGGTACGGCAGTTTTAAAAATCGAATGAAAAGATGCTAGAATTGTCGCTCGCCAGCCGCGGGTCGCTGAACGAGAGACGGGCACTCTTCATTCTCCCACCCACAGGCCAGGAAGAAGCCGTTTGCGTCCGCTCGATTGCTGCGTTGCCGACATTACTGGAGCGAGCGAAAGTTTTGACAGGGTTAGGGTTTGGGGTCGGTGTTGAGCCGCGGAGGCCAAGGTCACGCCATTGTTGTCTGCGAAAATAGCTGGCCCGATCTCCAGTTACAGAACCGAAAAGAATGAAATATCTGGTTTACTACACGCACCTTCAGATCGGTGTAATTAAAAATGTTCGGCCTTTAACCGGACAGCAACCGATTAAATCTGATCTCTTCGAATCTGTGTTTTAGCAAAAGCTCTCTCTCTCTCTGTGTATCCGTCCCCCCCTCTCTCTCTCTCTCTCTCTCTGTGTGTGTGTATCCGTCTCCCCCCTCTCTCTCTCTGTGTGTCTCTGTCTCTGTATCCGTCTCCCCCCTCTCTTTCTCTCTGTGTGTGTGTCTCCGTCCTCCCCCCTCTCTCTCCCTCTCTAGGAACTGGAATTATTTCTTTAACGATCGTTAAGTATTTATAGAATACATTATGCAGTTTATATTCCTTCCCTCTTGGACTTTGCGTATTCCATCAATAAGTGAATATTAAATGTGTATCCATTACCGTTGTAAAAACGAAAACTAGAATTAAAGCGAAGTGGAGGGAATTATTTTCTTTTAATGGAACAATTCGTTATATCTTTATAGTAGGAAGTCAACGAAATAAGACCAACATCCAAGGCAAGGCAAGGACAAATTACTGGAAACTTCATTTATATTCTGCGGCCGGTCCGTCAAAAACAAGAATATGTGAAAATGGTTTTAGAAATTTTGTTGAAAGAATTTCTCTCTCAAGAAAACGAAATATGATGGTTGATACCCGAGGGCCGGCCGCCTAACGGGAGCGAGTTTTGTTGAACAGCATAGGTATCTGGGAAAATTTGTGGGGGGTACACTTTAAGAAGGCTGACACTAGTAATAAATGAACTCCCTAACTCTAGTTGCATTCACTGCGTTCCTTTATCACAACCGATCCGCTGTAACTGCTCAGTGTTGCCAACTTCCTTCCTCATATCTCATCCCGCGAGCTGCTCCGGTTTCTTTCTCCCATCCTGATTAATTGGAAAACTGCCTTCATGTTCTCGCCTCTCTCTGTTTTTGTTCACAGACTTCCATAATTCTATCTGGCGCTGTAAATTGCCACATCTCTCGTGTGTGTGTGTGTGTGTGTGTGTGTGTGTAACATCCACGATTATTATTATTTTTTTAAAATTTATTTGTTTTGCAACAAATTATCATGGGAAAACTGACAGACTGGCGACCGATCTTTAAAATGTTTCAAAACGACCATCCAGCTACTTTCGCTTTGTTAGACGTGTCCCTGCTGAGGTGGACTGGCAAATATATGAGAAAATCTGATTTTTTTTTTTTTTTGTGGCGTTGTATGCGTTTTTATTTTGAATTAAAAGTCCCCCAAAATACCAAAAAAACTGGTTTGGTTTTTAAAATACGGAAACATTTGCTGATGTGTCAGAGTGTCATGCTATTTGTAATTATGATCCCACTAGTAGCTGTTGGCAGCCAAACGCATCTCTTTATAGACGATGAAAAACCCTATTTATTTCGAAAAGTCCCTAAAAATCTGTTCAGCGGTAATGAGATATGCGACAAAGCGAGAGCAAGGAAACTTTTAACAACTACGATTTGGGTAGTACATAAAGAGTTAATCGGTGCTGTTTGTTTATTTAAGTTGATAATGCCAGCAGAAGATGCCGATTTTTTTTATCTAGCACAGGATTAGATAAGCGTTTGCTCTTGGGTAAAGTGGAGACTGGCTGCTGACAAGTTCCGAAATCATCTCGACGGAATAATTTTTATATTTTTTTAAAAACCCCAACAACTCTACTATCTTTGTTCTCCAGCTTTACAATTTAGGGCCGTACGCGGTAAAACTGAAAACAAGAGAATGTAGGTTGTATCAATAGAGCATATGGTTCTTTACAAACTTCGAAAATCCGGCTCTAGGCCTTTAGAATTTGAAATTCCATTGTTCGGCTTGCGAGACTATGATGCCATCATTCGCTTCTGTCGTAAGGAAAATGCAAACAATATTTGCTCAATGCTGGAAACTACCACAAGTCGCCAGTAGTATCTTGAGCGATAAGACTCTTATTGTTTCAACCACAATGTGGCTCAGGAAAAGAAGCGGACAAGGTAACCTTTACTCGTCACCTTTGTCAAGGTATTAAATTTCTCCCACTTATCAGGTGACGGAACTCGGCGAAACAGGAATGAAAAAAACAACACGTGATGGTTTTCAGTTGGTAGAAAACTACGTCGATCGAATCTGCGTATGCGCTCATTTGAATAAGTAGCCAGATTTTGTACCTGACGAAAAGGTGTGTAGGCAGTTTAGTCTTGGTGGATGGTTCGAGTGAGCACAGATGACCAAGAAGACCATGGCGATGAGTTTCGTCGAGTTCGTCAATTCTCCGACCGGCGGGATTGAGTTTAAGGGTTATTCGTTCAAAGTGAGGGAGCTACTTGTAGGCGCTGCATTGCTACTCTTTGTGATCGTGACCATAATTCTGGCAGCTATTCTGGCGTCCAGTTCTAAGAAACCCGCCACGGAGCAGAAAAAGCAGAACGTGGCTCAGTTCAAGGGGCAGGAGAGTTATCTGGTGGAAAACGGCTCGTGCAACAGCTCGGACGTGTGTCTTAGCTTCCCGTGCCTGGAGACGGCCTCGCACGTCCTGAAGAACGCCGACACTAGTGTTCGGCCGTGCGATAACTTCTTTGGCTTCGCCTGCGGGGGATGGAAGGCAGCCCACCCGCTGGACCCAGGGGAGTCGCAGCGCACCGTCCTGCACGACATTTACGGCCGGAACAAGGAGAAGCTCTTCCGCATCCTCAGCCTGCCACCGGTGCGGACAACTGAGTGGGCATCTGAGAGAAAGCTGAAAGAGTTCTTCCGGTCCTGTGTTGGTGACTTCCAGCGGATGAGGCGCCGAGGAACACCGTTCATCACCGAGGTGCTGCAGAAGATGGGCTGGTTCGTGCTGGGCACGTGGGACCACAACACCTGGGACTTCCAAAAGGCGCTGGAGAACGTCAGTATCGATCTGTGGACGGATGCCTTCTACACGTTCTACGTCACTACAGACAAGTTCAACCACAAGTCGCACGCCCTAGCGGTAAGATTTCTACTTACCTCTTTTCGGCTAAGTTTCTAAAGCTGTGGACGGCGCAGAAACGTCAGAGCTACATCTAAGCGAACGCCAGCTTCGCCCATTATTAGGTTCCTTGTAGCTTACTGACAGCTTTCTTACATTTCGTTTTGGTTTTAATTGTTTTTGCAACGTTAGTATACGGCTTTGATGGCGACTTTCGCTTACTCATAATAAAAAATAGTGCATCGAAACCTAATCGAAGTTCAGGTGACCCAAATCTTAAAAAAACAAATACATTCGCAACACTGCTATACGTTCCTGACGGGGTGTACCCAGTACTGCCTATAGCGCAGGGGTTGGCAATTTCTTGGACACCGGGGGCCAGATTATGGGCCCAAGATCACCTCGCGGGCCGGAGTAAAAACAAGGACACTTATAAATGCACAAACATATTTATTGCTTTACTACTGCGTATCAGCCTTCTTAACACAATGAGAAACATGATGGCGCTCTCGCCGTGAACACAGAGATGAAATATCGGTGAATTGCGCGCGAGTTTCCTATAGTGTGTTGGTTAACTATTTTTAGAAATGACGAATGACGACTTTTTTAAGAAAAGACGGCCGACCCCTGCTATCGCGGAGCCAGCATCCAGGTTCTCTTGCTCGTTAGCTCTATTTAACGTAGCATAAGTTTGTTATTCCTCTCCCGACAACCACACAACTCGGCCATAAATGCACCACAATATCAACGTAAGGGTTACGAATTAAAACTCGATGTCGGCGAAAGCTGAGTTAAATCGTTGATCGAAAACAAAATAGCAACAATTCAAATGTGATCACAGACAAATTAACATTGGTAGAAAGAGGTTCAGTACTGTGTGACTACCACTGATCCCAATACGAACTCGTAGACAATCCAGTCACCTATCCCAGCTGATCAGGAGACCAGAATCGAGCCTCCACGGGATGCCCCACACAAGTTCAATCGGATTTAAGTCTGAAGACTGAGCACTGCTGAAGTGAACTTGAAGTGCTGCATTGACGACATATGCGGAGGAGGGTTTCCATCCATAAATTGAAGCTGGGGCCGTGCCGTTGGACCAAAGGGTCAACTACAGGCGTAATGATCACATCCTATATCTGACATCAGTCATGGCTTCCCCATTAATGATGACGAGATCAATTATTCGACTAACTTGATTGCCCCCCCCCCCCGACACAACAAATCGATCATGTCGAGTAATGGCACAGTTCCCAGCTTGTCTCCAGACTTTTAGCTCATCTGTCGTAAATGTGTTGAAATTCTATGACTGGTTGCTATTTAGAAGTCATTTTGGAGATATCGTGCTATTGAAAAGTGGGTTCTTCTGGCAAGGTTGACAAAATAAGGGTCTTTACGGGAAGGGCAGCGTTGTAGCCCCTGGGCGAAAAGAAAAAAACTTTCTCCATGAACTGGTCAATACAATGGTGCCCTATTATTGCCCTAGAAGGGACACTGCGATTAGCAAAGCACTTTAATCGTTCCCATGGTCCAAGGCCCCTGATTTGGTATTAAACAACGCTCGGGCACTCCTAAACCGACGTACCTCTCATACGTGGCCAGTTTATAGAAGAAATGATATTGGGTCCTGTGCAAAGCTGTACGCAGAAAAAATGGGAATTATTGGCTCAGTTCCGACGAAAATGACTAAAGCATTAATCTTGTACTTGCAGTTATATTTAAGTTTCTTTTTTAAGATTGTGGATCCTCTTCGACCTAAATATTAATGACATACCACTGGAGGTGGAAGATAATAACGAATAAGGTCAGGTAGCTGTTAAAAGGGTAGATAATAAAGAATAAGGTCAGGTAGCTGTAAAAAGGGTAGATAATAACGAATAAGGTTAGGTAGCTGTAAAAAGAGTAGATAACGAATAAGGTCAGGTAGCTGTTAAAAGGGTAGATAATAACGAATTAGGTTAGGTAGCTGTTAAAAGGGTAGATAATAACGAATAAGGTCAGGTAGCTGTTAAAAGGCTAGATAATAACGAATAAGGTCAGGTAGCTGTTAAAAGGGTAGATAATAACGAATAAGGTCAGGTAGCTGTAAAAAGGGTAGATAATAAAGAATAAGGTCAGGTAGCTGTAAAAAGGGTAGATAATAACGAATAAGGTTAGGTAGCTGTAAAAAGAGTAGATAACAAATAAGGTCAGGTAGCTGTTAAAAGGGTAGATAATAACGAATAAGGTTAGGTAGCTGTAAAAAGAGTAGATAACGAATAAGGTCAGGTAGCTGTAAAAAGGGTAGATAATAACGAATAAGGTTAGGTAGCTGTAAAAAGAGTAGATAACAAATAAGGTCAGGTAGCTGTTAAAATGGTAGATAATAACGAATAAGGTTAGGTAGCTGTAAAAAGAGTAGATAACGAATAAGGTCAGGTAGCTGTTAAAAGGGTAGATAATAACGAATAAGGTCAGGTAGCTGTTAAAAGGGTAGATAATAACGAATAAGGTTAGGTAGCTGTAAAAAGGGTAGATAATAAAGAATAAGGTCAGGTAGCTGTAAAAAGGCTAGATAATAACGAATAAGGTCAGGTAGCTGTAAAAAGGGTAGATAATAACGAATAAGGTCAGGTAGCTGTAAAAAGGGTAGATAATAACGAATAAGGTTAGGTAGCTGTAAAAAGAGTAGATAACGAATAAGGTCAGGTAGCTGTTAAAAGGGTAGATAATAACGAATAAGGTTAGGTAGCTGTAAAAAGAGTAGATAACGAATAAGGTCAGGTAGCTGTAAAAAGGGTAGATAATAACGAATAAGGTCAGGTAGCTGTTAAAAGGGTAGATAATAACGAATAAGGTCAGGTAGCTGTTAAAAGGGTAGATAATAACGAATAAGGTTAGGTAGCTGTTAAAAGGATAGATAATAACGAATAAGGTCAGGTAGCTGTTAAAAGGGTAGATAATAACGAATAAGGTCAGGTAGCTGTTAAAAGGGTAGATAATAACGAATAAGGTCAGGTAGCTGTTAAAAGGGTAGATAATAACGAAGCTGTTAAAAGGGTAGATAATAACGAAGCTGTTAAAAGGGTAGATAATAACGAATAAGGTTAGGTAGCTATAAAAAGGGTAGATAATAACGAATAAGGTTAGGTAGCTATAAAAAGGGTAGATAATAACGAATAAGGTCAGGTAGCTGTAAAAAGGGTAGATAATAACGAATAAGGTCAGGTAGCTGTAAAAAGGGTAGATAATAACGAATAAGGTCAGGTAGCTGTAAAAAGGGTAGATAATAAAGAATAAGGTCAGGTAGCTGTAAAAAGGGTAGATAATAACGAATAAGGTCAGGTAGCTGTAAAAAGGGTAGATAATAACGAATAAGGTTAGATAATATCTAATGTATAAATTATACATCACGAAAATACCTGAAGTAAAGTGAAATATTACTTATACTACGACAGCCGGTATGAACAAAAGGCGGCCTGCAATAATAAGGTGAGAAATCAGTAGTTAAGGTCGTATTATTTAACGGTCGACGACATAAACACTCCACCAATACCGTCAGCAAACACGAGCTAAGCTATTTATATATAATCGCTTACTACCGACTCCAACATTACTGAGTTATTTCAAAACTGCATTCATATGTTTACTTGAGGGACCTTGCTGAGTGTGCATTTCTTAGTTATTTGTATTTTACCGCCAGTGCCCATCAAAAGACGAGGTATTAATGTCAGCCACTCCTCGCGCGATTAAATCGTTTCAGAAGAAAGGAAACCGAAGACCAAAAGAATAAATAAACAAAATAATTCTATGAATTGTTCCGTCGAATGTGACGTCAGGGGTTCATGGAATTTTGTAATTATCCTCTTGGCATGCCTATGAATTATCTTTGGAAAATTTCAAAACAGAGCCTTTCCTACAAATTAAATGGCTGTATAGTGTTATTTATTTTTTGCGGACGAATAAAAGAGAGAAACGAGTGTGTTGTCCGTCATTTTCCCGTCGTGCTAAAAAACGGTTTAACCCCTTCCAACTGGATCGCATAATTTTGTTTTTTTGTAAATGGTGGCTTTCCGACCAGCATGAGGCGGTCACTTGAGAAATGAACGGTGCTTGAGAGTTTTATTTGAGCCCAAAGGGAATCAGAATTAATTACTTAAAGGAAGATATCGTCGTAATTACCTTTTCTCTTTGTCTGGAGAAAGCAAAGTGCGTGTAAAGTCGAGGGCGAAGGGAGGCAGCAAAGTGTGCCTAATTCCTTACTGGATTCCGTTCCCTCTTTTTAACAGCACCGCAGGATTCCGCTGCCTCTAGTAAAATTCAGTCATTTCGGTTTCTAGCAACCGCACCCGTCCCAATCCGAGTTTTTTTTTAAAGCAAATTCAATCGCACAAGTATCGATAACTTAACCTGGAACGAAGCCTGCCATCTTTTCCCATAACCTAACACATATATATATATTTTTTTTCATTGTTGGCTAAAAATCCCTCTCGCCGCGACGGAGCGGTATAAAGGCTACCTCACAGGGCTAGCTGAAGCCTTTCCTGTGCAGTACCAACAGTGTGGATGTTTGTCGGCATGAAGTCCCTGCTAAAGCCAACGAACAGTAGAAATGTCTTTCCAAGGTGTTCGGCCTGGTTTTTTTCAAAATATTTTCCGTGACCAATCTCTACAAAATACTAGATAAGTAAGAAAAAAGTAATTAATTTAAAAAACAAACAAACGATAATTAAATAAGATATTAGAGATTCTTTCTCTTCTCATACGGAACTAAATGCACCTCCCACCCAAAAAACAAAAACACGCAATTTCCTGGTCTTGGATTTCGAAGATTACTTGGAGACCCCCTTTTAAAGATTTTAAAAAAAAGGTAAAAAATAGGTAAACGGGTATTTCGGGTCCTCAGTCCACACGGGAGTGGTCAAAATTCAATAAACACCATACCAGGCTGGACCGGAAGTGGTACGTTAAAAAAATGCACCTGACGGGGACGACATTTTATGTAACCTCAACATTTACGATGGGCTTTTTACTTGGTGACGTCACAAGTAGACTATTCGCTACTATTGCACATACTAACAGCTGCTATCAGAGACCAATTTTTCGCAAACAATCGACTTAATTCCACAACTTTCACTTACGTTTTGTCTCCGTTCACGGCGTTTGTGCTCTTCTTTGTAACGTTGTAGTCAAATCTATATTTTGTTTATTTTTACACTAACAGATGGCCCTACCACGCCTGATTCGACGTAAGTAACCAGATTCATTAAACAGAACCCCTGCGGCCTCAAAATGCTCAGCCTGCCCCCCAAAGACACGTTCGACTCAACACGAATTTCGCCCAAGACGCGATCTGAAAATATTTCTTTTAAAATTACCTGAGGACGGCAGCAGAAAAAGGTTTTTTTTTTTCCTGAAATATAGAAACTTATAATCTTGATAATTCGAAATGAAACTAATAACTTCCGTCTAACGTCTAGAGTCACTCCTAAATCATCTTTCTTTGCTGAAGGTCAGCATAATGTGGTGTTTAGCTGCCACTTGCTTTGTTTATTTGAATGGTAAACCTAATTTTCGACATCTTAATTAAGTGAATAAATGCAATAGTTGTCCGCTCAACATCTTTACACATTTTCAGTTTGTTATCTTGAAAGTAAAATCTGTACTCCGCCCATAGATTGAGTAGATTACATCTATATTTAATGGGCTCCCTGGTAGTTCACTAGTTAGCGCACTGGACTCTCTCTTAAGGTTGAAGGTCCAAGTTCACAACTCATAGGATCGGCTTGACCTAGCATGGATATTTCCGCACTATTAGATTAAGTAATCAAAACAAGTACATTCAATTAAACAAATCCTTAAGTAGAGCATTTTTTTTTCTTTTACACTAAATGTCAACTGGAGCCTCATTATAAGCTGTGTAGCTTTGAAAGTAAAGTTGTTTATCGGAGTACAGTGGGTAAACAAAAAATGGCTGAAAAAGATTGAAATAAATACAGAAGCCATTTCCAAATCTTTTATACAAATATATTTACTCAAATGTATGCAAAACTTTCATTAAAACTTACAAACAAAACGGGCCCGAACACAATCATGTATGTAGATATACTATATAATACAGGCTGAATTGTTACAGTTTTCACTGCCCTTCCATAATTCTTTACACAGCAATGAAGTCATTTTTGTGCGTGTTATCAATAAGTATTATCCGAATTTTTTGTGCCTTCTATATATTCACTTTGAGTTTGAGTCTTTTCTCTAATTACATAGATGGAACACCTCAAACGTGTAGGTGGTAGTTTCCGTCCCATTTCTTGCTGGCCTGCAGCTTCTTTGTTTAAAAAGCCATTTGCTTTATTTCTTCAGTAAGAATACGCAGGATTATTCGTCTTATGGATTCTTTTTCCCGATGCGCACTTAAGAATTCACCCGTGGTCCACACAGGTGATGATACCACAGAAACATCTAAAAGATTGCACAAAAATTTCAAAAGCCATCTTAGTTAGTCGCTCGGTCAGGTATTTGTGGATTAATTGATCCAGAGCATCCGCGACGCTCCTCGTTCAGTCGTAACCTTTGATTACCTCTGGACTGTTGCCATCTTCGGCAATGACGTTTTTACCATTTTTGACTAAGAATACAGATTTTCCTCCTCTCAGAACGTATGAGTGCAAGCATACGGTCTTCCATAAAACCAAAAAAAAAAGGAGCCGTGAAGTTGCCGGTGTCTGTTCGGAAGACATTTCTGGTTTGAATGGCTTGTTATTCCGAACAGCACAGGACCACTGCCAATCCATTGTCACGAAGAGTTACAGCCAGTCGCAGATCAGTGAAGTAAATTTCACAAGTCACATTCTGTTTGCTGACATTGAATGGCTCTGTCAGCTCCAGGACTGCCCCCCTTTTTTTAACCAAGCTACGTTGTGCATGTTATTTTTGGTGCTGCACAAGCGTGACAAATTAAACAGCGTGGTGATTGGGTTGCAGTCCCGTACCAAAGCTACTATGAGCATCTTAATGGCTGAAAATAATCATCCGTTCATTCGCTCAAATGATGAAGGGCATTTTAAAAATTCTATTTACTAATTTATTTTAAATGAATTTCTTTTCAGATTGATCTCTCTGGGATGGGTATGTACTGGAGATATTACCTGCAAAAATACGAGAACAAGGTAAAGTTTGATTTAATTTTCGGGAACGCGCTGCTGAATGCATTTTGCCGCTATTTTGAACGTAATCTGATAAGGGGAGATAACTTTATTAAAAGAAGAAAACGGAAGAGGAAGAAGGAAAAAATTCCGACGAATTTGTCCTGGCAGTAGCATCTTTCTTTCACCTACATTAACAAATTTACAATTTTCTTTCTATATAGTAAATATTTCATGACGAGCGAGTACGTAAACGAAAACACTCACAATTTTATTATTATTCTGATGGCAAAAACAAAATGATACGCTATACAGTGCTGATAAATTTTCAATATTACCCACAAGGCAATGTGCTCATGAAACAATAAAGCTGGTAGAATATTAAAGAGACTTCGTACACTTGGCGCTCGTGATATATCACCATTTACAAGAGGTCGCACAATAGATTGGACAATCAGTGATCAAAACGAGAGGCAGACGCGTAAGTGGGATACAAGGACTGTCATCAATGGCTAAAGAACGAGCAAGAAGTCTCTGTTTTGCAGGCGAGGCCCAGTGCACGTACGATGTAAATGTCACAACGCAGCAGCTTAGCTACAAAGTTACTTTTATAAACTGGGCTACAGCGGGGATGTGGCTCTGCACGGAACCAGGAAGCGATACGCAGACCTATAGCACTTTGGACGTCTGTTTTGTTCTCTTGGGTGTCTTGTTTTCGTTAATTTAAGCCGAATATGAACGAACAGAGGTGCGGAGAAAGGTTAGTCAAATATTTCAGGAAGCCTGTTTGCAGCCCGCAGTTCGGAGGGGCGAGTTTAGGGTAATGGTGTGGGTACCGATTCAGGACCCTGGAAAAACTGACTTTTTGTTCATTGGGGGAATGTCCGAATTCTGGTGCATACATACCCATTCTCAACAGTCCCCTTTGGCCACTTTCCAACGAGGGTTTTTTTTTTTTTCAGTTTAGGCATTATTTGCTGCAAAAAAGATGGTGTCACTTATTGTCTCACCGCCAAACTTACCACCCTATAGAAAAGATAAAAGGGGTTTTCCGAGACACCTAGGAGCCTTGACATGATTCCGAATGAACACACCTGAAAGCATCTTCTCCCCTATCTTCAGCGAATCTGAAGGGAAAATCGATTGAACATTGGCAAAATGTTTACTGCGCTATCATAACTTTAATTATATCTAGTCACACTTCGTCTCAGCCCCTCCATTTCATGTTTCCTGCTATTCTGGATGACTCTCAAGTGTACACACGTGACACAATAATTACTTATATCCATGGGTGCTCATATTACCGGCAGTAATGAGATTAAATAATGAACCCGTGTTTCGGATGGATCCTTTTCCCTCTCGCCAAGAAATCAGGGTTTTGTTTTCAGAAATGGTGGAGAACGTTTCTGTTTGATGGAGAAAATCTAAAGGAACCATCTACTTTTAGAAATAACAGCAGTAAATCTCTTGTTTTAGAATATTTACTGTTTTAGGAACAATATGTTTTCTCCTCGAATTGAATGTTTGTTAGTTCTTTGTTAATTTTTGTGACTGAGGGTTTATTTTTAAAATTAATGCAGCTGCCTACCTAGAACAATAATCGGAGGGGGAATTAGAACACAGAGGAGACAGAACATCTGGGAAATTGGTGTAACTTCAGCGAATAGGTAGACACGGTGTGAGTAAACTTAAGGGTACACTAAAGAATAAGAGAATGGTGTGTGTGTGTGTGTGAATTCTTTTTGTGGATAAAACACAGCAAATAAACTTACATTTACAGATCTATCTCAAGCACGTGTTTCATTCCGCCCTATTTTTCAGACGAGGAAAGATTACCTAAAATTCATGGACACGATAGCGAAATTACTAATAAGGGACTCCAACGTCACGTTATCGGATGCCGTCATTAAACAACGCGTCGATGTGTTTAAACGGGATGCCTTTGAAGTCGAAAAGACGCTAGCTGAGGTAAAACTTTTCTGCAATGATTTTTGCGTTTAAATCTACCTGCGAATTTGTTTGTTGGTTGCTCTGTTATTGCTTTTGTGTGTGTGTGTGTGTGTGTGTGTGTGTGTGTGTGTGTGAATCAATTATAGCCTCTGAGGAATGAAATAAACATCTGCCAGATCAACAGTTCATGAACTGATTATCTTACAAAAAGAAAAAGAAATGGTTTTGGTAATGGCCAAATTCGTGGCTCCGCGACGAGTCCTTTGTCCTCACGCTTCATTTGGAGACAGCCAATTCCGCCCTCCCTTTTAAGGCGCAGTAGACAAATGAAGAGATACGTACCACACTAATTCCCGAGAAGTGCGAAAACCAGCAGCAGTGGACCTGACGGTGCAGAGTAAAAATGAAGATAAACGGATCTTTGTTGTCTGTGCAAAGCTCGAGTAATATTAATCCGTGAAGGGATAACAGGGTCAGAATCCCCAGCTGAGCCATGGCAGAATCAATTAAACGAGTTTGTGTTATTCATTATTATTTGTTTAATTCTCGGGTTGATCTTTGCATTCCTTTTTTTTTCTTTCCCACGAGGTACAAACAGATGGCGAGCTCACCCAGATTCTAAGATGAAAAGAAAAATATTACAAGTTTCTCTTTTCTGTGCGTAGGAATAAATTGGCTGGGTCAGAGCCAACGTAAACAGCAGCACAAAAACTGGCTGGAGACTTTATCATTTCTTTATCTTTAATTTAAAATAAAATATTTTGTAGTTTTGTGCGCCGTGAAATCCAAACATACTTTTATTTACAGGGAAGATAAAGGGGCTGTGTCCGAATGATAAAAGAGATCCCAGCCCGGTAACAGCCAGTCTTCTCTCTGTCTGTTTCTAGAGAAGGGCCAAGGAATGCGAGAAGCTTCGTTATGCTCTGGTGACACGAACGGAATGAACTCAAACAGAAACTAAACAATAACAGAAAAAGCAGCTAAATCCCCCCCAGTGAATAACGACAAGAGTGTTAAGGGGACACCAGACTTTATACGCTTTTAACATAACTGGCTACAGTCTATGGTTTGCCTTTAAGTACTAAAATGGCTAATCACGATTTAATTAAAACCATATAAATAATTAATTAAACCATATTATCGTGTTGATACTTTAGACGCCGACATCCTGTTTGTTTTGTTGTTTTTTTTTTACTTTTTACACTTTTGAAAGAAGAATTAAAACAACTTTGACGTCAGAGAACCCATTCTAACGCTATACAGAACATCCTTTTTGCACAATTCTGACGTGCACGTAGTCGTTTATGATATTCTTGATAGGAGAACTGTGGTATTGTCAAAAATATTTTAAAAGTAGCAATAGACAAAATATTCTAGATGAGTTAATAATAATAAGAAAGCATATTTGAGATTTGCGGCGATGTTGATTATTTATTTAGCACCTGTGTTTTGTAATAGCGCAATTCTTCAGCTAGTGAGTCGGAGGCTATGCCATTTATATTCCAGATAGTTAACAGGACTCTGCCCACACGGAATCCGCACAAGGAAGAAATGAGATCGTCACTGGAAAATTTAAATACAGTTACCGGAAATGGAGTAAGTTCTCAGCAGCACATTATCCAAGCTCTCTGATTGGTTGCTTTTCAGCTATTATTATCAGCAAAAATGATAAATTTCTAATTAATTATTTTTCATTTACTTTTAGAATGATCCAACTTAGATACAAAAGACGAAGCTCAACTTGTTATCTTAAAATGTCCTGGACATTTATTATATTTAATATCTGATTTTTCTAATTTGAAATATTTTGTTTCTCAGTGTTTAGAGTGAACCCGAACTATCAGAATTTCTTTCCCCAAAAAACTGTTACTATAGAAGTTCGGAACAGCTTACCTGCCTTATTCCCTGTACTATATTATTTCTGCCGACTTGTGCACTTCAGCATACAATGCACCTTTGTTATCATTTAATGTATGTGATCTTTGTTTTATTTGCTTAAAATTAGTTTACTTCTGTTTTTACTTTTTAAATCCTTCTCCTAACTCCCAACAGATTGATTGGGTACAGTTTTTCTTGTATATGTTCAAACATGCGAGCATAACGAAAGAAACTCGTATTATTGTAATGGAATGGGACTACATCAAACAAACGTGCGCCTACGTAAAACAGCTTAAAGGGACACCGGAGGGGAAAAGGTATTTCCTCCATTTTTTCTTTTTAAAAAAAAAAAAAAAAATTCTCATCTTTAAACCTGTCAGAATAGCCGTATATGTAACACAGAGAATATCACATAAGTCTTTTATTATCGTATCGTCAGAGATAGACGTAATACTGACGTCAGGTCACTTAATACTATAACTACTTCTTGTTTTAATGTATTCATAGTAAATGAATTATCAGTATTTGACCATTTCAATTATGGACGAACTCTTATGTATGCAGACCGATTTGTAAGGTGTATGGTAATTCCGCCATAGCTTAATGGCGACTTTGCGCTAATGAACTGGTCAGATCGGCTTCTGATAACCAGTGTTCCGTGCCAATTTCGAGGCCAACTTCTGACTCTGGATTTTTCTTCTAGAAAGCTCCACAACTACATGATATGGAGACTGTCTCAGGCTTACGCCAAGCATCTTTCCTGGGAGTATATCCATGCCAACCGAAAATTCTACTACGATCTTACGGGCCGAAAGAACTTCCTGGGAATATGGCGATACTGTTTCCACTACTCAGCGTTTGCCCTCCGTGACGCTCTCAGCTCCCTTTTCGTTCAAGAACATTTTACCAAAGAACACAGAAAAATGGTGAAAAAAATTGCTCTCTTTCCTTTTGCACTTCTGAGAGAGATCGATATTAAATGTTATTAAAGTTCCGTTTTAACGTATGCCACTATTATTTATAATTGCTTTCAGTGTTAAAATTAATAAGTAGAAAAGAAATTTAAGTAAATATTCTTATATTCATATTTTTGAGACTGCCAGCTTGTGGTGGCAAGCTATTTTGAAAGGAGGGTAAAATAGATAATCTTGTCAATACCCAAACGAACGCAGTAGCACGTAACTATGACACGCGCTGTACATCATTATGCACAACTATGACGCACTCATTTATTCGATCTTTTTTATAGGGTAGCTATGGCGTTATCCACATATGTGTAAAACGTATCGAAAGTTAGAATTCACTGAAAATATTGATGTGGGGAAGTTATTACAAAAATTGTTTTTGCTACGAGTAGTTTAACTCTCTTTGGTAGCAGCCTTCATTGTTTTTCTTAAACTCTGCCAAAATAGCCAAGGACAGGTAGCGATGACGGGTGTGTGTGTGTGTGGTGTGTGTGTGTGTGTGTGTGTGTGTGTGTGTGTGTGTGTGTGTGTGGTGTGTGTGTGTGTGTCTACGGTAAGTTGATAGTTAGCTAACGTAAGTGGGGGAGTATCAGGCCTTTTACTGTTTTGTTTAAGGCTTGTTTTTATTTCATTATAAGGTTCACAAGATCTTCTACTTCATCAAGAACAGCGCCTTGGACATCGTATCCGATCTCCCATGGATGGACTATTCCACTAAGTCATATGCCAAGAAAAAGGTAACGCAACCTTGTCTCCTGTCCGTTAACTAGCTGTCTTCCACAGCCTTTCATGCAATATTTTAAGAAGAAAAAAAACAGTTTATTTATTTTAAGAGTTAACTCCCCTTAAAAACTTAACTGAGAAGTCAGTACCTAGAGCTGGTCTCAGTTGTTAACCTTTTTTAATGAAGTGATTTACTAGCACCCCGCCACATCTTCGTGGAAATACCCTATATTTCATGTATAATCACCTGTGTATTAGGATACAGTTCTTAGAATATCTTTCCAAATAATAATTTTAAGAAAAGGTTTTGAATTTTATTGTCAACGGAAAGATTTTTTGGTAGATTCACATTTGTGGCAGCCATAGAAATTAAGTCTAAAAAGTGCATTTAAAATAAGGCAGAAATAGGTTGCAAATAAATAATTGCAATAAATGTTAAATTTTCTCGATCAGAATAGAAGAAATTGGAATTTCAATCATAAATATATTCAAATATAATTTATATGCAAACTCTTAATCTGCAGGTAAATGACACCGTCATGTAGGTATTCAAGGGAGATAATTATATATATAATTATTTTAACGGCAACGAATTGATCAACTTTATCTAAGTGATAACAATGTAGTTGTTTTACACCAGTCTCTAAAACGGAGACAACCCCGGTGATGGAGTATAGTGTTGTGGTTAGCCGCTAGAGAGCGTTGCCTATCTTGCGCAACAAGAGGCGCCGACTTCAACAGTTTTAAAGACGTAGGTATGGAAAGAGGAGCGGAGTGGGTGGTCACGTGTTCGGCTCTGCCTGCATTTCGAAGTAATATATGGCAAAACTTGGAGATTCAAGTACCGACCTTCACCTTAGCAGGCTGAAGCTTAAAAAGTGTAGTTCCTTAAAGAGGGCGGCTGAACAAACAAACAAACAAACAAACAAAAAGGATAAAAAGAAAATTAAAGCTAACAGGGTTTGTATGTAAAAATCAGCGTATGTGCGGGGGCTGGTGAATAAGAAATATACAGGTACTTTTTTCCACAAGTTTTTTATTCATTTGAGATTAATTTTTTAAAAAAGAAAAATTCATATGTATTATCTGTTTTTATGTTTATTAATCAATGAAAATATGTAAAAATCTGGTTCGTTCAATTGATTATTCAATCGTTTATTTGTTGCTGAAAGGTTAAAAATAAGTACGTATTCTTTAGTCATAAGCACAAGTATAAATTGAAAGATTCTTTGCTGTTCATTCAGATTAAATCGATTACCAGCAAAATTGGGTACCCAGACTTCATGATGGACACCGATCAGGTGGACACATTGTACAAATCGGTGAGTTACTAGTCTTTCATTTATTCTTGCAGCGATTTATCGTATATCAATATGTACACTATTGGAAATAATTATGGAAATAAGGGAAAACTGGGTACAAAATGCAGATAAAACTAATAGAATCGTTTCTCATATGTAAATATTAAATGCCTTAAAGTACAGTCACGTGTTGACATAGCAAATACGCTGTGCTCGGCTGTCGTGCAAGCAGTGATATCATTGTAGCGTGGTGAATATTACGACTTCCAGGAAGGAAATATCACTTGACATGCGTAAAGAAATCAAAGTTTTAGCTTATGAGCGCTACTGCATGTGGCAGGATGCTGTCTGGCTTAATGTTTCATGAGATGTATGCAAGACTGAGAAGGATACAGGAAACTGGTACCGCTGACAATAGAAATGGGTAAGGAAGAAAACTCAAATTTTCCAAAAGTGATAATAAGCATCCTGAGGTGAGTTATCCACGTAATGGACGAGGAACCAGTAGAGATCTTGGGAGTGACCAAGCTGCAAGTACAGGTGTTAACGTTTCTCCAAGAGCAGTAAGATACACATTAGCTGTTCGGCTGCCTGGAGACGACCGAACAGAGAGGCTGAAGTGGGCAGCAGAAATAAAACAAGCGGTGAAGGTATACCGACAGGTTCTCATCCATCACTTCATTCTCTCAGGAAAGCATCTCAGTGGGCGGAGATTCATCTTCCATCATGACAGTGACCCAAGCAAACAACCAGTGTGGTGGAAAACTATCTGGAACGTAAAGAGGCCGAAGGGACATTCATAAAGTCTGCACCAAGTCTTGGTATGAACATCATTGAGGCTACATGGGGTAATATGGCTACTGAGAAAGTCAGGTAACAACCAAACACCTTGGATGAATTGTGGAAAGTACTACAGGATATTTACAACAACATTCCACAGTCATTCCATTGATAACCTGTATGGGAGCATGAAGCAAAAGGTTCTCACACCAAATACTAATACACAGTACAATGTATTAATTTTGTTTTTGTATATTTCCTGCTATATTGCGTTTCGTGTGATCTATACAGCTCTCTCGGTTTGGATCACTTATTATTTGAGCATATATTGTGCCTGAGTGTTTTCATAATTATTTCCAATACTGTATACATTGAACTAAGCGCAAAATAGTGAAATAATAAGGGATTGTCAGTTACGTGTATATTATTTTCTTTTTGAAAAACTGATGTTTTCTGATAATACAGTTGTAGTTTATAGCAAGTTTGTTTTTTAATGAATAATTTGATGCCGCAGCTGAAAATAAACGAGAGTGACTACTTCGGAAACGTGCTGAACATTAACATCTTCCACAAGGCTGACTGGAACAGGAAGCTGAAGAAAGGCGTCGACAAGAGCGAGTGGAAACTGCGCACTTTCGATGTACGGGCATCCTACAACTACATATGGCACGAAATGCTCGTGCCGGCTGGTATTCTGCAGTTTCCCATCTTCGAAAAGGATTTCCCAAACTTCTTGAACTTTGGCTCCATGGGGACGCTACTCAGTCAGGTGATGATTGCCGCCATAGGAGAGAAAGGTAAGGAACATCTGGGTTGGGCAGGAGAATGTGTGGGTGTGGTGAGAGTTCGAAAATCCACAGAGAGGCAAATTTTAAAAAGACTACAAGAAATACAATCCACTGTGGTTTCGTTTGCCTGATTGGCGTCTCCGGGCACCCACGTAGACACTGACTACTTTGCCGTCTAATTATGGAAAATCTAGCCAAAATTGCTCACTGGGGAAGCAGTCATAATGTGCATGTTCAGATCTTCCGAAACATCGGTGCTGTATGTAAATTAGCACATTGATGTGGGGTGCTTTCTGAATCATATCGGACGAATAGGTATTCTACTTGCTATTTACCGTCTAAAAGGAGTGACAACAGCCGAAGTCGACTTATCGAAGTACCAATCAGAGTTTGTCAGGTTTTCTTGGTCAGTTATTTTTAAAAAAATTCTTTTCCACGAGCCACATTTTCAAGGTGAGAATTTGCAGCAAAACTCAAAAGGAAACAAAAAATACTGATAGAGAATATGTACACCTCAGAAGGATGTAGATTATAAATTATCTAGAAAAGATGTAATGCTTTAACATCTGGCATGCAAGATCAAGAACGTATGCGGCAAGCAACATCATTCGCCCTGGATCACGGAACCAAGGTAAATGACTCGAAGAACCGGCGACCTGGCTTCTCTACAGATCCTTTCCGCCGTTCAATGAAAACTGCATCATCATTCGCTGTTAACTGTAGGCTCAGGTATTTGGTTTTGAGGGGCCACGGACTACCCTGTTGACATGCCGGATGGGCAAATCTATCTTTATTTAAATTATTTAGTTCCAACCGAAGAACTGCGGTTATTCTCCGATTCGGCGAACACTTTAAGGGTCAGAAGGAAGCTGGCGGAAGTATAGCGATAATGCAGTGGCGGCTCCGTCACTTGACAGGTGTTTCTCGTTGAACAGGACCAAGTGGTTTGTTAAGTGTAGAAAAAGGGGCGCCTATAAATTTTAATAACTTCTGGACAATTGGAACCTAGAATGAAGCAACATTACTTTCGAAAACATTTGGATAAAAAGCCCAGAACAGAATATGCAAAGCAGCAATAAAAGCTAACAGTGATTATTTGGACACGCCAATGATTTAAGGTTTTCGCGAATAATTTCCCTGTTGTGAGTACCTGAACATTATCTGCCGGACCAAAGGAATTCATGAAAAATTCTGTATTGATTGATTGAATTGTGTGCCCTTTGTGACCAGAGATTACGCACTCTGACACTGTTTTTGTGTGTGGACCCTTTCGTAACTGTAGAGTCCGATTCTGGATGCAAGGATCTTCTTTTAAAGGTGCGACCAGATGTTTTTATTATATTTAGAGCCAGTCTTTCTAAAATATTCATTAAATCACAAGAAACTGGTAGATAGCACAAATAAATCAAAGGATGCTAATACTACGCGTATTTTTTTTAAAGGGAAGACGTAACTTTTTTTCTGGCAATTACAGAACGTTACATTTAACACCAGATATAGGGCATATATTGGAATCGATCGTAAGAGGAGGATCTGGTCGAGTAGCTTCAAAGCCAGTGTCTCTTGAATGATGATATTGAATAGACACGAGTTTTAGTGGAGAAGGTCGCGTTTGACAAATGTCTTGGAAACCTTGGACAACACAAATGGCAAATTGGATGCCATACCTCTGGATTTTAGCAAAGCTTTAATATGGTAGGCATGAAGATGTGCTTGAAGAGGTGAGGCAGTTCCAGAATGGATGGTGAATTTTTAACGTGGCTAGACGGTTGCTAGGCCAACAGGTGAGCTAGAATAGCTTGACATGCTGTGACTGATGTTCATTCATTAGTTCGGTTACTACTAATTGTGTGATGGGAAATGTCCGAACGAATCTGCTGTTCTCTTTAGACGATGTTTCAAAGTTGTATCCACACAGTTGTTAAGAAATCCTAAAGGATATTAGGGATGTCCCAACAAAAATATGAATCGTAATCTATGGACACACTGCAAAAGACGGCTCTGATTTATGCGTTTTTTTTTAAGGGTCCTATTACGATGCTGATGGGAATTATAATGATTGGTGGAGCCATGAAACCAGAGAGACTTTTGTGAAGATGAGTGAATGTATAGCTGAATACTTTAGCAAAATGGTCATGGGCCCGTATCACTTAGCCGACGGAGAAGACATCTCGGTAAGTAGGAGGGGGTGGGGAGAGAGAACAATTTTTTGTTTTGTGAGTAAGCGGCCTCAAATGTTGGGTGTTTCTTTAGTCGGTGATATCTCTGGCAGCAGATACATAAAGATATTTTAGTGTAGAATCCAAGATATGAATCTGTAGCAATGGTGTTTCTAATACGACGATTCACGAAGCAATCTTTAAGTGATTGAGGTCTCTGCAAGAGCTGCATGTTACCGAAATTTAACGTTCGGACCTACATCGCTACGGTATTAACTATTTCCTTTCTTTTTTGTCTCTCATGCTTTACACTTCTGGTTATGATACTTTTGAAAATGACTGCCATCAGTCTCTTCTATGGACTCGCAGGAAAAGTTCAGGCAGCGATATCATTGACGCTGCGTCTTCTTAATTGCGACTATACTGGATCTCCCATACCTGTCCAAAGGTAAATGCCGATAAAGGTGATTGCTTGTGTTTATCGAAGCCCACTGTCTGGTTGTCGGACAGGATAGTCAGATTTCTAATTTCTGTAATAGAAAATTAATTTTACAAATAATGACATATTTCTATCCACAGATAAGACTGAACGGTTTTCAGGCTTCGAAAACTGTCATCGATAAGTCGCTGGGTATATGGTTGGCATTTAATGTAAGTATGTCATCCGTGTTTTAAATAGATGAACTGTCAGGGAGATTAGGGCATGAAAATGACCCTTGTTTCTATGCTGAAAAATAAGGCGGTCATTTCCATCACACTGAAACAACTATCAGAATTAATAAAACAGTTTTGCAGGGTCACCGAGTCTTTCCGGTATAAAATCGTGGTAAAGGTTTTAAAAATCTAATGTTTCTTTAAAACTCGAGTGAGCTCCATGTTAGCGTGCCTTTTACCTCCATCTCAGGGTCAACCAGATTTATGAACCTCTAGTATACAGTTCATCAAGTAACGATGAAGTGTACCGTGGTTGAATGTGCAGGACTTTGGAAGTTTGAAAATGTAAAATCGCTGTAGCTCAGCTGAAAGATCCAGTAATATTTTCTTTTGTTCCTGCCATTTTCATTGTTAAGATTCAAAGTTTGGTTTTAATAACAGCAACAACAACAAAAGAAACAAAATCAGGTACAAATTTCAATACATTTTTTTAAAAATAAGATATTACTTCACGTAAAAATAATGAATTAATACGAACTGTAATCTAAGATTAAAGCGGTACTTACACCAAATATGAAGAAAGAAAATCTCTCTGTTGGTGGTGGAAAATGCATCTATCAAACATTTTACTTCTTAGCTGTGAGAAAAAGAACTTAAAATGTACGTCTCTAGGACATGTCTATTCCTTTCCTCTAAATCTCAGAATCAGTTTGAGTTGTCCTGCCCATAAGAATTACAATTGTACTTCAATAAGTTTTCACAGGGATTCCGTTTGTGTAGATGAATACTTCCGTTTAAATATCTTTGGCATTTACATTTATTATTTGAAACACAAAAGCAAAAGTTTACTGTAACAAAGGAGGAGAATAGGTTAGTGAAGTTTCCTCAATATTATCGTGTGTTTAGATACGCCTCGTCTTGATCTGCAAGAATTGTCAAGAGCCAGAACCTTTCATTCTACCCTTAGTTAGATTCGTATGTGGTTTTATTCGCTGTTCCATTTGGCAGGCCTTCAAAGAATGGCAGAAAATGCATCCCTCTGAAAAGAAATTGCCCGGATTGAACATGACGAATCGGCAAATGTTTTTTTTCGCTTACGCACAGGTATTTATTTTTCATTTGTATCCATTCCTAATGACGATCAAACCCGGATATTTCACTGTTTTTTTTCTGTACAGGCACACCTCTTATAGCGTTCAGGATGCATTCTTGGTAAACAGAGCGCTATAGGAGGTCATTATAACATGTTGGAGTTTTCCTCCAAGATAAAGAGCGTTATAAGGAAACAGCGCTCTAAAGGGTATGTCTGCATTTACATATTTTACAAAGGAGGCAATCTAAAACAGTTTTTAATTCCACAAAACAGAGAAACAATTATTAATTAAATTATACATGAATTTTAAAAAAAATGATGATATCTTACTCTCTGCTTATATCTATTGCCTCTATAGATATGCTTAAGTGAAATTTATATCTTCGTCCCTGAACAAATTCAGTTCCATTTTAAGGGCATTGCTTCTGCAACAAGCAGCAACTTTGGGGTGGTCAGGTTATCCGCCCTTAGCATCTCGGCCACTAACGGAAACCGAGGTCATCGTCCTGCCATAGGATGACAACCTAGAAGCCGTTTTTGACATATATACGTTAACATTACTGTGATTTCTAACAGCCATTGGCTTCATGCGAGAACTCTTGAAGCATCTATAATGCCCCGAGTTATCTGTACTTGCTAAGATAAGCAACGCCTACGCGTGACTTGGGGTTGGTATTTGCACCAGAGAATTTATAATATATTTATGTTATTCTTCGTTTATTAATAGCACTGCACAGATAAGTGAGCTGTGCCTTATGAAGATGTTTTACTACTAACCTCGTGGTCTGTAGTGACTCGCTTACTAATGATTTTGCTAGCAAAATTCCGTACCAGAGATGCAGTTTTTCACATAAATTCGAAATGTTTCGATTTTCACAGATTCATTGCTACAACATGAACGATATTTTTTCGCTTTATATGGGTTTACAGGGGAAAATACCGAATGAAATCATGTAAGTATTTCTCTTTTATTCGTGGGTGAAATTTTTTCTGCTGAATCCTCAATGAAGCAAACTCTGAAATACGTCCATATATAATTTTTATAGAATAGCATCAGTGTATTTCCTTAATGAAACTTCAATACGAACCAATATTTTAAACTCTAATTTCAATAATTAGAACCGTCTGATTCCTGTTTGTTTGGCTGACATCTTACTCTAGCTGTTCTAAATTAAATGTTCAGTTATCTTTTGAGGTTTATACTACTTTTACACGATAACTCGGTTTAATCAAGTCCTGATCTATCTTGTAAACATAATTTGTGCCATCTGTTACAGGGGTCCATAGGATAGTAAATCACCATTAAAAAAATACTAAGTTAATTTTTTGAAAATTTGCATTGACGTTTTTTTCTTTTTTAGATTAGCTATGGAATTAGATGAATATAATATAAAATTTTAGATAACGAGCTACAGATATCTTTAATTTAAGATTTTATCAACATTTTTAAAGGTTTCTCGATGAGTTTATTTCCTAAAAATATTTTAAAAACTAATCCACTAAAATGCATTGTAGCATTGTTCCAGACAACTGTCATTAATCTACTACCAGTTTCTGGATATTAGTTGGTTTATCCCTGGTCTCGTTTTTTTTATTAACACTTTTCATTTCAAACGGCTCAGCACAAATTTCTCAGTTGTCATCATCCTAATATGGCGGAGTTTCCGTCCATCTCTCAAAATTAACTCCGCCTATAGCTTCACAAACTGCTATCGAACCCAGACCCTCACGATGTCAATCATCTCTACGCTTAAAAAAGGACTTAAAATTCACGACAAAGTGACACTACGACCGAGATCCGTCGGGGTTGCAGCACATTGAATATGGGAACTTTAATTTTCAGCGCGAGAGATCATAAAATGCACCGTGGAAAATTACACGCACACATTTTGTTTCTCTTACAGAATCAACGCCCTGCTTAGCCATATAATTGACTTCGCCGACACCTTTCATTGTCCAGCGAACAGCACCCACAGACTGCCACAGACTTGTATTGATCATCAAGGCAACTGAAGTCATTAATTAACGGATTACTGTTCTAACCTGTATATTACACACCGATGCGCAACGTGCATTTACATATATAAAACTTACCCATGTGAATGATACATGTCCGTACATAATGCGCACTTGCACGAATCAGCCGTACAATCCCACATCTTAAAAATACCTGCAACATGGATGTGAAACTCGCTCATCGCCATCGTCGTCTTCTAGAATGTGCAACGTCCGTATGCATGACAGATCTGCACGAGAATTGCCGCTATGCACAAACTCCTACATAGCAAGAATCTAATATAGCACGCACCTGTATTTATATAATGTGCACACGTCTATATATTTAATAATATCCATCATTGTTTTTGAAGAACATTTAAACGTTCTGTCCATATATAAGATTTTTTCCTAGTGTAAGAACAATGTATTTAATCTAAGGGAGATAACTGAACTAGTGATGTGTTGTTTTCGAAGATTTATTAACTATTTCACAAGCAGAACACAGTACAGCGAGGCAGTCCGCCATCTCTTACGTGTCTGGGGATTATTAGTTATCTCCCGCTTTCTTCACATCACTTTCTGTTGGAGCGAAAAACAACTATGATTATACGATGCCATTTTAATGTTTTTAAAATATAAAAAAAAATAATTTGAATACGAAATTGACTTAGCGTCTGTACAATTCGCATTTGGCGTTCCTCGTTTAAGTCCGCCTTTCCCCGCCAGACGTCGGTAGACCAGAGCACCAGGTCACGTGACTGGTGCCCCAGAAAGCTGTGGCCGTTAACATTGAACCCTCTTGCGTCTCGAAATCTGTGCTGAACCAGAAGATAGTTGCCAACGAAGCACAGAACAATAACACGCACACAAAAGATGCACCCAAAACTCATTCGATTAAATATTCACCGATTTACAAACGTAGGGAGTTTCTCTGAATCGATTACCTAAATAATTAAATTCGGTAATTATCGCCCTTTGTTGAGCAAAAAAAAAATTTAAAAAAGCATTTGTTATGGAATAAATATTTGCTTCAGCAGATCACATAGGAACAGCGAAAATAATCATTACCTTTGCCAAACAAAACTAAAATAGAAACGGGAGCCAGAATGCCATATTTATTTAATACGTATTATCTCTGTGGATGCGATGCTATAATTTGGGCAGACATTCCTGGAATACCAGATATCTAATTCCTTGTGATGGTCCCAACTATTCAATGACCACCTCTTATAAACAACAATACTGTAGATAAATGTATATTTTTGGAAAAAAACAAACAACAAACTATTACTGTCCCTTTCGTTTTCGGTTGCAGAAAGTAATTCTGAAAAAGTTTAAGGTTTTATAACAGTCTTCAAATTGCAAATTGTTCTGATTAATTTCCATTTTTTTAAAAAAATGGTCTAACGATGGCTGGGTTTGCTATTTCTATACCCACCCTCTTCCTAGAAATGTTCACTGCTGCTTTCTTAAACTAATAACTGCATCAATCCTAAGAGATGGCCTTCCTACATTTAGTTTTATATTTTCTCAATTTTTGGAAATAAAGAGAGTTATATTACAGCAGATAGTTCATCCTTCTTTCTGCACTACACTGCTAAGTTGTTGTTCCATTCCTCCTCCCTAAGGCTAATCTTGGTGTCCAGGGTTAAATCAAATTCAGCTTACAGGTCAACCATTACAGAGCAACTTGATTTTGTAAGGCAACATCAGATGATCAGAAGAATTTTAAGGAACATTTTAAATTATTTTTTTTTCTATACACATACATATTTCCTAATTCAGCAGGTCCTACAATATCAAAATGCTCATGCATCCAGGCGTTTGCATTATAGTCATTTTATAACTCATAGTAATAGATATATTTATATATATGTAACTATGCACACTAATAAACTGATTATTTATTGCTTGTTGGCAATTTTGGCTGTTAGTGTATGTGAAAATTCTTCTGCCCATAAGTAAAACTATTCTTGACAGACTTCTACAAGGCTGTTGGTGAGAATCAACACAATAAAGTGACTACAAATGCCACTTTTAAACACCAGTAATGCTAACACACAAGCAATTAATTTATAAGGCCATTCAAAGAATTAAGAAAATTCAATTAATGAACATGCTACAGTAAAAAAAAAAAGGGACCTAGCAGTAAAAGAAAAAAAAAACAAAATAAGAAATTTGTGTTATAAAATCTTTATTTAGTTTGATTCTACAAGGAGGCAAAAAAAAAACATTATTTGCTTACAAAAGGTCCCCAGGAAAAACAAATGTTTATCAGTATGGTTTTAAAACTGTCCAATGCTTTCATCTTCGGCAATTTATTCAAATTATTCTGCTAACAAAATTCATTTTTTTCTTTTAACAAACTACACAAAAACTTAACCTTCGGCATTAGTAACTTGAGACAGCTGAAAGCACTTCTATCTTCTCCCTGGTAATGTCCTACTAGAGAGTCTGAACTGTTAGATGGGGGAGGGAGTCAATAAAAATGATGTTTTATAAACAGGTGAGATCCAAGAGACTTGGTCAAAAAATTGTTGACAGACAGACAGAGACAGATCACAACAGAAAGCCAATCAAGTTATAACACCCCCCTCCAAACAAATAGCACCTGGTGACCAAGAGAGCAGATATACACTGGCAATCACAAATGTGGACCCACTAACGAAATATCCCACAGTTCATACAAAAATCAATTTATCAGCACAGATAGATATGCTAAGATATTACAAGGGACACAAATCACCACAGTTGCTGTCTAGGAAGCACTGGCAATCAAGCACCACATGGGTGCTGGTGCTTCCAACTTTGGCAGGAAAATTCTTACTATAATTTTTATTTTTTTAAAGATGTGGGAGGAAATGAGTGCTGAAAAAAAAATCGATACAAGTGGCTGATGAAGATAAATGAAAAAATACCATGCCAAGGTTCACCAAACTGAGATGGCTCTCCATTGGGATCAAACTCAGGTCTTTCACCTTATCAATCCAGATATTTATAGGCCTTGGTGGTCCAGTGGATAGCATGTTTGACCAGCAGTCCACACCAAAAATCAAGATTCCTAATTACCAATGGGACCATCACTGTCAACAGAGTCAGTTTTAACAAAAGTCACCCTTCCAAAACCCAACAATCCTTTGCTGAACTTATAATTTTATAACAAAGGTGGTGATAAAAACTTTAAAAATACATTGTCAAACACAAATAGTGATTTGTTTATAAGCTTATGACTGACTGACTTAGAAAATCCATGTTTTTCATCAGAATGTTCTCTTGTATGTTTGATGAACTGTTTTATTGGCAAGTCCACAAATATGACCACTAGTGCAGATACAGAAATTCAGAGAGGCCAGACATTTTTAAAACTTAATATAAAGACCCTTTTCTTTCCAAAAGTGTGAAATAGTTTGATATTTTAAAAATATTTACATTTTCAGCTTCCATGGTTTGGTAAAAATGATACTGCACAATCACTATAACAACAAGCATTTCTTATTCTAATTACAAATGAGATTTTGTGTGTATGACTGCTAACAAGTTGATGTCTCACTAGTAAATTACTTCTGAGAAAGGATTTTAAGGACTTCAATCATGTCACCACAGAAACATGTCAGCAAAACCTAGAAAACCAAAGGCATGTCGTCTTTCTTTGTAATTTCAGTTACACATATTATTGATCATCCTAGTTAAATATTTAAAATTTGCCCTAAACACCTGTATCCCTTGCACAGCAAGTTTTAGAATCTGACACTTCAAGGTGAGGTCAAGATAAATATATATATATATATATATATATATAAGAACTGTTGAAGCTTTCACTGTTAATAGAATGGTTTAACATAACTTTTGGGTTTGAGACATACTCTTACACTACTTTTGACCTTTTAAAGTGTTATCTCTAATAACTCCTAAAACAAGCTATACTATTACCTTAATTTTAGTTTCTTTTTAAGCAATACTGTATTCAATTTTGGGAAAATCACCAATGTCAAAATTTCTGGCATCAATATTGCATTTGGTAGCTCTGTTATCAATGTGTCTACTATTTTATGATACAATTAGCCAATGCACAGTAAATTTTACTTCACAGAAAACATTAAAAAAACACAAAACTGTTTACAGAGTAAAAAAAAATGATAATAAAACAAACTGAATAAAGGTTGTGTAATTGAGATAAGAAAACTTGATAAACCAACTCTCTAAAATGTCATGGGTCCCTGGGAGCAAGGAATATCTGGCCATCCTTCACCACAATATGTCCTGGAAGTGTCTGCTGAGATTCTACATTGTTCGGATCTGTCTGCAACAAACTGGCAGATTCTGTATTGGTTGCTGCTATTTCGATGTCAAAACCACCACCCGCTTCAACAGCTGGAGTACCAAGAGGTGCAAGTCCTTGCCCAGGTGAGTCAAGGAGATTGTTGTTTTCTGCATGACCTTCCACTACTGATCTGTCTATTGTGCTATACGGTGGAGGTGGGGAATACTCCCTTTGGGTGACCACTGCTGAATAGGGAGGTGGAGGCTCCATGAATGTAGTAAATTCTGTTCCTGGACCATATTGGACACCATTATTGACATTCACTATGATGTTGCCAAACTGGGAATTTGCAGAAGAGGCAAAGGGGTCATATGTAGAAGCTGCTGGCAGTCGAGAAGCTGAACTTGATGTTGGTGCCCTCTGATTTGCTGATCGGTATGAGCGATCTGCACTTGCCAGGGCACGTCTTGCTGCAGTGCGTCTCATCCGAATACGGAAGATGGCTATCACGAGCACAGAGATCAGGACAACAACACCAATGGTGCAACCAATAACTGAATAGACAGCTGTTCGCAGCCAGATTGTCTGGCCATCCAATTCAGTCTCTGGGTGCTTGGTTGTAGGGCTGTTTGTAATGGAATCTGTAATAGAGAGCAAACTATTTAAATGAAACATCAAAGATAATACAACCCAAGGAGAATTTAAGCAGAAAATATTAACAAAGCTGTATTTGATCAACTAAAACAATTTATCTACATGAATTGCTGTTCCTCAGTGTGCCACACATATAGTTAAAGCACTACCTTAATATTTTAAATTGGGTTTGAAATATTGATAATGAGGTCCACATTTTAACTTATTTCCCTACTATTTATCATTCAATTTTAATGATAAATTAATTAAAATTAATTAATTAATTAAACAAATCCTTCCAATACTTGGGAGACTGACATCTTTTAACCTCTTCTGAAGTGAGAGTAGAAATAGTAGTGACATTTGAAGCCAATTAAATGTTGTCTTGCACACGTATGACATGCATCAAACCACCACACAGATGCACAGCTGAAACATGTCCAAAAAACAAACAGATGCTTTTGTTTAGGGAGAATTGGATTTATTGTGATGGAAAGTGGACAGATATTCCCAGCACCAGAAAACCAAGCTTTAGATTTTTTAGGATGGCAGTTTATTTTTTGTAAAACCTAAGATGAACTATAGTCTCCTTCCACCCAAACCCCTGTTTCTCTCTCTCTCTGTCCATGTGTGAGAAAAGTGGAGGGTTTTAAATCAAGCAAATGTGACTACAAAAATGTGAAGGAGGGCAGGAAGGTTCACACAAAAAAAAGTGTTTCTAATAAGGTAAGAAAAATCAAAAAATAGTCATAAACCAAATCAGGGTTCTTCATTTGTCAGAAGAGTCCAAATCAACACTGTTCACATAATAGTTGTGACTGATATTCAAATAAGTGAATGACAATTGGATGAGGCGTAGACACGACACCCTCTTGTCACCTCCCAGTAGTGGTGCCATCAGCTTTAGTACTGTTAACAGGCCTTGGAAGATAAAAAGTTAACATTTTGTTTTAAAATAAGCAACAAAGCAATCACCATTGCAGTTCTGTTCATCAGAACCATCGAGGCAGTTGACCACACCATTGCATCGATATCGAATTGCAATGCAGTGTCCAGTTGTGCATAAAAACTGACTACTTCTACAGGGACCAGACATTTCTGAAACAAACAAAAAAAAAGGTAAAATTAAAATATTAAAATTTAAATTTAACCTTTAATAGGCATTTGTAATTTTTCTTTTTCTCTTGTTTTTATTGGGGAAGAGAATCTGTTGCTGCAAAGAATTTGATGGAACTATTAACAGATTCAACAAATATCTTTATTCAAACTGGAGGACTATTTGTGCAAAAAAATATTTAGTATTTTTTTAGGAGAAAAAATTTCCAAAAAAATTGCCTCTCTTATCTTTTAACTAATTTTTTTTTAGAATACCTCAAACAACCCCAAAGACAGAAAATGCTCATAACTTATAACAAAAAGAAAATAATACATATGTGCTAATTGCCTCCATTCATTTGTACAAGATCTTTTGCCAGCACCTTTGTGTCACCTGTTCCTAAGGAATCACACTAAGTTCTTAAGCCAATTAAGCTTATGACCAAAAAAGTTTTAATTCCTGAGCATCTAAGACCAGGAGTAGAAGAGACCTTTGATTTCTGTATTATGTGCAGAATTTAAAGATTTTGAAGTTAATGAGTGAATTCATACTCTGCTTTCTGATAACTTTAATTTAAAAAAAAAAACATTTTACTGACTTTACATATTATGCTTTCTATGTTACAAACTACACAGACACATGAAAATGTTATCAAGTTTGCTGTAATAATGGACAAGTGCCATCTACTTAAAGCATCATCATGTATGGAATTACCCAACTTTAGAAAAAAATACCGTATTAAACATTCAAAAAATGTTTTCTGTTCTATACTTATGCATCTACAACCAGGTGACTGTACAATCACCATATAAGGTATGGGAGGTTATGTTGCAGTAAATAAACAAGCTCCTTAGTTAATGTTTACATTTGATGAAGACAGCGACAAAATTGTACCTCATATTATTACAAATGTAAATAATGAGAGAGAATATTAAGATTTATTGGTTATTACACAGAGATCTGTAATCTAAAATCTATCTGGATTAATTAGAATTCAGATAACAAAGCAGGAATCAAAAATCTTTATATGTTCCAAATGTTTGTTGAATCAGAGAAATAAGAACAAACTTATAAGAGAGAGAGAGATGAGTAGTTAAAATCGCTGATTTTACCTGGACTGCTTAAAATGTATAATATAATAGATTATAATTAAACAATTTTGCAACAAAATCAAAAGAACCCAATGTAATTTATGCAGATTCTGAAAGTGATTCACTAAGAGTAGGCCATGGTAGAAGTACAAATTATTATAATGGACATATTCCATCATCTTTTTGTTATTATGCTGTATCTGATAATGCAGAACTAAAAGTAAAGTAGTATATGCTATTGCTAAAATATTTATAGTTTATTAAAAAAGTAGACAACATTCATTCATTTCTCAAAAATCCCAGAGAGATGATATGCATACAAATGAAAATCACAATCTTTATAGCTTCTGAAATCTGGTTTTACTTTTGGCTGAAGTATATGAAAACTGTAGCACTGTAGATCAAGAGGATTATAAATGAAATCTGTTTAAAGATGACTTAAACAGAATTAGATCCCTCTGCAGGTTAATGATGTATTATTGTTGACAGAGCAAGGTGTAAGAGGTGGAATCTCAATGACATAAATGTAATTAGTGAAAAACAAAAAAAAAGTCAGATCCCAACCTCGGAGATGTTACAAAATCAAATGATCAAGAGTAGAGAATTTTAAAGATAAATTATGACCTAGCTAAAGAGAAACTCAACATTATTTACTTAGATGTGAACAATCTCTAAAGTTGAGATGCGTGTCAACCTCTCCCAACATTCAGAATTAAATAAAGCATTACAAATATATTATTTTAAAAAATGGTTTTAACTTTAATGCTATGGAATTAAACTATAAAAATAATCTAACACTATATTTATACAATTAATTTCACTAAGTTGTGTTATAACTTTACCTCAGTCTTCATTAACCCAGTAACACTCTGGGTGGGGCACATTTGTTTATTGTACCTGTTGCTCATAGAATGTTCACATTTCTTCTCTACCTGATGCTTCCAATTTATGGGCCCAAGGAACAATGTTATTAATTTTCATGATCTTAAATATTTCATCAGTCCAAATTTTACTGTACCCTTTTTCAAAAAAAAGAGTTCTTTTTATTTTTTTTCTCGTTAGAATAATGTATCTAAAACACCTATTAAATTACTGTTGTGTGAACCTTTTCTTCGCATTACTTTATAAGGATTCTTATAACAGCTTCAGCTGCATTACATGTTTGATAAAGTTCCATTCCCTCTAAAGTCCTCTTAACAATATCAGTCCATAGTTTATTTGGTTTTCTGCTGGTCAGTTACATATTTATTTAAACAGCTTCTATTAAAGACTTTCCAGTCTTATTTTTTAAAGAAACACTCCATGCATATTTAGAAAGTGCATTGACTACATTTAACAGATATTATAACCCATTTAGTAAAATTTTGCATGACCACTAAATCTGCTGACCAGATATCAGCTATTGAAGGAACAAGCAAACCCCCCTTTCTTGGCTAATTCTTTCCTAACAGTTTTATGTAACTCTTCAGCGAGCATCTTCAAGTTTTTTTGGTTTGCTTTTTATCTGAACCAGAACTGGAACCCATAACACCCATGGTGGAAAATTCAACAGATATTTCACCCTAAAATGCAGTTTTAGCTAAACCTCTGTCAATTTTTCTCTTAAATTAAGATTTTGAATATAAGAAAGATTGAGAATAAAATCTATATCAGCTTTTTTTGTCTGCTTCTAACGCCAGCTAAGCTGCTTGCAGAATCACCATCTTTCTATCTTAAACCATGTTTATAGCACATTCCACCAACTTTGTTAATAAGTTCTTCACTGGATTTTGGTGAATTAGACCGATTTAATCTTAAATCTAATTGTGATCCTGGATTGCAGTAGTTATGTCCTGGTAATTGTTTTTCACCAGGGCATTTAGCCAACAGAAACCAGGAAGTTTACCTGAAGATGACTATTTATTGCCTCTAGAGAGAAACTTTTAAATTTTCCCCTACAAATCTGACTCTCTGAACATTGGTCAATTATTCCTAGTAATAACCTGTCTTAATTTTTTATATAGGAGTCTAAATTCAGAATCACAAGCAAAGACTGACAGCATATTCAGATGATTTTATTAAGTCCAGGGATTGAATAATTGTTGGTATAAAGACATGAGTGAACCAGCTACAGGTGATAATATATAATTTAAAGCAAGATGTGATTACACAATAGAAAAATCAAATCAAAAAGACCCTTAGTTTCTATCTTTCCCAAACCCATACCTTTGGGTTTTGTGAAAACTATTTAAAAAATAGTGTAAGGAATAAATAATTAGATTGTTTTGATGAGGAAGAGAGATAATGTTGCAATTTTTAAGCAAACAGAGTTGGCTGAAAAATTTAGTGCTATATATGCCAAATATAGAGTTGTCTGATGAGCAGCAACTAAAATTTAAGACGCTTGAAAAAAAAAAGTAACTTATATAATATTGGTTATAATAAAAGGTAATGTAATTCAAAAGCAATTCCACAAAGTACTAATTTCAATTGAAGGCTGACAATTTCAACAGGAACAGAAAAGCCCAAATATATTGTGTTAGGATTTGAAACTGTTAAAGAGGAATTGCCAATAGTTACATTCTTCAAAGTAGTAATGGATACCTCACTTGATCTAAATCTAAATTTCAGAAGAAATAATTTTAGTGGAATTTATAAAGAAATGGTAAATTAAACATAAGTTTAATAAAATAAATGATATAGTTTCTGGTATTCATGTTACACCTGTTGAATTTAAAGAACTTTACTCTTTGATTGATTTTGATATAAGCGGACAAAGGCTGAAATAGCTAACCCGATGTAAAGAAGGCTGCTTTTAACAAAAATTGTCCTGAAGTGACTCAGGCCTTTGTAGTTTTGTCAGACAGAACTACAAATGTGCAATCAAATAGTAATAAGCTGAGCATCTTTCAAGTTTCTTTTATGGAACTTTTGCCAGATAAAAGGAGCTGGACTTTAAGTAAACATTAAAAGCAAAAATTGATAAGAGCACTCGGAGAAGTTACGCTGATGTTAAATAAAGAATGATTTTTCTATTCTTATTCCAAGAGAAACAACTAGAGATGAACAAGGCAGTTGTTCTGATTTAAACTAGCATGTGACATGAAACACCAGAAACCTATGAGAATTTTTGTTTTGAGAAACCAAACCCTTAATCCCTGTGCTCTGACTCTGTTGGTTAGAATAACTTTCACATTTCAAAGTTTAAGGGCCACCACTAGAAACTGTAATAATGTGCAAAAAACAACACTAACTGCACAACATCCACCATCTGCAGCATGCCTCACCTACCTACTGTGTCAACCCAGACCACAGCTGTAATTTTGTGAACAGCACCACCTGCTTCAGTCATGCAGCATATGTACGCACCGGCGTCTGAGATCTCCAGCACGTCGATTGTGAAGCCGACTGACCAGTCGTCGAATTTCTCGGTCTTGACAGGTAGTGAGCGGTCAGGATGGTCCCGCTGGACCCACCAGCTCATCAGGTCCGGAGGGTCTGTGGTCTTTGCTGTGCAGTTCATCTGCAGACTGGATCCTCTGACTTTCCGCAGCTTTGTCCTCGGGAGAATCTCAAGAAATTTTCTGTACGCATTACTAGAATCTAAAATTAGTCAAAAAAAAAAAAAAAAGTCAGTCAATCCACAAGAATTTCCAACAAAATTGGCACCTTTTTTGTTTTGTTGTGGGGTAAAAATTCAGTTGGATGCACAGAAAGAAACTTTTTCCACTTCAAACTTCATAGTTTCTTCTGAAAATAAGTTATTTTGGTCTTTTCCCATCACCTTACCATTAGTAACAGAACCAGGCAATGACTGGTGTTTTGGTGATCATATCCTGATGCAATTATCAGGGTTGAGAAAGACAATTTTGGTGAGAGTAAGTGAAATATCTAAAACTCAGCATATTTTTGACAGAGTTCATACCAGGCTTTAAATTGCAAAAACCAAGCATGAAAGTGAACATGAAGGAGCTTAAATAAACTAAAGATGCATTTCTGTTTCTAAATGGCTACAATCTGTTTACCTTAATTATGACTTATAAATAACCTAAGTTTAAAAGACCACTGGGTTTAAGACCCCTTCTAGTTCATTGCTGTGAAATGTCCTCATACCCAAAAAATGTCAATGATAGGGTTTGCCAAGAATAAAGGACCAGGCTTGTATCTATGCTTAGATATTGATATTTTACCTGAGACTCAGATGGGGAAAGAAAGAAATGTGCATGCAGACGTGTGGATCTCTGAAACTGAAACAGAGGGGGAGTAAAAGATCAGATGGGGAATTGTTCATATTTTATTGATTTTTACCAAAAGAATTTGAAAAAAAAACAAAATTAAACTGGAGGTAAAATGAAAGAAAGTGTTTATTTGGATAGTTTACCTAATAACAACACAGCACTGGATGGGATAATACCTGAAATCACAAAACTACAACACATCAGAGAGGGGCCACTTAACTACCCTATAAAAAAGTAGGGGAGGGGAATGTCTCTACATTTTAAATAAATAACAAAGGGGAGGTTGGAACGAGGAGGTAAAGTAGGGAAATGAATGAATGATGAACAAATAGAGGGAAAATGTATTTAAGAGAGAAGAGGAGAACGTGTCGCCATGGAAGCAGGAGTGGGAAGATGAATTAGACAAGGGACATCTTGTTGGGTCAGGGTTATCCGATCTATCTGTAAGGGAAGCGTTTTTAAATATATAACAATCAATGCCAGCAGGGTTAGGGAGAAAGAACAGTGTAACATCGATGATCTTCTGATGGAGAGCGACCTAAGCGGAGGACAGGGATTAATTACCCTTGTTCTACGAGCGAGAGGAGGAAAGGGAGAATTAAGTCGTAACCAGGGGGTGAGAAAGAACAGGAGAGTGAGAGTTCTGCCGATTAAACTATTGTTGCTGCTGTAGCCATATGGTTATCGAGAATAAGTCCGGAGGGGGCTTTAATCCCGAGATCGCTTCCCCGGGTGAGAGCCTTCACCATAACAACAACATGTTGAGGGCGCTCCCCAGCTCTCTCCCCGCCGGTAACTTACCTTGAAACAGCGACCAGATGAACACGAACCAGAACCACCGCCTAGTAGTCCGGCACATACACACGGAAGACGACGTGGTGGGGGCTGGGGCTGGGGGAGAAGACTGAGCGGAGGGAGGCAGATAATCAGGTCGCCTTGCGAGTTCAAGCAGGGGCCGGTTGTTGTTCGACCAGGGTCGAGGGGAGCCGCGAGTTTTTATAACTTCGACGAAGAGGAGGAAGATGGTGCTCGCCGTTCGGGATGTGACGAGCGGAGCATCATCCGGCTCCATCCAATGGTCTGACCCCCTCCAGGGCACCTCTGTTGCGAGCGAATATAAAAAAGTCCCGACCCAAAAACCGCCATTAAGGGAGATGTCGGTTTTCTTTATCTATTTAATTTCACCAATTACATTAGTATTTCGTCAAAATAAAAACTGCTATTTATTATTACTGTTTCCGTTCTTAAATCTATTAGTTAGTGCGCCCTAAACTCGCGCACCTTGCTCGAGCAGTCAATAATCCTATTGTTTCGACAAAAAAGGGAGGTAATTCTTGGCACCTTATTTTAATCGCGCCGATCCACTCGCAGGCAAAGGAATAATTATAGTTTCAGCTTTATTGTCACGATAACTCCATCGGCACGGCAGAGGGGTCTCCATGGAGACGGAACAGTTCGGCACCTTGCCCACTATAATCTCCCAAGAGCCTGTCGAAATAAGACCCTTATTAATTTAACTAAACAAAAAAAGGGGGCGGGAGGAATACACGGATCAGAATTTGCCGACGAAAGCCAGTAAGAGACAAACATTCTTATACAACCGGGTTTCTCGGGGTTCCACGCCGGCCAAGCCCCAGACAAACCTTTCATCCGAGTTAAGTTACTCAACTCTGGCGGACGTACCCATCCCTCCCCACCTTATGTGTCGGTAGATCCGGCTTACCAATAACTTCTCGGCAATCCTTAGGCCAAGCCCCGGTCGGGAGTTCAAACGACCGAATCTGCGGAAGTCTTGCTGAGCGAATGAACCCCAAGCTTCCAATGAAAGCAACTTAAACAGGTAAGGCACGGCAGTCACCGAAAACAAAGAATTCTCCCTCTTTTTTTCATAAATGGTCAGTTATTTTACAGTTTTTTTTTTTAGAGGACGGGAAGAGTAGGAAGAAGACTGAAGTGTACCTTTTAACCAGCATCATAGCGGATCACCTAAGGAGTAATAGTTAGTTGACACCCAGACTCACGATTAAACTCGACCAAACATTTGCAAATATACATTAAATACCTAATCAGGAGTTGAAGGAATTTTCTGTTAAATAAACAAAAATATGATGATGGCGTTGCTTTGGTATAACAGAAGCAAGAGAGAATCCAACCTGCATAGCCAGCAGTGGACAATACATGCAAACAGCAGCATCCAGCAAATATTCTACTTAGAAACGTTGTTACAACATTTGGATTATAACCATTTCTCTTTCATTGTTATTTATTGTTTGTTCTTGGAATGTCTCCCTTTACCAATGACTCCAACCTCTAAACTAAGATGTTATACAGGTCCATATGTATTATAGATATACAAATAGTATTTGCATATTGAAAGAGCAGAGCTGGTCAAAGCCCATGTGGAGCCCTAGGCGAACCTCATCACTGCCGCCCCTAATACCCACACAATAAAAAACAACACACACACACCTTAAAAAACTGTGCAAAGGGTGTAAAGAAACAGATGGTATTTAATTACAGCAATAAAACTAGTAACATGCAAAGTGCACACGAATGTAGTATTAACGTACAGTATAACAATGATAAAGTGTTCAAACTAATGCTAATCATCAAAACAAAAATAAAGATAAATTTGGCTTGCTAAAGAGGTGCCCCCCTGCAGATGGTACCCTCGCCTATAGCTAGGACTGGCTCTGTGAGAAAAAAACAGTACAGCACAGCTCAAAATACTTATTCATACACAATATTTTTTTTAAAAAAAGAACTATATTTAATTTTTGAATTTTTATGCACCCCCTTGCAAATCTGGAGTGGCTATCTTCTATTGATGATGCTAAGTGTAGTTGGGTCTTTTTATCCAATGACTGTGGATTAACAAACATCTTTATGGCCATCTTCAAAAACTTTAAGATTAAAATTGGAAGGCCTGAATGAATATATGTACCATATAAACATAGTCTAAAATAATTCTCAATCAGCTATTGTTCTGAAATTGATAACAGCTATATTTTATTTATTGATTATTTTCAGAAATGAGCTAAATAAAGTTTCAAGAAAATCAGTCTACCTATGGACAGTGATTTGAAATGGGGCTACTCATAAAGGATCAGAAAGCAGAACTTATGAACAGTGATCATAGTGTCTGACTTTTACAGGGATAGAGATACTCCCGTTTGGATTTCTTTGAACAGTTCTATTAAATGCTACAATTATGTTAAATGCTATGACTTTTTGTAGCTCAATGGGTGGGTGTTAATGAAGTCCTGGTTTAAGCTTGCAGTTCACTGCTCCAGTATGCTTTAAATCACATAGGACTTCTTTTTCTTGAGCAGCTTGTCACTTAATCTGACCCAGAGGCAAATAATTTTTAAAATGCAAGAACTAGTTGTGGTGTGTGTAAAATAAACAATACTGACACAAACATTACCAAAATGGAGCTTGAACGCTACTGAGCACTCATCTCCTCTTGGATGCATTGGGACACTTTTTTTAGTCATTCATGCAATCAGCTTCAAGAATGATCACTAAAAACAATATTGGTCTTATTTCTATTCTTCTCCTTTAGTAGCAAAAGTGGTAACTAAGAAACTGAAGACTCTCATGTTTAACTATTTGCAATAAGTACAAAATGTATTGTAGGCTTTTGTACATAGTATTTGTAGTTTATGGCCAACTGAAAAGTTAAAAGTTCTGTCTTTTGGAACTAACTCAAGCAATTTCTTTTGCTGAGCTATTTTTTGTTCCTTCATAATAATAATAATAATAATAATAATAATAATAATAATACAACTTAACACATCCACAATAGCATGAGATGTTGAACTCTTGTGGATGAAAGAAGAAAAAAAGCATAAAACTTTTGTTTATATTAGCTTTTATTTTAGTGCCAGTTCACTTTTAAAGTTATAAAATTGTATCAATATTCTCAAAGAAAATAATCATGTTTCACAAAAATCTCTGCAACTAAAACTGTAAATGCAGAATTCCTGTGCAGAAGACTGGTATTTGGCCCAGCAGTTCTGCATTGCTGATAGCCATATGGGTTTTGTGCACAAAGAAGCATGACTGCCCACAAATGTGTCAGATATTACAGAGGTCAGCCTTTCTTTTTCAAAACCCCTGCATGGCTCATTTAGTAGGTCTGAGAACCAACACCGAATGGACAGACACTTGGTTAAGATTAAATTGTCACTTATGTGCTAATAGGAATGGATTCATTTCCTCTTGGCTGATGGTCTTTCAAACACCTGCTTCATGCCACCCCCTTTGGCCATGTGGAACTTAAGATTCTGTCCCGTGTCAGCCAGCCACGGTGAATCAAACTGCGTCGTGTCTTGGTCCACCAGATGTGTGTACTTAGTGCGTCCAGAACGTCCAAAGTTTTTAACCTAAAATAAATTTAAAAAAAAAATTATGTGCACAAAGCAGTATTTAATAGTTTTAAAACGTTTAAGCAGGACAAAATCCTTGATACCTACCTTCTCACAACCCACTGTCAAATAAACGGACCATTAAAAAAATGTTTTGACGAGGTATTTCAAACTTGTTTCTGACCACAGACAACTCACCTGCATCACTTTGGGAAGGATGGTCTTGTCAAAGTGATCTTCCAAAGTTGGTGCTGAAAAGTCCCGTTTATACACGTTGTCGTCTTCATTCTGAAATTTAAACAAAAGACGAACTTTCATTTGTTTCCATCTAAAAAGTTGATGGCAGGGGAAGCAACTCCAAAACATGTTTGTAAGGAAAACAATTGGTTTGAGAGAGCCAAAAATCCATCAAAAATATATTAACACTGCCCTTATCATAAAATACTTGAATATTCATTTGATCCTGTAAAAACAAACACTGCATAGCAGTTTTCAACTAAGCAGTGGTGAGATTTCAATAACAGTAATGAGAGATCTCTCTCCTGACACCCACAGGCTACAAGAATAAAGAATGGGAAACTGTAGCCGGACTGAATAAAAAAAAAAAAAAGAAGGAAAAATGCAAATATATGAGAAAATTAAGTTTGCTACTGGCTGATGTTTTTGTAAAAGACAAAAAGCAGTTTAAAAAATTTTAGTTGGTGAGAGACTGAAGAATTGCACAAAAAGTCTGTCAGTGATGAGATAAGGCTTTCATTTTTAAATCTTGTTCACTAACAACCAAGTTGGCATTTTTATTGGTAAAACTATTATGGTTCATACAAAATGATTGAGCTTTTTAAAAAACTTCTATTTAACTGTAACATGACTTATAAAGAACATTTCAAAAAGAAGAAAAAAATTTCTCTGAAACCTTTCAAATTACAAATTATTTTCCAAGCAACTAACTTTTTTCAACAAAAGTTGATAGATAAAAAATTGTTCAAACAATTTTATTATTCTGTTATTTTAATTATCCTATTGGAAGACAGTAAATGTACCAGATGATGAGCTAGTGAGAAAAGCAAAGGATCAGCTCAGAATAAGTGGAAACAAAAACAAAATAATGGGTTGCAATCATGATGCTACATAAATGGAGGGCGATACACAGAAATGGTGTGCAAACACAGCACACTCCTGGAATAATAGGAAAACCTTTAATTAAACAAGAAAAATGTCCTGTTTTGACTTTAGAGTTGTTTACATTAAACCATTTGATGAGATTAGACGCCGCTTAATGTTGGTTTTTAGAAAGAACTTTTTTGCTGCCACAATTAGTGGCATTCTTAAAAGATTTTAGAACAAATTTGTTTACTGAGAACAGAAAAAAAACAACAAAAACAAAATTCATGATCAATAAATCTTTAGTATATTTTTAAAGTCCAGAATAGTTGTTTTTTGCCAATGAAACTTCCGATAAATTTTAACTCTATCATATAAACAGGTTTTAACAAAAGCTTCCATATCACCTTACAGCTAACTAATGCCTTGAGTACCAAAACAGCAGTGGCAGAATTGGTGTCTTAGGATCACTACATTAGAAAATCTCACAGAGCCATTAAAACTACCTGGTAAATGATGCAGTCTAAATTTATTTGCTGGTTTAGTCTTTTCAACTACTGACAAAACTGAGTACAGCAGAATATCCTAAAAGGAAGACAATAACCCACAAGTTTTTCTCCCCTTTTAGGAACAAGCTAGTGGTCACTTACCATAAAGAAGGCGCCTCTGTGGTAGTACTTCTGTAAGAATTTGTACTTCCCCTTTGGTGCCTTGTTTGGCACAAGTTTTGGGTTCTGTCTAAATTCTGCCCGTCTCTCTTCATCATTAAGGTTCCGGATTCTTTCAATTTCTGCTTTCTCTTTCTCAATTCTAGGAAAAGAAATTTACATGCTGAGTACTGAAAACTGTTATCCAAACCTACCCTATTCCATAGCACGAACCCATGAATTAATTTTTATTTTCAACATTTAATACAAAATGGCGCACAAAAATAAAACCAATTTTTAAAACTCTTTGACTGCAAAGATCTTGTTATATTGTTCAACCATGTGTGTTTTTTGTGTGAAGAATTCACAGCAAGTAAATATTCTGTTTACATTTAACAGTGATTTGTTTGTTCAAACTCAAGTATGGCATTGAACTAACTGTTTAAGACCTGAAACTTCTGTTTCATGAATAATCAAATTTGTCAATAGGGTTACAACTGCTTAAAACTAAAGTCTGGAATAAAACTTTAAAGAAAAATTTAATAAAGAACCAGTTTGGCCAGATTTTTACCCTATATAAATTATGGATAATAAACAAACAAAAAATTGAAGTTAACTTAATAGAATCCCTTTAAACTCTGCCTGTTCCAAGCTCACCCAACTGTATACACTATCCCTATACATGACAGCTTCCCCTGCGTTCTCTCTCTCTTTCATAGCTGCAATAACTTAAATAGCACCTGAAGTACATCAGACTTTTAATTGGATGCTGTTAACAAGAACAGTTAAGATTAGACAGAAAGTTTGGTGAATCATTTTTTAGCAATACACTTACGCATCTCTTTCTTCCCTCTCTCGCTTGATTCGCTTCAATTCTCGAACCTTCCACAACTCGTACTCTTCCTCATCGTTCTCATCACCCGTGTCCACACCAAAACAATCATTCTGTGAGCCCTTCTCTTCTTCCATTTCCTTCCTAGTCTCGTCTTCCACAATCTAAGAAAATTTATAAAATTAAAGAAAAACAGCTGCCTGCTAAGCTTGTTAGCTTTTATTTTAATGGTATGCAGATAGACAGAAACAACAACAATATATCCCAGGATAGGAAAATCTCAAGTGAACTCTTTCCCTGCCAAAGTTTTTGATGTCATTTCTATTAACAGATTCACTCCTTCAATGACAGATTTGGAATTTCCTTAAGAACATTCATCAATGCTTAAATTATTGACCAGTCATCTATCAAGTATCACAAAATCTACATTAGATCAGTGATTTCCGACGTTGGCAGGGAAACAGTTAAGGAACCTATTCCTGTTCTGGTTTACCTTTACTTAGCACATAAGCATTCAAATACAAAGGCAAATGGAAATGACCTATTTCAAAATGTGTGTAAAACTGAAAGAGGTGGATGTTACTAATTAACAACTGCATTTGGAACAATTTAAAGGAAATATTTCTAAAAAAATACATAATCTGAAGATATATATATATATATACAAGGTCTGTTGAAAAAGTATCTGACTTTATTTTTTCCCATGGGAAGTAATAATGTTAGGGAGGCAAAAGTTTGTATAATGGAGCTGCATGTCTTCATGCGCATGCGTGGTGTTTGGCGTCTTGCTGGATGTGTCAGTTGGTCAGGCAGCCAGTGTGAGAGGTGCTACACTACTTACTCGTTGCATTTTCATTTTGTCCGTGATAACGGAACGTGGAGCAACGATCTTGCATCAAGTGTTGCCAAAAGCTTGGAGATACCCAAGTGGAAACAATTCGCAAAATTCATCAGGCTTTTGGTGACAATGCCATGGGTGTTACCAAAATAAAATGGTAAAACAGGTTCAAAGATGGCCGCACATCGATGGAGAGTGACCAGCGTTCCGGGAGGTCGTCAACAAGCCAAAATGCAGTTGTTATCGAGAAAGTGCGGACCTTGATAATGGAGGATCGTCGTTTGACGGTGTGGGAAATTGATGATGAGGTTGGGATCAGTGAAGATTCTGCACATGCAATTTTAAAGGAGGATTTGGGCTTGCGCAGAGTGACAGCGAAATTTTTGCTCAAGCTGCTTTCTCAGGAAAAACAACAATTCCGTCTTGAGGTTGCGCAGGACCTGCTGGATACTGCCAACAGAGATCCTGAGTTCCAGAATACGGTGATAACTGAAGATGAGATGTGAGTGTATGGGTATGACCCGGAAACCAAAGCTCAGTCATCACAGTGGAAGCACCCAATGTCGCCAAGGTCCGGAGCAAAATCAAGGTGATGCCGACTGTTTTCTTCGACTACTGAGGCGTTGTGTATCATGAATACGCACCAGAAGGACAAACAGTTACAAAGGAGTACTATCAGGAAGTCCTCCTACATCTTCATGATGCAGTTCTGTGCAAGATACTGGATCTGTGGGTCTCGCAAAACTGGAAACTGCATCATGACAATGCCCCGGCTCATTCGTCGCAGCTGATCCAAGGTTTCTTGGCAAAGAAAGGCATTTCGCTCATTCGCCAGGCTCCCTACTCTCCAGACATGGCTCCTCCTGATTTCTGGTTGTTCTCAGAAATAAAGATGCCACTGAAAGGCTCCCTCTTTGAGAGCTGAGAGGACATCATGTGGAATGCGACGGCAGAGCTGAGCCATTCCGGAAGAAGTATTCCAGACGTGCTTCGAACAGTGGAAGGATCGATGAGCTGTGTGTGTGGAGGCACAATGGGCCTACTTCAAAGGGGATTAGCAATTGAACCCCACCAAGTACGTAATTTTTTTTTCCAAGCCTAAGGTCATTCGACAGACCTCGTATATACACACACATTTTTAATGCACTGACTTAATGCGTATAATTATTGTTTTGATAATAAAGTTAGTAAAAGCATTTTTTCTGAATTAAGAAATGTATCAATTTATATTATTAGCAAATGTATTGCAAAAAACAAATTGAAAACTGCAGCATCTAAAAAATACTTAATATGCTTTATTACTGACATAAAAATGTTTAAGTAACAGGTTATTAAAGCTAGAAAGAATAGTAGTTTGATACTTTGACATACTGTAGGCTAGTAAGTTTCTTTTGAAATGTTATCAATAATTTACTATATTTTGGTGAAATTCTAAATTAAAAAAAATCCTAATATCAAATAAAAAAACCACCACAGTGTAAAATGCACACAAGTGATCAATCAAAGAAAACAAAGCTTTGCAGATGCTCTTACTTTTAAAGTTTGCTTCCTCCGCTCTTCAGCTAGCTTCTTGCTTTCAACCTCCATTTCTTTCTGCTTGGATTCCTCTTTCTCTTTTTCCTGGATAGTTATGCGATCTTTCCTGCAAAACATAAACTAAAGACATGCTGAACTGCTTCTGTGGCACACTTGTTTTGAGAGCATTTCAGCTACCTGGAGTGTATTTTTAGTCAAATTCAAGAGATAGGCAAAGAGCCCATTATTTTGTCAATTCATAGATGCTTTTTTTAAGTTTAACAGATTGTTTAAATTTTTTACTTGACTGCAAGGGTAGGACAAAACTAAATGAACACACATTTAACATATTTAAATATAAAATTTGTTTTATTTTCTGGTTGACTGAAAACAAAATAATAAAAAAACAACAATTCAGCCTAGGTATTTACTGTGTGTGCAATATAAGACTAACATTTAACAATCTATTGTTCTGTGATTAGTGTGAGGCAAATTTATGTTAAAAACAAATGAATTAATAAAAGTTTTTAAATATCAGCCACGATTTATTAACGTAGAAATTGGAAACTTCTTGAACCAGCAGTTCAGTGTTGATGAACTATCCTCTGAAACAACTTCTCCACTGTTTAAGAAATGACAGGAGTAAAATAAAAATATTTTTAAAAACACTAAAAAAAAAAAGTAACAAATTAAAGCACCATTACTGGAAATCCATTATCATAAATAAAACAAAAACTAAAGGTTACTATGAGATTTAAGGATGAGACAAAAAAATTCCAATTTACAAGTGTATTGCACTGATTGTGAAAATGGTTATTTTTTGCTTAATGCAAAAGAAAACTATATCCTGCCATTCATTTGTTCAAAGGTTTGTTATATGGTGACCCAAAACTTGTATAAATCAAAGCAGATCACTGAATGATAATAATGGTTAACGAATAGAAAAACAATAAAAAACAAATACCTCACCATCACTTTGAAGGAGGATAAGGAATTGAGTTTTTTTTTTACAAGAGGCTGAACATCAGCTGCTAAAAACCAGATTTTTGTATTTTTTAGAAAGAGTTTACCACCAGCTCTTAAGACTAAAACAAGAACAACAACAAAAGAATTTTCATTAGCTGGATGGTCAGCACTGAAAAAGTACAAGCCCATAAAACTGATCTTGAAATACTCTCTCCTCATAGTCAAAGGGAAGTAACCCTTTAGAGCTTCACATCATCTCTGCATAAATTCAATGTGAATAAAACAAACGATATCAAATATTGAAGGTTTGGAGTGATATGTCAAGTGTAGTACACAAAGAAAATAAATACTCGAATTAATTTTCTCATGTAATCACATTATCAGTGTTTTAAACAGGTGACCATAGAACCCATCTACCAATTGGTGACGAAACAACAGCCTGTAATTACTAGATGTCAGATGGTGAAGTCACAAGCCTGAACATCCGAGAATCCATGTGATTACATGAGATCATTAATTTCCATCCGTTCACTGGTGAGAAGTAAAAACAAAACTATAGAAAATGTTCTCTGCGTACTTCCTGACAAACACAGGTTTTAATCTTGGTCCTGTCTCTTCCTCAGAATCTGAATACTCCTCATACTCTGATGATTCTACCTCACTCTCCCCTTCCGACTTCTCTTCCTCAAGGTCCATGACTTCCTGTTAAAAATAAATAATGTGTTTTATGGGTTCTCTTTAAAATGAAACTTAACATGGCTCTTCTTTTTTTTTTTATGACTGTTACCAGTTGTAATGCATTCCAAGGTATAACAGATTATATTTTTCAATTGTTATCTTACAAATAGTATGGTCCTAGTGACGGCTAGAAAGAACAGAACAAATGATAATGATGTTAATATAGTTGAATTCTCTTAATAAAGTTATTCTCAAAGTTTGTTTGTTTTTAAACATGAAGAAAAATAAAAATGATCATGTAAATATAGGGCTACTATTTCTACTAAAATGAACTTCAAACTCACATCTTCCTCTTTTCTCTGCAAGGCTCTCTGCCTAAGAAGTTCACGCCGACGCTCAATTTCCTATAGAAGAAACAAAAAAGAATGATTTTAAAATTCAGAAAAAAGACAAAATCTGCATAGAAACTAATCAACAGAAACTTGACATTGAAAAAAACGCAGTTCAACAGCACTTAAGATTTGCTCCCACAACTAAACAGTTGTAGTGGAGACTTTCCAGTGTGTACACTAAGAGGAAGACTTTTGTTGGTGTTCTTAAGCTGAATATCACCCAGCTTCACTTTCATGGCTTGGGTGCTGCACAGACAGCGTGGTTGACACCAGCTGTACAACACATCAAAGTTTGTTTCTTGTGAAGAGGCACAGACAGCATCAGTTTGACAAACCAGCTAAGGGATTTCAAGAAGTTTTCCATTAGGATTCTGACAAGCACCCTAACCACCAAACAAGAGTTTTCAAAATATTCTGGTTATGATATTTAATTTAATTCATAGGGCCAACTAAGAGTGCTTCAGACACGTATGGAATTGTCAGAAACATGACCCAGGTTTGCATTAATAAACCACAATTACCTCTTCATCCAATTCCTCCTCTTCCTCGCTGCTCTCCTCTTCATCTCTCCGCAGCCTGTTTTCTGTTTCATCCTCAGAAGCCTCCACCAAAACTTCCGGCTCAATTACTTCCCGTCGATGTCTTGCAACCCTACAGTGGTAAGCAAACAAGAAGATTTCATATCAACGAGCATGTAAACTGCAGTCATAATAGATGTACAGAAATCTAACAACTTAAAAACACCAAAACAAGTCCCCCACCAAGCTATTCTAGTCATTTATGTAATCTACAGAATCCATATTGCCTTAAAAATACATGGATACAACAAAAATCCTGGTACTGCAGCATACTATATTTATATTATAGAAGAATAATTTGCTGTGTATATTAATTGCTGCATAAGTTGTCAACTAAACTGTAACTAATGCCAACACCCAGGGGAGATATTTATCAGGAAAGAGTCAGTAAACATCAAGCAAACACAACAACCCAACCATGGAATTTGTCTGATCAATTGTTTCATTTAACTAAGGCAGAGGGGCTGATGATGGGTTTTTGTTTCATCTGTGGTTAACAGCAACGGGTGAAAAATGTGATGATAAATTGGATGTTCTTCTGCCAGCACATTTAATGACTGCACCACATGTGACAACCCGCAACATTCTCCTCAAACTGCTTCAAAATGTCAGATTTGGCCCTAACATTTTCCACAACCCCCAAACAACAGCCATCCTTGCATAGAGACACATAATGATCATGCAATAGAGAGTCATAAATGGTTATCATTGTAATATTTGACTAATTTTGTGGCAAATACAACTAATTTGTGAAATCAATTTTTTTTGGAAAATTTTGTTGTGAAAAATAAAAGAAAAATCCTTTTAATATCATATTTGTAACAGGATTACAAGAAAATTTCTGTACATTCCTCAATGATTGGAAATGGTCAAAGTACTAGCACAGTGGAAACATAATAATCATCGAGATGCTCACAAAATTGAGAAAACATTTGAAAATTTTGATGGAATGGCTCTGTCATCTTTGAAAGATTTTTTTTAAAAAATATTTAGAGAGAAGAGAAGGGCTGATACACCAATTCACAGGGAACAGGAATTATTGTGATCATCACTATTTTCAGTCAGAAACTGTGGGGAAAAAGATCAAATTTTTTTCTGCTTCATGAGAGTTTAGCAGCCTATACAAGCTGTTTGAATGCTAAAGTACTAAATAATTGTCCATGAACTATGCTAGAATAAAGACTGTGCTTACCTATCGTCGTCATCACTGTCCACCATCCGCTCCTGGAGTCTGCGCAGTCGTCGATCTTCAACTTTTGTCTCTGTTGGCACCTGCTTTGATTCGGTACGTGTTTTTTTTTGACCGAATCCAAACTCCACTTCCTCTTCCTCTTCACTGCTAGTTTCTGGCGCATAGTCTGGTCTATGAAGCAAACGATATTTTGAATAAGTCAAATGCTTTCTTTACAATCTCTTTTTCTCTAGTTCCTAAAAATCAACATGCCAAGCTCGATTAACTAATCACACAGGTCTCCATACTCCATAATATTCACCTACAAATCTAAACAATTCAAACAAAAACAACAAAGGAAATAACAAACTTTCAGATAATGTTGAAACATGTTGGCACTAATTTAGTTTTTCTAACCTTTAAAAGGTATTACTAGGTTTTCGTTGAAGTATTTGTCAAAAATGTAGATACCTATTTGGTTTTCTTTACATTGTTGTCAACTGATAAATTTTTTTCATCCTGATACAGACAGCAGCTTGCATGTAAGGGAGGTTGCAAAAGTCTTGACACCTCCCCCCTCACATGGCACAACATTCACACCATCACAAAATGTTTATTGACTTTCCATCAGCTTCATGCACCTTGTTCAGTCATGTTCGAAACAATTTTAGCAGGAACTAAACATTTCAGTCTCATTTCTCATCGATTCCAAAACTTCGGAGAGCATCTGGACAAGTGTTTCATGGGAATTTCACAATTCTGCATTTGGGATGGCAGCCAGCAGCTCCTTGGCACATTTCACTATTGCAATAGAGTTCACTGCAGGATTGAGGTCAGGTGAGATGCCAAGCCATTTCCAGAGTCAGAGTAGTGAAAAAAGTCCAACTTTTCAGAGATCCTGACATGGTCAATGAAGTCAAATGTGTGAACTTGAGTTAAGAATGCCAAATAAGGTATTGAATATACATTTAGCTGGAAGTGTTGAACGTAGCAGTGTGTGATGAATATAGCAAAATTTTGTCTGACAGGGAAAAAAGTGTCAAGACTTTTGCAACACCCTTATAACCATCTTATTTTGGCTTCAAAAGTTCTGACTGATGAAACTCTGTTAATAAGGCTAATTATGTAGGCAATCATTAGTTTCTTGTAGACTCTCAATTGTTGTAATGGTGATACTTTTTCAATGCACATACAGATACATCAGTTACATCATAACTCTAGCAGTTAGATATATCAACATATTTTAGGTGTAGATAAAGTAGTAAATAATCATACATGACAATAATATTTTGCACAGCAAAAAAAAAAAAAACATACATCATTTTATTGTTTAGTAAATTAATTTTTACTACAGAACATTACCTTTTTCCTGTGACATATCTGTTCACCTTCACCTTTTGCATAGTAAGCTCACCTAAAAATATAAGGTGGTAAAAAAATAAATAAATTCCTGTATTTTGGAAATTGAAAGGAACTTGAATATAAGACTGTCATTTTTTTAAATGCAGATTTTCTCATAATTAGAGAAAATGATTCAGGCATTATCTTTCTAATAAAATGTGATAAAGACTACATGAATTGCTAGCTATAATGATTAGCTGTTGACTTTTTGAAACATCAGAAAGTTAAAGTGCTTAATTTTGTGATTAGGATTTTTGTACAAAATTTAATTCCCATAGCTAGAAGGAAGCCAGCAGACTAATGCCACATTGTTCAAAATATATTTTTGTTGTGTGAACATGTATTATTTAATTTATCTTTAATAGGTTACCTTTCATATAAATCCTATATAAATTATATCAACTGACAATGTGAAATGGTGAACTTTAACAGTAACAAAACAAAAACAAATGTGACAGATGAAGACCATGCTTTAAAATGGTTAAAGTGAATACATGAATGGATGCACAATTGTTTAAATTACATGGTATTAAAGAAAACTTACATAGTATAAAACTGTATGCAAAGTGGAAGAAAGTCTATGACTTAAACAGTCCAAACAATGATTAAGTGCATCTTAAAATAATTTAGAGCTAGAACCAACTCAGGAATTCCTTGTACTAATGACATTACTACTGAAGAAAAATTTAGAAATATCAAATCCACTCTAATTTAAATATAAACTGAAAGCCTTTCCTAGTGGGATCAGTCAGTGGTTAATGGAAAAATGTTTGAAACTCAGCATTTTCAAGCCCTCTAAATAGTTTCAATACTGTTATTAAATTTCCTCTTCATCTCCTATATAACAAACTTGACAATTTTAACATTATCTCCATGAATTTAATCAACCAGTTTTCCTTCAGCAGTCAATTAAATCATCTTCAAGCCTATTCCAAGCTATCTAAATTATTCTGCAAATACATCCACCAAGCCTGCACTGTATATTCAAGAATTCAAGACAGGAAAATAGGATAGTATCTTTAAAAAAGCTTGAGAGAGAGAGAGAGAGAGACAGAGAGGAGGGAGGGAAGTACGGACAGTCATGATGGAAGAGAGGGTTAGGGTTATATGGGCAGTCATGATCATCGAAGAGAGGGTTAGGGTTATATGGGCAGTCATGATCGGAGGGATGGAAGTACAGGCAGTCATGATCGGAGTTAGTCTCTGCTGACGGAAAGAGATTCCCAGACAAACATCAAGAGACTTCAGAATGAAAACTTTAATCGTGTTTCTTCTGACAGCGATGTCGGCTCCTCACCTTTGTCATTTCGGATCGGGACAGCGCCCGCCGTCGACTGGATGGGGATGTTGCTGCTCTGTCGGCCTCCGCTCATTTTGGCAAAGTTTCTCGCAGCAAAATCCTTAAAACCCGGGGTCTGTCAAGCAGCCACCCCCCAGAAACAAGAGGAAAAAAAGAGAGAGAGAGAGAAGTGAAAAACAAAGGAATGCCCCGCTCTTTTATTTCCTTTTTCCTCTACTTCCTCTCTCATCGGCCACCCGAACTCCGACAGTGTTGACACAAACATGGCCGCCGCCGCTCCAAGCAGAAGCCAATTTCAGGCGGTGCTTTCGTATAAAAACAATTAAAACGGGCAAACGGGGATTTTACACAAAGTTATTTTAAAAAATAAAAGTAAAAATAAATTTTAAAGGGGGCAGCTGTTTAGTTTTTCCCCCTAGCCTTTACACTTACGAGAAAAAAAGAAAATTCGAGTTGGTCAAACTACTACTTTTGCCTTTTGCTAGATTCATATATGCTTCATTTTGCGTACTTTTAACTCTGATATTAATCTAAACAAACAAATCAGTTGCTGTAGGTTTTGCTTTACTTTCTTTTATTTTTCCGTATCTGGGAGGGAAAAAGAAAACAGAAAAAACCACGCCATGTGGTTAAAAGTATAAATATTTATCTAGGCAGGCGCGAGAAAGAAAGAAGGAATCTGATTGGCTGGGTACTCTAAAGCTAATTCGCTTATGAAGATTTTCGTAGTCTCGGAAGCAAAATAGCAACAAGAAGTCCAGACACCAGCAGATAAATAAAATTCTCTCCGTCTGTTTAATTTATCTTTTTCAATAACATTCTTCGCTGACTTCTGCGACGCGGGTAAACTGGTGCGTAAGCTCTTGGCGATTCAGCTGACCAATCAGAGACGAGTTTCGATAGCAGGAAAAAATCCCGCGAAATTTTACCTGCCATTGACGATGGTCAGTTATCCAAACAGTCGCCCAAGGAGCCAAATATCAGAGTTTTTCGGGTTCCGTAGCTGCGAGATATGTTTGCTGCCGGGTTACGCTGACACAGACCTGGTGTGAACATGGAGATCCCCACTAGTCCGAGTCCCCGACCGACTCCCAAGTTTTTCAAAGAACTGCAAACTTTTAGCACGAAGAAGGTGAGTTAACTTTCACCGGGTAGCTGGGCTTCCCCACTCTCTCCCTCCTCTCTGTGTGTGTGTTTTATCTGTATTTTTATCCTCTTCTAAGCGGGACATGACGACCAAACAGTGTTTTGTGAACCCGACAGTATCTCCTCTCTTTTTGTAGATTATTACTTTATTGATTGTTTGGGTTAGGCGGACACCTGTTGATTGATTCGCTCTCCTACTGCCAATGGCCGGGTGAGATCTCACTGCGCTAAGCCCCCGTGTGTGTGTATGTTTGGCTCTTACAGTCAAATAAATGGATTCGAGAACCGGGGGATTCTGCTTACTATTAACGATAGCAGTGACATTCAACAAACACCAACGGGACCAATACCGTTGGCCTTAATTTGAGTTACGTTTAAAAAGTCTCTAAAAAAAAAAAAAGTTATTAATTGTTAATTTTCTTCGTAATATTTTGTGTTCTTAAAGTTTCTTTCTGTCAGTATTTCTGACCGGGTTTTTTCTCACTACTAGAAAAGTGAAAATATCCTATTCTAGTTAGTTGTGTGTGATATATATGAATGTTCAGATGATTCGGGCAATACATAACTTCTCATCAGAATTTCCTAAGTTCTTAAAATAAAAAAAAAAGTGTGGGGGGGGGGCAAAATTAAGTGAAATAAGTGCTACCCAAACTTGGCTCTTGATTCTTCTTACCTGTGAGCAGTAGCACCTGGTGGTCATTCATTACCAAATACCAGTGGAAAGGAATCTATGTTCTGTTTAGAGGAGAATAACTACAGATTCCCTGCCACAGTAATTTGAATACAAAGTTAAATCTCTCATATACCTTTATTTTAACTTAGTACTATAATTCTTTGCAAGTCTTTTTTTCAGCTGTCTATTTTCAGCACCCCTTGTAGATGTTGGGGAATTAAGTTTATCAGATTATTAATCTTAAGCTGGTTCATGTCTTCCTTAACTCAGTGCATTACCACCAAAATAGGAAAACAGCTTTAGAAGAACATAGTGGTCTTGAATTGGCCATGAGTTTGGGTAAGCGCATGCTTCAGCTGGTCATTTTATAGCAGTGACAAGGTAGGTCTGCAGCTCCTTCATTAGGAAGGAAAGGGAGAGAGATGACTGGACAACAGAAGAAAGAATGTGAGACTAGATTAATAGGGAAGAGGCATTTGAAGGAACTTTGGAAGTAAGCTAACTTTTCTGAAGCTCTGGCGGTGAGAGTTGGGTAATGTTAATTACTGATAAATTCTTTTTTTTTTTTTTAGGTTGAGTTATTATGACAAGAATTTGTAACAGAATATGAATAATACTTGGCTTGATTAATTATGCACAGAAAAGGGAAGTAACTCTTCAAACTACACATCAAAACGTATAAAACGAGGGTGCACAAATTTTTTAAGACACTGTCTACTTCATAAAGAAAATTTGGTGTATTAATGCAGATTTTAATCTTAAATTATTTTTAAAATGTTTTGGGAATTTTTATTCATGCTTTCCAACCTCTTTTGGACCATGGCCTTAAAGCCAAACTAAAGCTGCTCCCAAAATCTGCATTTTGATTTCCATTGAACATAAGAGTTAACAGGATGATGTGAAAAAAATTTATTTAAAGGAAAGGGGTACACCTCGTGATTCACTACCACCAAGACCACCAGTGAAAAGTGCACCACCTGTAAGCCGGATCTTTTCTCCCACTTTCTCAAACAAAGCAAAACCAGTGTCATTTAGGGGATTGGAACGTATCCTTTTTGTGTATTGATCTGACCAGTAGAAACTTGTTATATTTACAATTTTTTTTTTGCCTTTTATGTTTGAGATTTATTTTGAAAATATGTAACTTTGTCATGTGCGTATTCATATACCAAGCTGGCATGTGCCTTTTTATATAGTGAATTCTATTAGCTCACTATAATAGTATTACATTTTATTCTACTGGTAACTTGAAAGGGTTAAAGGGTCATTTTAAGCTGCATTCCTTGGTTGCTTGTATGTTTAATTTTCCTCAATGATCCAGCATTTCTTAGTCCCAGGTATGATGAGACAAACAAAGATTTGTATTTTAACCAGTGCTTTGAAATCCTTTGCAAAATGGGAGCAGGCTCTTTTGGTGAGGTAAGCTACATTATCTAGCTGTGAAAGAGAGATCTGCAATAGCATAATATTTCTTTTTAGTTGGCTCTGTAGCAGAAGTTTCATGGTGTAATATTTGACTGAAGCTCTATTGAATAACCAATATGAATTGTGAAATTTTGGTTGTGTGTCTAGATTTTGATGACTAAAATTACCAAATGAAATTTTGTTTTTGTTACATTGCTCAAATTTATTAAAATGATCTTTCAAATCTAACATCTAAAAACTTTTTCCATTTTAAAAATAACTAGGTTATTATTTGAAGTTGGATTATATTCTGTTGCATCTTTAAATTACAATTATGAACTGGATGAAACTAGATAAAAGAATTTTCTAGTTTAGTTTTTAAAAATAAATATTTATACTCAGTTTGTTAGATAACTATTTAAAATTTGTTTCCAAAAATTTCACTGAAACTTGCTTATTATAATTTGTAATATTTTGAAATTGTTTATGACTGCTAACTTATGTTTTGCTTGTTTAAAGGGAGATAATTGTCTGCAATGATAATTTTGTCATAAATTAAAAACTGAAAAGAAAGCAAACAGATGAATGTTTATTTTTTAACTCTAAAATTTTTTATAAAATTAGCAATATGATTATGAATTAAAGTTTCAAAATTTGCCTGTCTGATCTATATCATCTTACAATCACCTGCAGTTTATTAAATCTACTGCATGTTTTTGCTATTCTGATATTTGTGAACAACTGCTGTTGGTATTTTGGTGAAAAGGCAAGCATTGGCTGTGCTTCTAAATTTTCTAATGATACTACATATCTTTCCTTATATGTAGTATGTAAAGCCAAATTTCTTAATCACAATTATTCATTGATAGCACTTATACAAATGATGCACTCATCACTCAGAATGTGGTGCTTTTAATTTTCCTTTTAATAACTGCCTTTTTTAAAGTAAAATTCAATCAAGTTTATTTTAAAATTTCCTGCAGCTAACCTTTGTTAAATAGTGCTGTAGGTTTAGGAGATTTTGAGTCTGATTATTGATATAAATCACAAGGTTGAATTTTTCATTTCTTCTCAGGTGTACAAGGTCAGAAGCAAAGAGAATGGCCGTTTCTATGCCATAAAAAAATCTAGGGAGAAGTTCAGAGGAGAAGCTGATAGGGGAGTTTGAATTTGTTTTCTGTTGTATTTAATCTAAATGTTAAGTGATTGATAGTGCCCCTGCATTAAAATATAAATGTAACAAGAATTTTTTAGAAAAGCAAAGCAAAAACAAACCACCTAAAATTTTATTTTTACTTGCAGTTTTTTAAATCAATGTCTGCAATAACTGTTTGTTGTGCATGTTATTTCTATTGATAGAAGATTATAGCAAATATTTACATTTGTTTTGCACTTCCATTAGTTTTTGACATCAAGTGCAGTGCTGGTGCTAACTTTTGTTAATTTTTGGGATGCCAAGTCCATGTAACTGATATTTACAGTTGATTTTTATATACATTTTGATTAGAAAATTATAATTTAGTCTTACAGGTATAATAACATTCTAGCACTGAATTTTTATTAATATACAATAAAAAAAACTAGATCTTTTGTGTGTGTGTGTGTGTGTGTGTGTGTGTCCTAGATAGACTGCATTGTTAAAACAAATTTCTATTGAATTTCTGTAAGTTAAAAAAAAATTTTCTTTTCTAATTCTTAATTAATGCTCTTTTATATAGAATAACTGATCTGCTAAGTGCTAAATGAGTATTTTATCAAAAGCTTTAGCAGATTAAGTCTTAGAAGATTTGGCAATGATTACATTACAAGTGCAGTAGGGTTACTTAAATTAGTTATAAAGTTGCACTAATATTGGTACATTTTATGAAATTGTCTATTTTTGTCTGGTGTTTGCTGCATTTTTCCAAGTGCAGATCTGCATATCCTTTATTTGCAAAATGCCTGAAATTGCGGCCTTTTAAGTAATTTTTATTTAAGAATTTGCATTAAATTATCTAAAGGGTGATAATTCTGATAGATTTGTGCACATGATTTTACAGGAGACGGAAACTGGAAGAAGTAGCAAAACATGAGAAGCTTCCATATCATCAGAACTGTATCAGAATTGAGAGAGCTTGGGAAGAACGACAACATCTATATATACAAACTGAACTGTGTGACACAAAGTAAGCAAAACAGTGATGGATTGTGTTTTGGGGGGGTTACTAATTATGTGATTTTCTATTTATCTACAGCAGGCTTGCTTTGATAGAGAAAAACTTCTTAAAATGTAATCAACCATAAAACTTTAGGGTCTGTATCTTTGATTGTCAGTAGGCTATTGTAGAAAAACTTGTTGCTAAGTCAAACACTTAAATCTGGCAGAATGGTTATGTGCAATATAAAATTTATGGAAGCTAGCTAAACTATTAAGAGGGAAAATCTAGGGAAGGAGCATTTTGTTTTGGGGTCAGATGCAATATGAAGTGTTTTGGATTACTTAAAGTGTATAAATTAAAATGTCAATGAGAGAATGTGCATTTATGTATACCAGATATTTCTGGACAAATTTAAAAAAAAAAGTGTTTTTTTTTTTTTTTTGATACATTTGTATTGTTGTGATCTATTTTTTTTTTTGATTTCTACAACAATCATAACTGTAGTGTAATTTGTTTTATTTTACTGGGTATCTGATGGATTTTTCAAAAAATTCATTGGTTAATTAAATGTGCATAACGACTAAGACTAAGGGGTTGCCTTTTGTCATCAAGAGTTATTTTTAATTGTCTAGTGTTATTTTTAGCTAAAAAATAAAAGTCCCCTTTTTAGATTTAGGTAGGGTTGGTTATTGAAATAGAGTAACAAACCATACAGTTTGATCTGGCAGCAGAGTAGAGGAAGGGGGGAAGAATTGTGACAAGAGGAATAATGAATGGCCAGGGAAGTAGCAGCTCAGACCTTATAAGCCATTCTGTGCATGTCATGTTTTTATGCCAACCAGAACAATTGGCTTTATCACGTCCTATTTAGGCAGAGGTGGATGTGCCTTTTTGATAAGAATGAAGAATCTGAGGAATTGAAAAATTATGATGAAAAAAATGAAAATTCATTGGTAGAAATTGCAAATGAAGTAGCTTCAGGTAGTTAAAAAGCATAAGGAAATTTTAAAGATTAGAAGTAGTCAGTAATAGCAATAGGAATACTGTCTATAGTCACATGTAGTTTTATCAGTAAAAATGTCAAATAAAAGCAATATAATTTTAAGCTCAGAAAAATACAGATAAGTGAAGAAAATAGATAGTTTGTGTTCAGAGAAAAGTGAGATGCAGTACCATTTAATTGAAGTGTTTAATAAATTGGCTCTTGTGGCTTGTTCTGTGCTGGAAAATAGTGAGATTGTCTTTTTTTTTAAAAAAAATTGCTTTCTGGTAGGTCTAACTCGTTCAAAATGTTAACAGTGAGTATCTCAGAAAGAGTAGCTGATTCAGAAAATGTTGTTTGGATATGCAATCTTGGAATATAATTTGCTTTTGTTAGAACCAAACCTGCAATAAAATTTTTTATTATTCAAGTGCCAGATGCAGTTCTCAGTCAGGCAGTTCAGTTAGCAAAATAAGTTTGCAGAAAATTTCTTAAGTGATGATGACAAAAATATCCCATAATATTTGTGATAGAATCTGACAAATGGTTTAATTTTACACTGGTATTGGTGTGGTGCTAGAAATAATCACTGGTTCTTCAGTAAATTATGAAAATTTTCAGTGTATTAAATGATACCAAAGATTTATCACAAGAATCAAAACAGTGAAAAAGAAGAGAAAAATGTGGGGAAAAACCAAGGATCTGAAAAACATATCAGTCAAAAAGCTTGGCTCTAATGCTGACTTTTAACAAGATGTAAAAGTGGAAGAAACATGAATGTGTGAACCACTGAGAGGTTCTTCCAGGTTATTATTTAAGCAAGCAGCAAAATGGGATGTATTACTTAATTTTATAAGTACAGATAAAAAAAACTACATTTGAAATGCCCAGAAGGACCAAAGACTTAGTTTTCTATAATTACACAAGTGTTAATGGGAAAGAAATACTCATCCAATACTCGTGTATCTGGAAGATTCTGGATGTGATTACATACATAATAAAAAAATCTTTTAGATTTCTAGTTTAAAATTTTGTGGTATATTTAAAACAAAAAAAAACTAAAAATGCATTTATCTTAAGTTAATTTAAACCTAACAACTGAAGAAATATTGAATCCACTGTTATAACATTTCAAGCATTTTTCAGTTTTATTTTGATAAATGTCTTTTAAAATAGACATCTTTATTTTTTTCACTTGCTGAGTTTACAGTGAAATTAAAACTAGTGTATGAAACTGCTCTAACAAGCAAAAGATAGTATCTGAAAGAGGTGTTTAGAAAAAATGAAAACAAAATCTGTAAGTGGTATCTTTTATTGAAAGACTAACTTTTGAAAATTTAAGAATTAAATATAAAAAAAAAACAGACTGCATATATTTTTATTTGTGTTAAATATAAATTATACAAAACTTTATTTTAAAAAAAAAACAACTCTTTAGTGATTGTCTGTTCTTAAATGCATGTATATTAACAACTTTCATGCTTCTAATTTTGTTTACTGCATGCTATTGGATAAAAAGGAAATTCAAGAGTATCATATAAACAATTTTGTAGTCTTGGTTGACTACAGTGTGAAATCAAACTTGCATCTTTTAAATTTTCTGTTTATCCCTCTCTTGTTCAGGAAATGCAATATCTGATATGCACAAATATTCAGACAATTTCCAAAATGGCTTCACTAAATGTGCTCACCTGGTTAAAATTATTATAAATACTATTAAAATGTCATGGAATATTTCAAATGGAACATGACTGAGGACAGTTAAGTAATCTAATTGAAAAGGAAATAATTCCAGAAAATGAAAGGAAAAATTTATTGTGCAGAAAGTAAAACATGTCAAGTAACTTTGTAGCCAATACTTATTCAGTTTTTTAAATCATACTGTCATTACTTTTGACTCTGTCTGACATCCTCCCTCAAATAATCCTCAGTAGATGGTACAAAATAATTTTTACTGCTGCAGACTCATTTCCCTGAATGTGCATCTCCAGATGTTTTCATGTTTGCCTGTGAGTCTGTGTGGCATAGGGTTTGTCTTCTCAGCCATGTTGTGAAAAAATCCACTGGCCTTGTCATCAGGGCAATCAATTTTTTGTTAGATGGACTGCAAAAACAATGGCACATTGATTGGCTGCAAATGACAGACACTAACTTTGCTTTCCACGTCCTATATCTGTTCATTGCTGTTCGACCAGCTAAGTGATGAGAGAACTAGAGGAAAAGGACTCACTCTTGGATTCCATCATGCATTAAGTATATAGACTAGGTAATATAATTCATGCTAGTAGCTTCACTAGTAAAATCACTCACAGGAAAATGAACCAATATAAATACTCCTACATGAATTGTCTATAGCAGTGGTCAACAACCTGGGTGCTAGCATCCACCAGTGGGCTGGCTACGGTAGGCGTTTGGCCTTTTTTGGGCGATGGGTGGGTGTCGAGCTTTGCTGGAGCAATTGGTGGATGTTTGACTTGACACCCATAACTTTTTAGTAATGGCAGAACTGGCCATGAAACCATCAAAACTAATTGACTATTTCACTAAAATTAATAGCGACTTGTGTTCGCCCAGAGGAGAGAGAGATTAGGAGAAAACCAGTGGACAGTGCAACGAGCGGAGGAAATCTATTATCAAGGTGCGTGCTGCTTAAGACGCGAGAGCAATATTGGGGATTATGGTTTTAAGTTGTGCGAGAAACATGCAAGCCCAGGGACCATTGACCACCTCTTCCCTTTCACGAGATAGTGGCTTGTGTGTAGTGAAAGCCAGTGAGATTGCGTGTGTCAGCGGTATGAAAAACAACAGGCTTACTGCATACAGTGTGACTCATCTTTTCCTTCCATACATGTGCCCACCTGAACTAAAGTTGTAGCACACACAACTGCGATATGAGAAACGAAAGAAGAAAATTCGTGTTCTCACATCAGCTTTTACATCGTTCTGCATATACCCACAATTGACGAATATTTATTATTTTTTGTAGAAGGCATAATGTCTAAAAAAGTTTGTTGCCAGTACTCACTCGATTATCTTGCATTGGGATTTATTCAATCACCGACTGATCCTCGTCTCCCAATGTGTCTTATTTGTAAGCAGACATTCTCAAATGAGGCTATGAAACCATCAAGACTGCGTGACCATTTAACCAAAATTCACAGTGACAAAAAAATGAAGTAGTTTGAATATTTCAAGACCCTCAGGGAAGAATTCAGAAAAAGAAACAATTATGATGATGTTTGCCAACAGCAACCAATCTGCTTTTAACAGTCTGGTAGCGTCATACAGTATATCAGCACTGATTGCCAAAAGCAACAAACCGCATATCTGGGTGAATCGTTGGTGATACCTGCGGTGAGTGAGGTTTTGAAAACTCTGATCAATAAAAATGCAAGTGATGTACTGAAACTTATTCCTTTAAGTGCCAAAACCATCAAAAGGTGGATTGATGAAATGGCAGATGACGTAAAAGGTCAGTTAATTGAAAAGCTTCATGAACGGAAATTTTCCATACAACTGGATGAATCTACTGTTGGTACTAGTGTCGCATTACTAATGGCATATGTGAGATATTTGGATAATGTTGCATTTCAAGATGAAATGCTTTTTGCTGAGAAACTTGAGACAGATACAAAGGATGAATCTATCTTTAATTGTCTCTAAGTTTTTTTACTGAAAACAATGTTCCCTTTGATAACATTATTTCTTGTGCAACCGATGGAGCTCCCAGTATGGTTGGTCGATATCGGGGCTTCATATCATATTTAAAAAAAAAATTCCAAATGCCATTGCAATTCATTGCATAATTCATCGGCAACATCTCGTTTGCAAAACATCTAAGTCCAGACCTGCATCAATTGCTCCAGATTGCAGTGAATATAATCAATCAGATCAAACGTTCAGCAAAATCTGATAGAATATTTCAACAATTTTGTGCTGAAAATGAAGAATTTGATAAATTACTCCTTCATACAGAAGTGCGATGGCTTTCCAAGGGCAACTGTCTGTGCCGACATGTGGAATTATTTGACTGTGTAGTAGAATTTCTTCATAGAATCAATGGCAAATGATTTGAAAGGATAAAAAATTAACATTTTCTACATGGCAGGATTTTTCCAGATTTTTAATGACATTAATCTGCAGCTTCAGGGAAAGAATGTGACCCTTATTGACGCTAAACGTGTCTTTTTTTTTTTTAATGAGAAAATGCAACTTTATCGTAGCCATGTACTACACAAGGATTTGCATTATTTCCCACAACTGGCAGGTGTTGCAGAGGAATTATTAGACAGTGATTATGTGCGTTTTGGTGAACATTTGAAATTTGTTTCAGATGACTTGGAATCACGATTTGCAGACATCATTAACATAGATGTGCCCGACTGGATCTTTGATCCCTTCGTAACTGATGTTGATCAGGTGATCGATCCAGGGTTAGTTGAAGACCTCATGTTGCGACATGATACTGAAGCCAAAATGGCGCACAAATGAGGTTATGAAGTCATGTGGATAAACAAGGACTTTGCTGCCAGATATCCAAATTTGTGGTCGAAGGTTGAATTCCTGCTCCTCTCCTTTCCCACCTCATATCTTGTTGAAGTGGCATTCTTCAGAGTGAATCATGTATTGACTAAATCACGAAATTGCCTCAGTGTTACGGAAAGAGGAGACTTACGTCTCTCATTAGCAAAATTTTCTCCAAAAGTTTTGGCTCTTGCTAAAGAACATCAAGCTCAGGGAACGCACTGATTAGCATCAGATTTGTGTGCTTAGTTTTTTCTAGTGTGTTATAATGTGCATATTATAATCCACAAATAAATGGATATCCATAGAAAGGAAGGAGTTCTGTTTCTCTTCTATCTTTGTTCAGAGTTTGAGTAGTTAAAACTTTAATGAATAATTAATTAAACTTTGATAAATATCATTTAAGTTTAATCCATTAATTCTAAAATTATTGTGAGTTTGGTGGGCATTCCAACTTTACAATGTTTGAAAGTGGGTGATACACGAAAAAAGGTTGCTGTGATCTATACTATAGACAGAAGTGATAATTAAATGCTTGGCTGTGTTTTGACTGAGTTGAACTGGGAAGGACTAAAAAAAGTTTAGAATTTTGTTTTAAAGAAAACTAATTGTGATGAACAATTTGCGTATGTATTTCTAGAATATTAAGTAAAAACAGTGTTGAGAAGCTTCATGCTACATTTCATAGCATAGGTCAGAGAGCCACTTTAGAATTAGTGAACTTTCATTGTTGCTTCCATTACGTTATTAACTGTAGGAACAGTTTTGTAAGCAGCTCAGCTCTACGAATACAACATCCTGTCTCGTGTGTATTTTGAAATATCTTATAACATCAGTATTGTTCTTGAATTTCATGCTAGTCTTTTTAATTAACAAACTGTTGATTTTCGTTTCATATTGTTGAGAGTATGGTGAGATAAAACTACCTGATCTTAAATATGATTAACAGGTTGAAAAATGAATGTTGGATATTGCAGGCACTGAATTCCTGTGGCCTTTAAAATTACTGTAATCTAGCCTTTCAGCACAAACTGAAGTCTTAATTGCATGAACTTTTTTTTTTTTTTAAGTTTGAGCAGCTTTGCTGAGAAACAACATGACATTCCAGAGACCTCAATATGGAACTATCTTGTGGATTTATTAATGGTAAGTTTATTTGCATGACAGGCAAGAGAGAGAAAAAAAAAACATTAGTTCTTCATTTTATTTATTAAATATTATTGAAATTGCATGAGCTTTCTCATTTTCAGACCAGGTTTGTAGTACATTTATGCTGCTGTAGGTAGAGCTAGTTTCTTTGCTGGGAAGTGCCACACCCAAACATGGTCACTGTCTGGGAACATCAGGAAAAATAATTTCTAAAAATGCAGAGTGTGCTGGCATCTGTGTTCTTAGTTTCAGTCATTAATAGTGGTTTGTTTCACTTTTCTGTGTACCCCATGCTGTGGTGATAACATTTGATGATTTGGTTCTCATGGGCACCTGCAGGTGTTCTGTCAAGTTTGCATCAGATTCTTGGGTTTCGGTTTCCATGCTCTTTACAGAATGAAATTTTCCTTTTGTTGGCTTTGGCCATTTAGGATGCACATATCATTTGATAATGGAAAATAGTGCTTTAGACTTATTGCTGATATTGCATTGCCCATCTAAGCAGGCTCTTTGAAAGTTCAATTCCCATAAACCTTCTGTATGGAGCATCTTTTGGTTTGTCCCTATTATAGCTTAGTTGTGATTGGAACAGCCTATTTGAATTTCATGGTATCTATATGCAGATGTGTGTATTTATATAGGGGCAACATACGGCAGCTTTATTTGATGTCAACTGATATGTTTGGTATCTGCAACAACAGAGTTAGAATTTGTTAGACAGTTTTTTCATTTGGACAGAAGTGACTTTATGATAATATATTTACATCTTTTTCTCACAAAAAAGTGGAAAGTTTAAATTCAATTTTTCTAAATAGTATTTCTGTTTCCTATGTCTTCAGTTTTGTATATTGGCACAATAATAACAATATTTTTTCCTTTGTTTCTTTTAAAATCTCTTTAAAGGCTGTGAAACATTTGCACAACCACAATCTTGTTCACATGGACATCAAATTGGAGAATATCTTTCTTTCTTATGAAGGAATATGCAAGCTTGGAGATTTTGGTCTGGTGCTGGATTTGTCAAAGGTAACTTGTTTACCCTCAGTGACTTCTAATATACAAAACCTTTTTGGACACAAAGTTAGTCAATGTGTGCTAAAATATAGTATATCAGACTGTTTAACTTATTTTTGGAAAATTTTATTTAGCCAAAATGACTTTTGGAAATGTTCTCTATGCAGTCACTTCATCTTTTACAAGAGAGTGCACTGCTGCTTATGACTAATGGGTATATACCACAGAGCTTTATTACATTGTTGTGATCAATGTTTATCATGACATTGTTTATTTGTTCTTTTTTTACACTTAATTTCCACACTAATTCTGACTTTTTGTTCTAGAGCCGTGATTTGTCTGATGCCCAAGAAGGTGACCCCAAATATCTGGCTCCTGAACTACTAGATGGAAAGTTTGGGAAATCTGCAGATATTTTCAGGTAGAGCATCATATAAAATATTACTCCTGCCAAAGTAATCTAGCTGCATTTCTTTCATCTAGCCTTAATAAGAATGGTTAATGGAAATGGATTCAGGCTGTGGGATTGCAGAAATTCTATAGTCATTAAATTTTCTGACTCTTTATAATGGAAACTTTGTGACTGAATAGCTGCATTTTAAAATTATTTAACAATTTTGACTCATGTACCCAAAGGGCCAATTAAGTGTTTGCTTGTTTTCAATTAATCTTTGATTTGGAGCGTTGCATCTTAAAATGATTCATGTATCAGCAGATAAAAGAAATCCATTTTAGTAAAGTGTAGTTAGTCACTGATTTTTTTCCAGTGATCATCTGACCTGACACTTGCATTCATTTATATTTTTTGAAGAAAAGATACACTGAGTTGGTTGCAGAAATAAATGTTAAAAACTTAGCTTAATAACATGTTTCGTGTAGGCTGTAGTGACTTTCTTAGTTAAACTGTTGAAAAGCCAAACCAGTTTTGTGGGATGACTGCTGTGTTTTAATTCAAAATCAAATGCTGCAGGCTCCTGTATGCCTGAGTCTTAATTAGTGAGTGATTAATAAATGTCAGAAAAAGTAAAATGATTACAAACACTGGCTGAAAAGGAAATTTCTTTGGAAGATACTGTAATATTTAACAGGGTAGAAGGCAAAGTGTGAAAGATGACTAGATGATTTGGACAATGCAGAAAGGTGTCGTGGAGAGAGATTCTGATGTTATGAAAATTGATGGAAGAATTAATAATTCTTGGCATTGGGATTGGCTTGAAACTTCCACATAGAAAATTCTGCTGCTCTTTTAAAATTTTTCATTCACATCTTTGCTGTTTATATGTAAACAAGAAATGGACGAAAGAACTAGAGGAAAGCATGACAGAATGCTCTATAATGAAAGAATCGAGACAGAAAAATGTTTGGGACTAAGTTTAACTGGTAAAATTAGTGTACAATCTAGAGAATTTTCCAAAGTAAGCTTGACGAGCAAACTTGAATGGCTGGCTGACTTTGATCCAAAGAGACAGCCCTGACTGGAGAGATTTTAAAATCTGAGCTAATAAATGATACCACCACCACAGAGATCATGTGTTTGGGATTGTATTTATTTTAACATTTTGTTTGAAATATTGTGAAATTGAATAAAACCATTCACAAGGTAGGTGAACAAAATGAGCAATGTGGTGGTATTTTTTATTTTGTTTTGCCATTCTTGTTACTTTTTTGTATGCTCTGATAAAAAACAAACTGTATAATGTAGTGGCTATATTTCGATGGGTTTTTTTAAGTAAAGCAAAGTAATGTTGTAATTTCATGAAATTTGGTATTCTGAAGACTTAAGTAAACTCTAGTTGAGAGGGTCATTGTTGGTGCTGAAGCACTGTTATGCATTTCATATTAAAATTTTGCATTTTTGCATATTTATAAAATTAACCAAATATTCCATTTTTGTCATTTTCCCATTTGATATGATAATACTCTTAAACATATACTTGAAACTGGTGTTTTGTTACAGAACTCACTGCAATATCTGTAACTGAGTTAGTACATCATTATACTTGTGACAAAAAGTGTTGTACATGCTTTCAGTATTTTGAGAATACAATATATACCTGAGTTGTGAAAATTTTTATTTTACTTGATTTAGTTTTGAAGACAAAACTGTCTCTCATATATAGCCCTGGATCATGCTATAAGTCATTATACATAAAGATATGGAAATATAAGCTGATAAGCAGTAGTTACTATTGAAATTTTGTTTGGCCCACATCTTTGGGACAGAGTAATTATGATATGGGCTAAAGAAAATTGACAGTAATGTTTGTATTTTGTACGTTAATGTTGACAGCTAAGAAAAAAATTTTTTTTTAAGTCTTGGTATGACTATTTTGGAGCTGGCGAGTGATCTTGACTTACCAAGGGGTGGTGAAGGCTGGCACATATTGCGCCATGGAAAGCTGCCTGAAGAATTCCTACAAAGTGAGACTGCTGTCTTTATTCCATTCCTTTTTGTTTACTCTATCTCATCTTTGTTGTTTACCAGGTGACAAAAAGAGAACTAACTCTCAGAGTATTTTAATGATGCATAGGTTGTCTGATGAATATAAAATAATCAAATATTTGTATCCCCATCATTAACATTTGTCAATTTGGTTAATTTTGATTGAGAAACTATGAATGCTTATTTCATTCAACTGAAGCTTTGTGTGTAGGAGCATGGAGTTATAATAATTCTTATGGGTATGTTTCTTATTTTGATTCAGTTAATATGCTTAAATGATTCTAGTATTTAGATTTAAATTTTCCAAAGTTAATGAATCTTAAAAATATTTTCATTTGAAAAATGAAAAACAGAATGACATTACCCAGTATCTGGTGACCTAATAATTAGAGATGAATATTTTTGAAGACAAAAATTGTATAAATATATATTTTAATTTTTCTTTTATTTCAGTGAGATCATTTGATCTAAAATATGTAATAAAACAAATGCTTGATCCAGATCCATCAAGTCGACCAACAGTGGACCAGCTGCTAGCATTCCCTTGTGTTCGGAAGGTATGCAGTATTTGTAATTGTTTTTTTGGAACAAGAAAAAATGATGCAGTGTTTGTTTCCTTTATTACATTTGTAGATGGTATGATGAGGAAAACTTTTGTTGGTAAAATTTTTATTTAAGAGGACTTGCATGCAGCATATCTACATTTTAGTTTGATTGATTACTACAGATTTTTACTAATTCATTAGAGAACCTCATCAACTGTACAATTTGTCTTATGGTTTGCAGGCTTAAAAAAACTGGTTGCTGAATAGTTTGGGAATTACTTATAAGCAAATTGTTGCTCTTATACAGGTAGATCTTTTCAAGAGTATTTTCAAAAAAAATTTTTTTAGTTAAGTAAAATGTGTTGGTTTCTAAGAAATTGTCAAAGTTTGATTTAAGAGCTTTTAATGGTAGTCCAATAAAAATATTTGGAGAGCTAAAAACATTGGATAAAAGGTGTATATATTAGCAAAATATTCTGTTAATAATTTCATTATTTGCCATGTGTGTGCAATCATGAAACTAATTCTTCCATGAAATCACAAATTTTTGTCACATTGTTGGTTCTTGTAAGGTAATATCTAGTGCCACAGGTTTCTTTATATGTAGCCAATGAAAATAAGTTTCCATATAAATGTGCCCCAATTCAGCAAGATCCAAATCCATGCTGTTTTATTTTTACACTGTTAGTGATTTGATTTATAATGTTGGCATAATGGAATATAGTATAACTGATCAAGTAGATTGCTAAATAACTGGCTTATGCCAGTGTTCAGGCATGTTAGAAATACAGTACACACTTGATTTAATGGACCAAAGTGTTGGGGGAGGGGGGGCTGTACATTAATGCCAATTGTCTGTTAAATCAGATTGTGTGTGTGTGTGTTAGTGTTACAATGCTGTATATTTATAAACAGAATAATTTCATTTATTTTTCAAAGAATACAACAATATTGTAATAAAATAAAATGTACTGTATATTGTTTTTATCAACTAACCTGTTGTATCTGGTAGATCTTGATAAAGTTTTAAATTGCTGTGATGTATAGTGGGGACTCTGGTGACCTTGCTGGTAGAATGTTCTGGTGAAGATGTAGGAACAGCAGCTACAGTCTTGAAGAAAGAGTTGAGCCTTAGCTTCATTTTGTTTTGGTGTTGCTTGCTTGTTATGATTTTCTTCATGGCTCTTAAATGCCCATAATAAGGTTGCTCATCAATGTCAGATGAGGTATCAATTTCATTGATGATATTGTTCAAGGACTCCCATATAAAGGACAGTTTAGGCTTAACCTGTGGATTCCTCATAAGACTTGTCATCACACTTCATCAGTATCACCAGCCATCTGCAATCTCTCAGTTGGTGGTACCCACAATCAGCCTCATCATCATCAAGCCAGGCAGCAACATTATCCTCAGTTGCAGCATTTTCTCCAATGTAATTCAGTAGTATTCTTTGGCTCAAATCCTTCAAAATCAGCTCAGCTTCCAATCATGAAGGAGCTTGTTTCAGCCATTGGCAAGTGTCCTTATCTTCATGTCCTTCCAGGAAGCTGCCCAGTTGAAAATTGCAGACTTGAGATTATAATTCTTGAGTTTCTGCAATGTTTTCTTGTTTTCTGTCTTGCTGCTGCTGCTGCTCCAAAACCACCACCACTTCATCCAGGAACTTCTTCCTATAAAGCATCATGCAGGCAACAATGATGCCTTGATCTATTGTTTGGATCAAAGAGGTGGTGTTAGGTGGCAATGCCAAGCACCTAATCTTGCTATCAGAGCTAACCCTCTTATCCAAGTTTGGATGTGAAGCTGCATTATCCAAGAGTAGAACTGCTTTCACATCCTTAGGAGCAATCTTAAGGACTTCAATTTGGTAGCTGCACATCTCAGGTACAAAATAATTAAAAAACCAATTGGAGAAAATCTCCATGGTGAATCATGTATTCTTGGAGGAATGGTAAAGGACAGGAAGCTCATGATAGTGCTAGAATGTGTTCCTACTGATTTTGTGGCCAGGAGTGGAATGTTTATGCTTATAGGTCTGAATTTTGAAGTAGGAAATGCCAAAACAAACCGGTTTTGTCACCATTACAGTCGACCCCCGCATAATCGCGGTTCGGCATTTGCGGCTCTGGTTATTCGCGGAATTTTCCTTAGAACCTAACTAATAATTGTTTGTGGAAACCCTGCATATTTGCGGAATCGCAAATATCTTCCATGATTTTTTTATGGCTTTTTAGGTGGCAATATTTTTTCATGCTTTTTAACGCTAAATTATTAATAACAATATAATTTACTAAGTTTGTAATATAAATACTAACGTAAATTCAGCAAAATATCAATATAAAATAAACGCTATTGGCTGGAGGTTTGAAAGTAGCCAATCTGAGAGCACTATTCATTTCTCCTTGCTGCTGATTGGCTGCTGCCCATGAGGCGCTGTCTCAGGCAGATGCAGCCCAGCAGCCCCGCATCATCCCAGTTTACCGCATGTAGCTATCCTGAGTGTTTCGCTGAGTGCTTCTCTGATTCTCTGAGTGTTGTACTTTTTATTAAATTATTATTATATATTTACTTATATTTTTGTAATTTCATTTTACGTTATATTTTGATGTTTATAGGCATTTTTATGGACCACGTCCAATATTCGTGGTTTTCCACTCTTTGCGGGTGCTCTAGGAACGTATCCCCCGCGAATACCGGGGTACAACTGTATATTCTGTCATTAAAGAGTTTTTTCTAAATGGCTCTACATTCTCTTACCACTCAAAGATTCACCATGGATTTTCCTGTTGGTCATGCCATGGTGCTTATGGAAATGCCATAACCAACTATTGCTAGCATTAAATGCAACATTCATACATTCTGCAAGCTTATTCGCCACAGCATGTAGTCCTTTACCATGAATGTTGACCCCACTTAACGCTGCGGCATGTCATTTATAAACAGCCTCTTCCAATTGTTTATTGCTAGCAACTTTCATATGCTTCCTAGTACCAACAGTCTATCTGCTTGTTGTTACATCAACATTGAACTTTATTTTGCTCTTTCTTACATCCAAAACAGCTTGCTTCTCAACGCCGTACTTGTCTCTCTCTTGCACGTGCACACGCATGCACAAATAGCAATGTTTTGGTGTGAGCGTCTAAACAAACTGGGTTGGTCTAGGGTCAAGCTTGGGTGCGTCTCAAGCATCTACAGTGCATGCATTGACTAGAAGAATCGAGACAATTTGAGCTTGTTTTGACTGCACAGACACATCGGCATTGGCAGGTTTGGTCCATTATTTTAGAAGTCTGTTGGTTCCAGGTCTATTAAACTGAAGGTTTAATTATTACTATAACAGTAATTGCAATTACAGATTTATCTAGATAAGTATATTTACTTAACTGCTACTTATTTTTTATGCCTGCCTGTTCTTATATAGTGCTTGTTTTTTCTAAATGAATAGTTATAGATGTTTTGTAGGCTAGAAAATTGTGAATTCATAATGTTAAAATTATTTTTATTTTCAAACTGGGCAGAGGAAAAACAAGACAGATTGCAATATATAGGTATGCTGATATATTGTCAGCACTAGAAATTGCAGTTGATTGGGTGGGTGTTGTCTAGCTAACTATCCATAGTTTTGGTCGGTGCATGTAATTTTTTGACATTGGAAAATAAAATAGTGAAGGAGACTGGACGGTATAAATAGTATTGATGTTGATATTAGGAATAAAATTTAAGTGAACATGGCTAGAAGCCAAGGATGAGCATGGGGATTGTCTTTCTGATTGACAAGTGATGTAACTGCTGCATTATGCTGTGGGGCCAGTGGCAAGAGAGACTAAAATTCCAACAAAACTGGAGAATATCTTGTGAATTAGGTAGAGTAATGAATCTTTGCTGCAAAGGTTCTGGGCAAAGCGAACTGATTTTGACTTGGGCTGCAGGTATATATAATATTAGTGTTTATGCCAGGAACAGTACTTGTGCTTTGACTGTAGCCACTGTAGAATTAAATACTTATGGATATGCCACATTAGGGATGGTGTTATGGTGAAAGGTTCAGTTGAAAAAAAGTTGAGGAAACTGCATGTTTAGTATCAAAGTTTTTAGTTTGATTTTGAAAGTTGCTCAACCATAAATATGTTAATATTAATTTCATCAGGGTAAGTTTTTAACAAATTTGATGTATACTAGCTTCATTCGTTAATGGCTCTGTGGACACTTGCCTGCCCAAGTATGGTGTTTATTTCATAGTGAACCTTACATGCAAAAAAAAATGGGGGGTGCATGCAAACTAGCATGTATGCAAATTTTTAGTGTGGGGTACTCATTTTTGACTAGTCAGGATATACCTTAAAATCTAGTTAAAGTTAAGTTAGGCTTTCCTAAGGAAAAAAATTTACATTTCCTTTTATTCTAGTAATTACTGATAAAATCTCTGGAATGCTCAATATGCATATTGTTGTTTTCTTCAAAGATTGAAGTTTATTCCATTTCATGCAGTTGAGGACAAATCTGCATTGTTGAGACACAACCTCTTTTAAATATTAGGGTCCTCTGAGCATAAACTCAGCTTGTAAGGGTGATTATTTCAAATATGCATTTTCTTCACTTGTGTTAACTATAGTTGGTCTGACAGCAATTTCTTAACATATGACTAACAAAAAAAAGACTGAAAGGAAATCAAAAAATTATTCTCATTTTTCTATACATTAATGTTGTTAATAGAAAAGAGAACCTCTGAATTAAGTTAAACAAAACAAAGCTATAACAAGTTCCATGTGTTTAAAATGCATATTTTTATTCGTTTTGACAAATTTGAATAGAAAATCAGCAGAAGTTCTTTTTTTTTTTTTTTTTTCAAAATTTAGTGACTTTTTCTTGTGTAAAATATACTGGTATTTTCTGGCCTTTGTTTTGAAACTTGAGGGATCTGACCAGTCATGGAACTGTTTCTATCATAAGTTGTCAGTGACACTACACTGCCTTGCAGCTTCCAAAAGGTGAATCTTCCACACCTTGAGCAAAGACTAAAATTCTATTTCTTGAATGAAGGAACAATTGCTGAAAGATGCCTTAGGACATTGTGATATTCAGTCATCTAGAGAAAACGAACAATTTTCCCAACTATTTTGAAGAAAAATTATGCCTATTTTCAGGTGGATCTTACAAGTACACTATGAAGAAAGGAATATTATTAGGCTTGACCACTGGTGACCAATAAATATAACAGTCAAGTTATTCATGATTGATATCAATTCCCAAAGCACATGGAATGGACATTGACAGCTTTAGCAATGTACAGAATAAAATTTGTCAGCAAATTGTGCTGCTACTCTCAAGTATTGTCACAAAGGTGACATCAGAAGAGAACCAGTAAACTGCAATACCACTTTTTGAATGCAAATAGCTTGTGGTGGAAAGAGTAAATTGGATAGTAGTACAGACAAAATGGCCAAAGAAGAACAAATGTTGAAACTCTACATTCAGAGGAAGCCCAGTGACTTCTAACAAGGGCAACAAAGTGTTAGTACATGATTTTAAGAATACAGTTAAATTACTACTTAGGATAAAAAGGAAGTGAATCTCTTTCTCTCATTACTTTGTAATTGCTAATTACTTGTTTTCAGAAGTAAATTTTTTTTTTCTAATATTCACTAAGATATTTTAATCCTGGATGTTCTTTTTTTTGTACTTAGGAAGGCCATGAAATAGAATTTTTATTCTTAAAATTTTTTTCTTTCTTTGGCAGATGTGGAAAAGAAGAATTCGAGAATATATGCTGAAAAACGTTGTTAGTATTTTTATTTTTAATACTAAGAAATAACTTGAATTGAGTTTGCATTTTCCATCTGAAAAGTCTGTAATTCATCATTTGGTATAATTTTTTGTTTTAATAATTTTAAAAATGTAAGATAATAAATTGTCCTTTTCTTATAGGGCAGGGGTTTTCAAACTAAATTGCCAACAACTTTAAAGTTGTCACGATTTATTTAAAATACTAGCTTATGGCCTGTCATAATTGATAGGAATCAAAAATAATTTTAGCTGTAATTATGAATTATTGATAGTTTCTTTTTTATATCACATGTCAAATCACATTTAATTCAAAAGCTCTTCTTGCCTTTTATCGAGTTGCATACAGAATTGCTCAGTGCAAAAAAATCCCCACACAATTTGAGAAAATTTTAATTCTTTCAGCAGCTATTGAAATGGTTATTACTATGCTGGGAGAGTCTAGTGCAAGAAAATTTTTAAACATCCTGTTGTCCAAATGACACTGTTCCACTGAATTGCAGAAGATTTAAATGAGCAGCTATTTGAAAAGATAAGTAACAAACCATTTGTCATTCAGATAGATGTGATGGATAGTGCTAAAGATGCTCATTTGGTGATGTATGTAAGATTTATTGATGAAAATGAGATAAAAGGATTTACTCTTCTGTAAAGAAATTACAGGGACTAGCAAAGCTGAAGACCTTTATTTTTATTAATAGCTATTGCAAATCTCCTGGAGTGGTCAAAATGTGAAAGTGTACAGACGGGGCATGCTCTTTCAGTATTCATGGAGAATTTCAAGCTTTAGTTTGGCGAAAATCTCCTTGTGCTGTGTGGACACACTGCATGATTCATCAACAAGCCCAGTATTAGAGAGTTCTACAAACAGCCATAAACGTTGAACTACATAAAAACTAGACCTTTAAAGGCAAGGATGTTTGCTAGGTTGGTGTAGAGATGGTTGCAGAACACACTTCACTATTTTACTGTGTCTCTGGAATGCTTTAACGAGGGTGTTTGAACTGAGGAATGAACTTTACCAGTACTTGACCAAGGTAGATCTTGGCAGTGAAACAGTTTGAATTTGATAAATGTGTGTCAATATTTTTTTTTTCAACAAATATGTTGGATTTAATATAAAAAGGTAATTGTGATTTATTTCTTACCTAATCCTAATGAAATCAATAGCATTAATTATGGGTGGGTGTGTGTAAATTTATGTATTATTTTAAGTGGTTATGGAATCATAGTTTGAGAACCTCTGTTATTAGGTATTAAAGTAAAGTTGTGAAGACTTACTAATGCTGATAAAACTGATGTACATTTTATTTTAGGCAACACCTTTTTAGCACAATGCCAAGAACCAAATCTCTGCTTGTATATTAAAAATACCTGAACCTAAAACTTCCATTAGTGTAGATCTTTGATAAAGAAAAAAAAAAGAGAGATTGATGACAAAGTGTTTTGGCTATAAAAATTGTTTATAAATATCATTTATTTTACTCATTGATTTGAAAATTATCAAAAAAATGTAAAATGTAATATTTGAATGCTTGAGCCTTGCATTTATTTTGCTTTTGAAAGAAAACTAGATGTGATGTTCTAAAAGGGACACATCAATAAACAAGCTACACTAACTCAAACCATTATAACTGCAGAATTGTACTGAAAAAAATATTTGTATAATTCATTGAAATTAACTGTAGGATAAACGTTTTTATGCAACTGCTATCACTGTAAAATCATCTTGTTTTTCCCTTTACTTGTGACCATTTATAGTAGATTTTAAAAATGGGCAATTCATTATAATTGTAGTTAAAAACAGGAAATAAAGATAGATATTGAAGGAGCAGCTTTCATCTGAGCTTTAAAAAGTGAAAAATTTTCAATCTTATTCTGATATAAAACTAGGCTTGCATTATTAGGTCTTTATGCAAGTAGTACCACTGAAAACCACTATTTTTTCCTTTCTAATATGTTTTGAATCCATGTATGTTTAACTTGTCTGTATAACTTAAAAGGTTATCATTTTTCCTTGGTCAAAATTGAAAGTATGCAGTCTGATTTTAATTTACCAAAGCTGTTTTGTTTTTTATGCATTTTTCACTTATCAATAGTGTTTTTGTTTAGCATTTGATTTCTTCTATGAAACCTTAGTCTGTCATGAGACACTTAAGCAATATAAGCTATGCTTTTTATATGAATTTCAACCATAAAACTTTGCTTATCATTTTTCTGGTTTCATCACTAAGTTAAGTTTGTATAAAATTTGAGAGTCCAGAAATAGTTCTTTATTTTTTGATTTAATTAATATGAATAAATGTTAAAAGGATGCAGCAGCATACATTTAAATGTGCATGGTCAGCAGTTATTATTGTTGTCCAGTCAGGAGTACACTAAATGTCTTGCATAGCTTTTATTACAGTACATTTTTTAGTTATCAAACTTTGTCAGAAGAGTAAAGTTATGTTTAGCAGATTGGTAATTTAAATCTAAAAAGATTTTTACATCAAGTGAGTTTGCAGATTTCATATTTTAGTTTATTAAATTGGCAAAATTGTTAGCAATGATTGTATATAAAACTATTGGTATTATTGCATTCTTATGAACACATTTGCACTTAAAATTATTATCAGTTATAATTAAAATTAGAATGCTTGGAAAAAATAGTTCTAATAACAACAGTAGTGATAAACAAGGCCTTTCAGTAAATATCCAGTATAACCTAACATTTGATAATCATTGTAGTCACTGGATAGATTAAATGTGTAATCTTAGGTTTTTAAAAATGAAGACCGACCTTGCTACTTTATATGAAACCTAATCACAGCTTTAAACAGGGTATTTTGGGGCTGGAAGGATTCTATTCTGAGCAATTAGCAAAAATTAAACTTGTTAGATTTGCATATTAAAGATTACAAGGAGGTCCTAACTGAAATTTCCTCCCACAGCTAAAAAAATTCTTGTAGAATTTTCAGGTGGTGTGTAGTTGCTGGTCCCTTGCCTATTTTATATTGGGAGGGCTTTGAGTGCTAGGCTAACCACTTGGCTTTGTAAATGCATGTCAACTAGTTATTAAAACAGCACCTGGCTGGTTGATGTTAGAAGGGGTTATTTATTATACAATTGAGATAGCCAGATTTTAAAAAGTAAGTAACCAGTAGAAAAGTCTGCCTGGTTGGTTCTTGCTCAGAGTTTATGAGAGGTCATACTTAAATCTTTAAACATGATAGTAGGCTGGACAACTGTTTCAGTATAAGTGTTTCATGTATTCAGATTCTGACTAGAGATTAGAATTGACATTTTCTGTATAGCTTTTAACAAGTTAAAGTCAGTCATTGATCATGCACTTTTAAATGTATTTGCTTAGGTGTCAAAAGCAAAACATGTGTTCCACAAGATATTGGGAATTTTCTCCATGCTGTTTACACTTGTCTTCACCTATCCCTTCCAAAAGATCCAGGCTAGTTTCAAGTCCACCCAGCAGTCCAGGACTAATGTTGACAGCCTTTTGTTGGATGACACAATATCTGATGGTGAGTAATTTGTTGGCCTTTTAAAACAAAATTTCGAAATTGTCAGTTAGCAGTAAAAACAATACAATTATCTCATACTGGCCATTTTGAGTTGTGTTTAAAAGTTAAAATGCAATACAGTTTAGTTTTGGTTTATTAACCAGTTTAAAATTTATTTTTACTATTATTGTCACCTAAATATATTCAAGATTTAGCATATATTTTAATGCCTATGCTAAAAAATTGCTTTAAATGGAAAAGTTAATTCTGAACCAAGAATGAATGAATGTAATAAAGCAGTATTTATAAAAAGGAAAATTGATTTTGTTTATATTTGGAGTAATTTATTTTGATTTTTTGACTATTACTCATTATTGATATATTTTGCAAAAATTCTCTTGAATTCAGATGCTCTAAATAATTGATATAATTTTTCCCCCTCTAATATTTTTGTGATTGATGCAGTATAGCTACAAAGGCAGATTGTGCACATTATCTGACAGTTGTCTTATTTCCAAACTAACAAACAAGTCATATTTTTTATGACTGTGAAGGAGTGGAATTGTTTTGTAATGTTTGTATTACTTACAAGAAAATAAATTTAGGTGTTGAGACGAAATTCTTTGTTCAGCAAAAGTTGGCTATTTCTAGAAGAAAAAAACTTCCATGCTTTGTCTGCCACTGATTCATAATAAGACTATCCTAGAATCCAAATGATTTTCCGTATCACTTACATAAAAGGTTGGCCTCATTGTGAAATAACTGCTTGAGTGAGTAATCTCTGCAAGCATTCAATTTAATTTCTGAAAACACTTATTTACATATCTAAAAGAAAATACAAATAGACATTTGATTCATAGAAGTTGTATGAAACAAAGGTAGACCAAAATTCTACTCATGAAAGGCCACAACTCTCAGATTTTCCCAGTGATGATATTAACATATCTGATACTTAATGTATGGTGATACCGCACCATTTCATAGCTTTCAGCACAATCTATTCTGATTCATGACAGTGAACACTTGAAGCTAATTGTGATAGTTAAAACAACCAATCATACACTTAAGAAAAGCAAAGCTGATAAGATTCCATAATTTCCTATACTTCCTGCAAGGTAGATATTTTGAGACTGATGCTTCATACATCCTTTTGGGGCACTTTGTCTATAATAGGAAAACTGTTGCTATTCATCTGTAGGCATGATTGAGCAAGTTAGTAAGTGGATGAAGTGGTTCTGAAAATGATTAGAAATACAAATATTAAATACTCTTAATTTTCATTGGAAAAAAAAAATTTTTTACGTGCAAATCTATGAATGTGGCTTATACCAAAGAAATGTTTTTAAATTCTCACTTGGGAAATTACTTAGCAAAAGGATATGGTAAATTAAATCAAGCAGGGCATATGATTTCTGCTCTTATCCAAATCATTCTTTACATCCATGGAACTGTAGCAAGTTTGTCTTGGGTAATAATGCATCTATTATCATGAAATCTGGTCAAGCAGTTTGAGGAATCCTGGAAAAAAGTTGATGCATTCTGAAAACATTTGATAACCACAAACTGGTACTCACTTTCTCGGTCTTCCCCTGTCAATCTTTGAATTATAAACACACACAACAATGTAAATTACTGCACATTAGCTTAAATGGCTAAAGGATTATGGTATAATACTTCTTAATTGAGTGGGGTGGATAGATGTTTATAAAAGTTTCTCATACACAATTACCTCAAGTACATCAATCTTTTCATTTTTGTACTTTTTGGCCATTGCTTGAAAAAGTAAAAGAAATTTGTGCATAAGTCAGTGTTTGCAACTGTTGCTGTTTGAGGAGGAGAAACTTGCTTACCATAGGCTGATCCTTTTTAGAATGTGCTTTATTTATCATTTGTGAAGTAAAGAGTGCATTTTAATGCCTGAATCTTATACTTTGTTTAAAAAATACAAATAAATGGGTTATACAATTTCAGCTAAATCTTAAAGTGCCAGGATGATTTTAGTGTAACTGTTGATTATTTTAACAGGGAATTTGTTGGTTTTGTGCTAATGTTTTTGTTTTTGTTATGAAATTTAGTATTCTTGTTTGATACATATCAGTCAAATTTTACGTGAATTTAAAATATACTGCAGTTGGATGGCTATATAGTTCATCCCCTGTGAGTTTCATCAACATTGGAGATTGAGTCAAAAATATGGTCCTTATAGTTTTCCTGGTTTTACTTAAGCATTACTGAAAGATATGAGAGAGAAATATTTAAAAAATTTATCAAGGTTACAAAACTTCATGGCTAGAAGGTTATAATTAGAATCTATCATTAAAGAGAAAAAGATCCTAGGTGATATTTGTAAGCTAAAAACTGACTTGATATGAGGGGGTTAATAAATTAGAGAGACTACTCACCATAACATCACTATTTGCCCATGTGGTATGGTCTATCAAGAAAAAAAATCTTTTGGATTGGGGGTAACTTGATTCACAGTAACAAATCATGATCAGAACCATGTCCATTTAACTGACTCAAAAAAGACATTCACTTTTTTTAAGTTAAGAACTTTATAGATACTGGATAAAAAGCTTTGCAGATTGATCAAATTAAAAGCAATAATCTCAAAGCAGTAGCTACCAGGCTTTTAACAGATCATTACATCCCTGACTATTTCCTGTTGTCGTATCTGCCTTAGTTCCTTCATAGAAGTGCAACTTTGATGGGAATAATAGTAAAGATTACTTAGTAAAAACAGGGCTAAAACTGTCATTGAAGAGAATATAAACAAAATTCAAATATTTAGACTGCAGACATGACACAAAGAGCACCTTGATGGGAAGCTTAAGAGTGGGGGAAACATCTTCACTTGTAGATTGTCATTGGAAGCAGCAGAGAGAGCTTGTTGGACACTGAATCAACAATGGCTAGACAATTCAGTCATTTATCATAAGTTCTCAAACTCCAGCACTGATGTTTAAAAAATAGCTATGGCTTGCATCTTCACCTTTTACTGTTCTGGAAATGTAATATCTAATATGCACAGATATTCAGTGATTTCCCTGCTGGTTGCACAAGATGTACCTCCTACCTGATAAAAAATTTTTAAAAACATTAAAGTCATGAAATGACTCAGTCACTTGTGCTATTTAAGCACAACATTCAGTAATCAAAATGGAAGTGAAAATTTAATCAGTGTAGAAAATCAAAAATGTAAAGTAAAATTACCTGATTATTGTCACAGAAGTGACAATACTAATTTTAAAAAAAAATCTGCTCATTCATTACTTCTGACACCAGATCTTTTGTTTTCACCACATTAATTCTCAATGGACAGCATGGAATTACAGTTAAGTTTACTACTACATATGCTTTCATCTCTTTGGTGGCATTTCAGATGTGGGTCAGTCTGTAAAGTAGCAGTTTGTCATCTTAGCCATTTGATGGAATAAATCCTCTAATTTTGCATTATCAGGGATATCAATCTTTGGCTTGATGGACTACGAAAACACTGGCATGTGATAATCTCTGCTGAACAATCTTGCTCTCTTATCCTCTTCATTTTTTGTCTGTTCTTTGCTGTCCAACCAGCTAAATGATGAGAGATCCAAGGTATGAATACTGCAGACCTTTACATCACCTGAAGGAAAGGATTCAGTGTCAGATTCCATCATGTAGATGATGATAATGCAGGCAGATAATGCATTAGGTAATCTAAATCGATCATGCAAATAGCTTGACTGGTAAAGTCAATTTTCCAGAAAAATGTGATTTAAGTAGGTAGAAGAAGTGATAATGTAGACCAACATCATCCTACATGTACTACATATAGTATAATTGAAACTGATTAAATGATTCATTAATCAGTACCTGGCTGGTTTTGGCTGACTTGAAGAGGAAAAAATAGTGAAATGAAAAAAAATGTCCAAAACTAGTAATTTTCATTGAAGGTGAAATAATCTATACTTTAATTTCATATGTAACTATTATATATAATAATAGGAGTGCAATACATAATAAATTTTAGTGCAATAAAAATTAAACTGGTACTTTATTCTTGACTAAGGACTTGAATGTTTCCCCAACTCTATATGTGCTTTGATCATTTAAATCTCTTGATTGCAGATGAAGGTATTGAAGACAATATGGCCTGCACCTTGATGGAGCAATTTGACAGTTCATCTTCTAGCGAAGGTCTTAACTGCAGTGGTCAGGGTGAATTTATTCTGCCTGGGTAAGCCTTATGATGACAAGTTCTTTAATAATTATTGTTTAGCCATTTTTATTAAATCAAAGTCTAAGTTTGTTTGAGTGATATAGTAACCTACTCTAGTTTTACAGGGATTGTCAAATTATAAAACTCTGGTATCTTTATCTAAATACTCAGATGAATTGTTCTTTTTTATTATTATTTTCCCCTTCTTTTTGATTTGTAATTCTATGTACAGTGCAGACAAAACCAAATTCTAGATTGATTGCCATGCATTTGATATACAGAATTGTGCAAATTAATATTAACATGATGAAAGAGATTTTTTTAAGTAGCTTATATTTTTTAATACAGGAACAAACTTTCATATGATCAACTTTAGTTTTAATAATATTTGAACATGCTTGGGCATGGATTTTCTTGATTTCTTTGTCGTAAAAGCATACTTGATCTTCTTTTTTTTTTGTTTTACAATCTAGTTTTTGAAGTAGTTTTATGTATTTCGATCGGGTATAGATTTGGCAAGTTTGCTGGACAAACTAAACAATTGATATTGTTCTTCTTGAAGTACTCTTTAATATAATTTGATGTATAGCATGGAGCCAGATCCTATTGAAAAATTGCATTTGGGGATATCTTCAGTTCTGGTTTGACATGCCATTGTAGAACCTCAGTACATTTCCTACTATTCATCATGCCTTGCATAGGCACTAATGAGTCAGTTCCTTGTGCAGAAAAACAACCCTAAAACATTTTCTTTTGGTAACTTACCTTTTAATTATAGTGAGGACAGGTTGTGGGTTCACTAGGTGATTGGTATACAAATCGACATTGTTGACTTTGAGAAAATGATTTCTCTGAAAATAACACTGTACCACTCTTGTTTTCATAGGCTTCTTGACTTGTCTTAGAGTTGATGATGATACCCGGACACATACTGCTAATTCCAGTTTAAGCATGTCACTAGTTTTTCTGGGATCTTGTTTGCTCATTCATATTAATTTTGAAACATTTATGACTAATGTTTTTTTCATTTTCTTCCACATTTGCCTTTCCTTGGAGATATTGAGGCTGTGGTTTGTTTCTTAATAATCTTATTGACTGCTCTTACACTTTGACCTCATTGGAAATTTTTTTGTCTAAGATGTGTTCATTCAAAGTGGAGGAAGAAACTAAATGTTAAGCTCTGTCAAAACATGAGTCATTGTATTGTGCACCATAAATAATTGCTTATTAATAAAAAATACAATACGTTTTTTTTTAAAAAAAAAAACAAGTTTGTAGTTTAGAAAAGTTAATCAACAGATTTCTAGAATTTCTCTTTAAAGAATGAATGCAGCCAGTGTTGTGGTATTTTTAATATTGATTGTGGTTTTTGAAAAAAGACCGACTTAGATGAAAAATTGTTAAACACTTAAGCATGTAATGCAAATAAATTAAAATTCCTTTATTGGTATGGTGTTTTGATTATTTAAAGAAGAAACAGTCAATATGCATTTGTATTTGATATACTTTAATTTTTTTTGCTTAGTTTAGTTTGATGTAAATTCTCACATTCACCCAGTGTTTAAACTAGTTCAAGTCCTTAATCAAGAAATAAAGTACCAGTTACTATGTATTGCATTATGAATATAGTTTTAAAAATATATATTAAAGTATAGATTGTTTCATTTAATTAGTTGGAAACATTTAGAGGAAAGTGGAATGTTTTTTCCTACTAAGCCACCAATCATATTTAGCAAATTGGTGAGAACCAGCTAAAACACTAATTCATCCTTTTCAAAGAGTTTTATTTCTCCTTTGCAGAATTGCAACTCGACGGAAAGCCTTCTCAGCACCAAAACCACGAGTCAGGCATCGCTATGAGCAGTCTCAGTTTCGTCCACGCCATGCATACTCTCATTTAGATGTTCCTGTCAAACAACTGTAAGTAAATTCTTTTTTTATTTTTGAAGCATTAATATAAACTATTTACCACTAATTTGAAATATCTACAAAATACATGTATATGGATTATTGCAAATTTTTGATGATTATTTTCAAACATAAGTATTCTGTAAACTACTATTAATCAACATGTGCTGTTGGATGGGATTAGCTGGTTCTAGTGAAGTCCTTACTATTCCAGTTCGCAAACTTTTAAATTTTGTTTGGCTGTTTTTTGTCTTTGTGATAAAACTTGATTGCTCTTTACTGCACCATCAACTTTGACCATTGTATTGGAAGCCAAACAAATAAGATTTTTTTCTTATTCTGGATTATATGCATAACTTACATCAGCACATTAATTCTGTTCGGTTTGAACTTATGGTTGCTGCTTCAGTTGCTAGTCAAAAGTTCAAACAGATTCTGTGTGACTAAAGGCATACATTTTTTTTAAATTTAAAGAATAAAAATTCTGATACAGAAGTTAGTGAAAGGGAAAACAAAGCTTTAAATACTTCATTTGTTATTTTCTTGTGACAAGTTCAAATTGATCTTACTGCCAAGGTCAGTCTGTTTTCAATCAGCTTTCCTTAAGTTCTTTTGGAATTTTCTCCAAAATGCTTCTAAGTTGTTGTAAGGCTTTAAAGGTTCTAAACTAATGTGCTAAGAGTTAGACAAATAGTGCTTAATATATAAAGTTTATTCTCTTTATTATTAAAATAACTTTGGGCTCATTTAGTGTTCTATTTGTGTGCCAAGTGTTATTTTTGTAACTTAATACTTTTTCATTCAAGTTGGTCAAAAACATCTGAAAACAAGTATTGATGGGTTATTTAATGATCACTTTTGTCTATAATATAGATAGTACTTGCAGTAGGATGCTGATCCACATTTTCACTTCTTCCAGCTGTTTAAATCACTTCATTTTCTTGTAAAAATGACTTTACTAATCCAGCTGCTTGCATGACTGACTTGCATTATTATTATTATCTGTGTGATTGAATACAACACAATTCTTTCCTTCTGGTGATGTGAAGGTCTGGAGTGTTCATACCTTGGATTTCTCATTTAGCTGGTTGGACAGCAATGGACAAGTAAAAAGTGAAGGTGAGAGCAATGTTGTTGAGCAGAGATAGTAATCTCTAGCCAATTACATGCCAGTGTTTTCAGTCTGTCAAGTAAAAGATTAATGTCTGATAAGGCAAGGCCTGTAGATTTCTTTAAGCTAATACTAGGAGATTTCTTCCACCATGTGGCTGAAGAAATGAATTACTATGTATGGGGAGGCAGTTAGAGCTGACAATGCCTGGACAAATACCATTAGAGAGAAGAGATGAAAGCAGCTGTAGTGGTAAAATTAACTATAATTCCATGCTGTCCATTGAAAATTAATGGGTGAAAACAAAAGATCTAGTGTCAAAATTAATGGCAGAGCAGATTTTTTAAAAATTAGTATTGGCACTTCTGTGACAATAATCAGCTGTTTTGATCTTCTACATTTTAAATTAAATTTTTCTTCATTTTCTGGACATGTTTCCTTTTCATTTAGATTGCTGAATTACTGAACTTTGTTCTATTTGAGTCATTTCATGACTTTAATGTTTTTATAATTTTAATCAGGTAGATACATTTTGTGCAGCCATCTTGGAAATTGTCTGAATATTTGTACATGTAGAACGTTGCATTTCCTAAATGCTAAATGTTAACAGGCATTTTTAAATTTATTGTATTGATAATATTTGCCTTCCAGTTGTTTATGACTGTTCAAAGTCTTCCCATCAATTATAAATATTCTTTTTACAGTAAAAGTTCTGTTATCCAGCATATACTGGACCTAAGCGATGCCAATAGTCAAAGATTTCGGTTAGTTAAGTCATGGCACTACTGTACTTTACTGATTCTCTGTAGGAGATTCAGAGAGATCTGATAGTTTCATCAGGTTCAGGTGTTGATGTGGAAGGTGATGTCATTGAATTGGCACTGACTTTGACAAGTTTAGGAAGTTTTTTTTTTTTTCTTTGAAGAGGTCTTTTATGTCAGCTTGCTTAGTTTTATCTTGCCTTTTTTGTAGGAAAGATGAATGCGTAGTATGCAACTGCATACCTTGTGCAGAATGGGAATCATACGTTTCAGCAAATTTTTGTCTTTGAAAAGCTGAAGCAGCATTATCCCAAGTTATTTCTGTTCTTCACTAAAATCTTTTTCAATCACATTAGCCTTATTAAGATTAACAACACACTTAATGTTATGATTTCTGCATCACTAAAAATATGGGTCACTTCAACTTCCTTTTGTTTTAATCCATTCTTCAATTTCAATTTATTTGATTAGTAGTAGGAGTATTTTTCACAATGTTAAGAATTTGTGGAGCAGATTTGAGGCTTGATATTAAAGCCTTCAAATTCAACATCAGAGGATCCTTTGGCAAACATAACACCAGGTAATAATTTTCTCCATGCTCTTCTTAATGTTTCACATTTTACAGATTTCCACACAAGCCAAATTGAAACTTCTGTATTATGCCATTATTTATTAACTTTCCTAGAAAATATTTTCTATAGTAGCATTTAATGTTCTGGATTATGCTTGATCCATTGATTGAATTAATGAGGTAACATTAGCAGGCAGATGAATGGTAAAAATATGCCCTGACACTAACTCTGCTTCATGAGGGTGAGCCTCACAATTATGTAATAAGAGAATAACTTTATCTTCAAATTTACCAATTTTTTTAGTGTTCTTCCACTTAGGTATTAAATGATGAAACCAATAATAATAAAAAAAAATAATATCCATCCATTTATTTCTTTGGGATTTCTAAGTCACAGACAGATAGATAACTTTAAATGCCCTAGGGACCAATTGCATTTCCTTATCACTAATAATTTGCACATTTAAACAGTTATTTAGTCTTTACTTTGTTTAAAACCGGCAGCACTAAATTAACTTGCATTGCTATAGTAGAAATAGGTAAACATTGCCAAAATAAACCTGTTTCATCTGTGTTGTATATCTGATCAGGTAAGGCATGTCCATTGATTAATTTTTAAATATGTCACTATTTTTCAGACTTGTGGTCAGCTTAATTTTGTTCATTTGATAGTCATGCTAGACATAACTTTAAAATAAATAGGCCACCCATCAGAAAATGCACGTTTTAGTCAAATTCATCTGTTAATAAGTCTTTGGTCTTTTCAATAACCATTTGTCCAGATATTGGTGCACCTTTGGACTGTTTCAATGAAAACCATTCATACAAAACAATCAAGCTGTTCTAATTTAGGTTTAAGTAGAATATAGCTTTGTTCTTCAGTTTTATGATTCAGAACTAGCAAAAATTTAAGCAGTTCTTTTTGCTTTTTGACATCAAAAATTGAAGAGCCAATATTATATTCTGTCATCAAGACATTACAATTCTCACCTTTTTCAAGTCTTCTACAGTTATGTCAGAACTCTCTTGCACTTTACTCACTTGAAGGTAAGTTGCTTGACATATTTGATGAAGGAACATAGTTTCAGGAGTTGTAGTATGATTAAAAACAGCATTAGAGTAACAATGGCACGAACAACTAGAGGAGGAAGGAAGGACAGCAAGCAGCACCACTAGCAGGAGGCATCAGTAAACAAAAAAATATGTACTGAGATATTGGAAATTCCAGATGCTATGGTTTTCTGGTTGGTAAAAAAAACTCGGATAACAGCTATACTTCATATAGAACAGTTCTTTCTTAATCATTTGTTTTATTTTTTTTTTATTGGTTGTATAGAAAGTCGTCTAGAATCTTCTCAGATTGTAGTAGTCCTGAAATAAACCGCCCAGTAACTCCAACTTACACATCTTTTTTGCATGAGGAGCAACTACGACCAAGCATTGAGCCTAAAAATCTTATGGAGGTAAGAGTTTAATGTGTATTTTGATAAACCATTTATGCCATTTTCAATTAAGAATATATTTAATTCTTTAAATAACACAAGTTACACTGGTCAACAAAATTAAATGTATTATACTCATTATGAATGCAAACCAACTTTTTTAGACTAATTTTTCATGCTGATTTCAAAATTTCACTCCATTTGTATGCAGCACATATCAGTCAGTAGATACATGCAAATATTTACATATTTGTATATATGAAATCATTAACGTAATAAATAAGGACATATCATTTTTAGAAAGTAAATGAGTTTATTGAGTTAAAAATCATCACTATCATTCTACAAAGAGTGAATACACAAAAAATGGGTCAGACAAAACAGACAAAGTTAGAACAACAGAGTTAGAAACATTGTGATTTGGATTTCCTGCAGTGTTCCTGATCTGGTTGATCACGGTAAAGTGTCCAGCAGTGGTCAGCCAGCATACTGTCATTCCAGAAGCCTTGGTGCTGTTTCTCCATAGCACTAATGTCCTGGTGAAATCTTTCACCATGTTCATTAGACACTGCTCCAAGGTTATCTGCGAAGAAATCCAGATGGGAGTCCAAGAAGTGAACTTTCAGTGACATGAGACAACCCTTTGCTGAGTAACATTTCAGAAGATTCTTGATGCCATCCTTGTACTCCATTGCCTTCTTGTTGCCCAAGAAATTCTCACAGATCCAATTGAAAGCATTCCAGGCAGACAGTTCCAGTTCATCCAGTGTTGTCTTGAAGTTGACATCTTTGAGTACTTCTCTAATTTGGGGTCCGACAAAGATACCCTCTTTCAACTTCCCTAATGTCTTTATAAACTGTTTCATCAGTCAAAACTTTATGTGCAAAGGAGGAAATAGGACATTACATGGATCTACAAGAGGTGTATTCTTGACTCTAGACAGTCCTGGCTGGTATGATGTTCTTGTCTGCCAGTTTGATTCCGAATAATGTCTGTCAGTTGCTCAACTATCCCATAGACACAAGAAACAACAGTATTTTGTGAAACCTGACTGCATTCCCATTAATATTCCAATGACTTTTAAATCTCCACATATTTTCCATGAGTATCTTTCATAGGCAATGGCATGAAGTAAAAGTTCCATGTTCTCATATGATTCATGAAGATGAACGGAGTGTGCAATAGGAATGGAGGGCTTCAAATTACCATTATGGAGAAGTACAGCTTTTAAAAAAAAAACATAGCTTATAAACCTCCTTGATCTCTAGTGTTATTGTACGTTTTTGAGCTTTCACAATAAATTGTCCACAGACAACAAAACACATCAGGAGGATTTCTACACTGTCTTGACATTGTTAACACTGTAAAACAAGTAAGGAAATAGATACAAACGGTTATACTTATATTGAATTTGAGATGATGTAATATTTCATCAGACCAATTATGACTGGAGAATTTGAGATGTTGAAGTACCTATTTCATCAGACAAAACTTGATTGGTTAATTTAAGATGATGAAATATTGTATTTGAACTATGCAGCAATGAATAATGTAGTTTATTTTAAAGGTATGTTTCCATGATGTAAATGAAATACATGCATACACGTCATTAATTGGAATTTCTATATAATGCATGAGCTAAAACCAAAAAACTTTCTCATCTCGAAAACTGTACGTGATGTCAAAAAAACTAATTGTATATTTGAAATCAGCATTAAAAACTACACTAAGTACACCTTGACATATGCTTGATGAAAAATACTTGTTGACCAGTGTTATTGGGGGGAAAAAATGGAACCAGGATATGCACAAATAATGAATAATTACAACTGAGAGGTGTAAACAAAATGAATGTTGTAGAGATCAGTCTGCAAGCCCTTTATTTTATATAGAAGATGCCACTTTTTTCATGCTTCATACAGGTTATCAATGTATGACTGGAATGTTTAAAAAATTCTGTAGCACTCTCTACAATTCATCTAAGGTGTCTGGTTGCTGTTTTGAGTTTCTTTTCTTTATCTCATTTAGCCTCAATGATGATCATATAAACTTTGTACTGCCCAAAGCATCTTTGAGTTCTGGATAGTTTTTCTCTACAATTGCTGATAGAATGGCTTGATGAATGAAACCTGTTGGCAGTCAGTATACCTTTGATTTTATGCAAATCTCCAACATCTTTGACTGATATGCAGCCCTATATGCTTATTGGCCCATCACCGTACTTCACTTTGGCTGCTCTACACTGACTTATACTTTCCAGTTTGCTTTCAAACAACAAACCATTCAACCTTGGACTCAAGTGTGAAGAACACTTCCAGATTTGGTCATCCATTTGATTTCTACTGCCTATTTCAACCTTGCCTTTTGGTTGTCTCTCAGGAAAGATTTTTGAGCAACTACATGTTTATATGAAACCACCTAGTGCTAATATATCTTACTGTTTTGAAGAAACATTAACACCTACACTTGCAGCTAAGTTGTTTGCAAAATCTCTTCTGGCTTGTCTATCATGTAAAGAATATATCCTGAGCTATTTAATAATACCTTTTAGAGAGTTTGGATTTACTACTTAACCATGTCTATTGTCAGTGGTACCAGTTTTGCATACATCTGAAACATGAAGTCAGACAGAACTCTGCCACACACAATGGCCTTCTCTAGCTAAGAAGGTGTGGCTACGGAGCATCATATCTTTAGCCTTCCACTTGGGGTAACTGGCTGAGTGCTGATTTTCGGACTTGACGTGCTGGGGACTTTTTTTTTCCCAAGATAGGTTTTTTGGCTTGGGAAGTGATCCTTCCCAATTGGAGTTTTCTCCAACTGAAGCTTATGCTTCCACAAACATGGGATGCTTCTGAGTCCCTAACTCTAGTCGTTTTACAGCCAGCTACACAAGGTGCTTGCTTTGGCACCTCAACCCGGCCATTTTGGCCTTCACCAGGAGCTTGCTCCACTAGAGGTTTCGGCCTCTCCCACACCCTTCTCTTTGGAGATACACACACATACACGAACTTTACACTTGCACATACATGCATTACATCACAAAATTTTTTTAAAAAAGACTTTGATTTCTGTATGCTTATCTGATAATTCCTTTCCAGAAGCCATAGTATTTACCACACTTCAATAATATCACTGGCCATACTTTTATAGTTCTACATGTGACTTTTTGATTACTTGCATGACAGCCAGTCACACTGTACTATGGAGCATTTAATTCTTACATATGAGATGCAGCTCTGTCATGTTTGCATTTAATACCAAGTTTTTCTGTAATTATTTCCATGTGTGAGAGATAGGCAGATGAATTTTAGTTTTATAGTTTGCTAAGTTTTAGTTGAATTTGCTAGAAGTTGTAATGTATCATTTTTCTTTTTACTTAGCAGATATAGTTCACTCACAAATCTGTTTATTTTTAGCCTGAAAATTATTTTAATTGCAGATGTTTGAAGCTGCCAGTGATGATGACTGACTGTTATGATCACAGACAGGCTTCACTTTCATCCTACATGCAAATCAATCTTGTTGGTTGGAAAAACTTTGCTAAATCCGTGGCAATCATTTGAATGAGATTTGTTGAAGGAAGAAAAAAAATTCATTTTTTAATGACACTGTGAAAATGACTTATTTCATATGGTTGTGAAAGTATGCAGCAGCAATATTTTTGTGTAATCCACATTATGCATTTATAAATGTCTTCCACCTGCTAGTCAACAAAATGCAATGTATAGGAACATATTGTGCATTACTTTCAGTTGATTGGGGATATCCATTTACTTCCCTTAAAATTTACTTATTAATGTTTAATTATGAAGAAATACCCATTTTTTAATCTATATTCTTTTCTTTTAAGCAGCAAAGAAAATATCTTAACTACATTTTTAAATTAAATTTCAACATGCAATTAAATATAGTTGCTACAATTAAAAAAAAAATCTTAGAGTTTGCAATTGTATAATATGAATCTGGTCTGCAACAAAGAGCAGTGGTAATCCTTTAAAATGGATGGACAACTCTATATTTTGTTTTATGTTAATTTATTAAAAGTCTGTCATTGATTTAAATTCTTTTTTAAGTGTGTTTGTTTAACAGATTAAATGAAAATCATTTGCTGTGTTGTAGCTGAATTTTTTAAATAAAGACTTTGGCAGTGTCCCTTTTTTAAGGGGCAGGTAAGTTTTCATTTTTTATCTCAAGGGTTATTTATTATTTTCTGACCATAAAGGCATTTGTGCATTTCCTAAGAGGAACAGAACACTTATCCGTATGCTCTATCTGAAAGATTTTAGGAGTTGAGTTACTCCAATTTTACAGCTGTGCTAGGATTGAAATTACAGAATTATTATGCATCTGACTTGTACCTTATTTCCTTGAGATAAATAGCAATACTTGACTTATTTTCACATTAATAAAATATTTTAAATTGGCTGGGGTACCTGCTGCTGCATGGGGGAGGAAAATAATTTTAGGTCACCAATGTGTCTAGCTTAAAACCTTGCCCAGATTCTGAAGTACCTAAGGCCAAAATCTGGGGCCTCTAGTTGCTACAGTTTGGCATTGGAAAAGTAACAATCAAACACTTGAAAATATGTATTAGATAACAATTGCAGCTGGACCTTTTGCCAACAACGATTAATTATTATTTAATTATATTAAGTAAAATTGATTTTTTTTTCATTTATAATAATATGCATTCTTTTACAAAGTTTTGAAATTTATTTTTAGAATGACTCTTTTACAAGTTATGTGCAATGGTGGACAGTACATTATATTCTCAAATTCTTCTAATGTTGCCACAGTCTGTCTTAATCTGAGATTGATATTTTTATATATTTTCTTTACTAGACTGAAGAGATTACTGGTAGAAAGTTATTCAAAAGGAACATGCTTCTATTAGAAGTGCTATCATGAGCCTGTGACATGATCACTGCTTATGTTATCAAAATTGAGTAGTTGTTGTAGGCTTTGTCCTATCAGCACTAATGATAGCAAACGATTTAACTCTCTTTAGAGCAATTTATTTATCTTTTTGTTTGAATCTGTTTTATGGATCTGGTGCAGATCTTTTCATCGCTTATCAGAGTTGATCCAAAAATTTTTAATTTCTTCACTTTTTTTGATGAGGTTGGTAAATTATGACATGGTACTTTCGGTTAATCATGACACTTGATCAGTTGATATGCTTCTCAGAGATGTTTTCATTGAATAATCTGTAAACTGTCAAATCTTCTACCAGTAATAATAAATGATTATTGTGTAATATTGGTACATGAAATCGTTAGTTATCCATCATGCTATTTTTGTAATATAATATATTTTGCGTATCCATTGTCTAAAAATATTTCTGGAGGAGTTCATTGTAGGTCAACGGTCCTGTTAGTCAAAGGTCTGGGCACCAATAACAATAGATTTTAAAAATACTTATCCAAGTAATGATTTATTTTTTTAAACCTCAGATTGCATTTACAAAATGATCTGTTAATAGCAATTTTATTTTAACTTAAGCTTTTAAATGCAAACTTGTCTGAAATATATCTTCTAGTGAATTTGCTTTTGATAGATTAAATGTTTGAAAAAAAAAAAAACTTTCTTCAATATCAGCAGAAATTCATTAATTTGAACATGCCCCTCATGAGCCAGGTGGTCAATTTCTTGTTGGTACAAAAACCCATGTCGTTGCAGAAAAATAATTTTGCTTTTTGTTTGAGAATTTCTAGGGGTGGAGAGAAGCCATTTTCTGCCCTCTATTCTCGGTGCATCACATTAGAATTTATTGAAAAAAACTCTTCCCCAACTTTGTGGGTAGAAACTCTAGTGAAGCACTAATAATGTCTAGTAAAACAAAAGTACCTCAAATTACCTGCAAATTCAAGAGACAGATGGAATCTGTTTCAGCTGCTCACATGGTTGTGATTGTGATGGCTTAGATATAGGAAACGAATTTTCTCAAAAGCAGGCAGAGTGCAGTCTGAGAAATCAGATTGTGCGGGAAAGCAATCATGTTGGTCAACTGTTTCTAATTTGGATTCTGATGGTGGTATCCTCGAAGAAGAAACTGTGTTGGCGGATAGGGCCTACAGTGAATCACTGCCTAGTGAACATAATACAACTGATATTGCCAGGCCCTCGTTAGGGCTCATCTCTGGATAATTGAATTTATGGAATATTCAAATCTTTTTTGGGATTGATGGTGATGCCACCTGCAATTTCAAGAGTGAAGTAGGACAACAACAAGCCAGATCATTCTCAGTTTCCAAATGGCAATCATATTGTACTCTGCTCTGTTCTGTTTCTGCGTTTATTGTGTTCTGTGTTGGTTCCAAATGACATTGAAGGGTCTGATGAAGGCAGTTGCAGAAAAATTGGGGGGAAACAAGTTGTGGATATCTGTTGACTACGATGGTCAATGTTCAACGTACATAGCCATTGGCCGCCCAAATGCGTCATAGTCCCCTCCAAAGGTTGGCGGTTTCCTGTTGCTCAGCCATTGAAACAATGCACAAGACAGGTGGGCCCAAGGTCGTGTCTCCACTTTTGACAATGGGTCTGGCAGGGAACCCACCCCGGAATTTAAACAGTTGCACAGCAGGGACACACTATTGGGCTGCATTCCCATTGGTTAATACCACTGGAAGCCGAGCTTTAAAAACGCTGGGACTAAAATCCACCAGGTAGAGACGGACAGCTAACGGCCATCGGCCCCAACAATGGTCTTTGACAAATACAGGCAAATTGGTCTCATCTGCAAGTGCTCAAACTTTCCTTCATTCATGAACTGGGCCCTGTATCTCAGGCTGAACGAAAAAAGATCATTGCTGCACCTAGTGTCTTTCACACATTTCGTTTTTATGATGGAGAAAGCAAAAATCATCTTACAACCTGCTTTTGGAGTCCTTGTTCTCATCTTGTTGCAACATACAGACAATAGCATTTGTTTCAGTCTCTCATCTTCATGCTGCAATGCATCATGTCCCTGATCATCCAACATGCAAATTCCCTTCTTTTGTCAGTCTCTTTCTAAATCCATTATGAAACTGAAAAATGTTATCACATCTTTTCTTCCTCTTGCTTTTGTGGCTACCACTTTGAGGTGCATTGTGATTCATCAAGCTGGTTATGAAAATAAATCCTGCCAATGGTGCTCATTTCTTGTTTTTCCACACTCAATGTCATGAATTCCACATCAGGGTTTCCATCAATTACCTGTTATCTACCACTTCATCATTTTGCTCATTCTCTTCACAATCAAGTTCATCAAATGCATCAAGGTGAACACTTGCAAACTTTGGATCTTCATTGTTCAAGATATCGGTAACCACAGGATCAAGGGACAAACTCGTACAAATGCAGCTGATTACCACCAACAATTACTTAATTAAATCCCTTGATCTTACCAAAAGATCAGAAAATGTGGCTGTATGGCCCAACAATTGACCAAATGTATTATGAAGTAGAGTAAACAGGAAAGCCACCATGTTCTGAAGTTCATTACTTTGAAGGGTTGTGAACAGATGCATCAGAAATGACGTTAAATCCCATATTTACAAAAGTCATTACCAACATGGTGAGGTGAGATGAGCATCAATTCTTTACTATCTTGAGTTTCAGTGTGAACAACTTTTGAGCTCAACGGTTTTCTATTCACTAACAGGATACCTTATATTCGGAAAATCCTCCTTCAAACCCATCACAATTCCTCCTTAATGGAAAGGATGGCAACACAGTCTTGTCTGAAACCACTTGAGGATATATCATAATACAAGTTTGCATAATAGTTTAAATTCTGTCTTGGGCTCCCTGCTGCCTGACCCATTGTCCAGGGTGGTGAGATGACCTTGGGCCTCTAGCCATCTGTCTTGTGCATTGTTTCAATAGCTGAGCAACAGGAAACCACCAACCTGGAGGGACTATGACACAATCAGGCAGCCCATTGCTACACCATCATTCATGATCTAAAATAAGTGAGTTTGGTTTACTAGCAGCAGCAGCCTTTCTAACCCTAACCCTAGCTGGCATTAAAATAAACTTAAGTTTTTATTGTGGCGCTAGATAAAAGTACTTGTCTTGCCACTACTGTGAGATACTGTGCTTCAGAATCAGTTTGAATAAGAACTGTTTCCTGCAACCACTGCAGTGAAGAATAAAAGCTGAAAACATGAAAGCTTTAGTCAAAAATTTCGAACAGAAGTTGAAAAAGTATTCATTCACACCATAACAGAAAATAAATTGCTGCGATGCCTACTGTGTTGAAGATTGTGAATTTACTTGTTTCTTGGTCAGCTTTATTTCAGAAGAGTTAAAAACTCTTTGAAGAAATGGACATTTTTGTCTGGCATAGCTGTGAAAAAGTGCTCAATGCTAACAAAATGTTTTTACCCAAAAAGAACAAAACTACCCTGAAGTAGATGATAAGTGGCTGGAGAAGTTCATGTTACTGACTGAAAATGCATTTCATTTAGAGTAAATTAACCTTTGCCTACAGCAACCAGAGCAAAACAGTTTTGTATCTGTAAGAAATGGTTAGGGTTATGGATTTGAACAACAAACTTCCCTCATGTCAAGGAGTTATCATTACATGCTCTGTTGATGGCAGTGTGAAAGTTGGAATATGAATTTCCTGTAAAGTCTCAAAATTTCCAACACACTTGAACAATGTTTTCATTCATTTGTGGTCATCAATGTTTAGAAATCTACAGACTGAACTTTAAATGAATGAAAGAGATTCCTGTGATCCATTATGACCTGCAGGGCTTCACTTCCTAAAAAAATTAAATTATTTGAAAAAAGTTGACTTTGTTCTGCTTTCAGCCTTAGGGTCCAAATACCTTTGCACGCAGATATTTTCACATGTAAAATTTGTGAGTCTGCTGTGTGAAGAGCAGACAACTGTTCATACAAAAGTCTGTGCGGCAGAAGAAAGTATTCAAGTACACATCCCCTGAAAGCCTATCTCAGGAAAGGATCCAACTACCTGCTAGGTAAACTTGCCACATGGTGAAACTTTGTGATAATACTGGCCTCAACTGTGAAATCTGAAAGATCTTCAATGATTTGTCATTGTATCTGGTCACACTATGATTAATTGGTGCACCAGTGAATTGCAACATGCCACAGAAAGCAGCATATTGTATCATAAGCAGGACAGTGAAATGCTGATGATAGATAGAGACTATTAAATGAATTTGAGGATTTTATTGGGGAATAGTAGTCTGCACATTTGAACTGAAGACTGATATGAAAAAAACTAGCAATCCATACAGAAAAATACAGATATTGATTGCTCAGCTAATTAAAATGTGTACATGCATACTTAGGCTGATAAACTAACCCACATGTAAAATCTCTTATTTTAGATTAGTACTTGCTCTGTGCTTTTTTGTCACCTTATTTACAGCACTTTATAGTACATACAACAAGCCTAATCAATCAGAGGCCAACTTACAGAATTTAGATTTGTGTTGTGGAATATCTTTGAACAAGGCTCAGATCATGCAAGCATCTTGGCACTGGTTAAGTATGGTGAGAGAAGATTAATGTGCTTATCCTTCTCAGGATAGCCTGCTGTAAACTGCTAGACCAAGCATGAATTATATAGAAGTGTAAAATGTCAAGTAGAAGTATAGAAACAAAAGTTCCACCAACATCAAACAAATCTACTTTATTAATCTTTAATGAAAAAAGGTAGTGTTAATAGAGGCATTGTTGTATCTTAAATGTTTCACAAAGATATGTCACACACAACAACAACAAAAATAAATGTTCATCTACAATGCCAAATTAAGTGACTCAGGAAATTACAGATGAACTCTTTCCAAACAAAAGGAAATAGCTAAACGAAAAAAAAAAACAACTACTTTTGGTGGAAAACGAAGAGGAGAGTCATTAGATAGCAAAGTAGTTGTGTAATCTCACTGGCAGATACGTGTGGCACAACAACAGTCCAATTTTAGTTGCAAATTTTATAATGAAATATACTGGAAATTCTAAAAAGTACACCACATTATTGCCTAGTTTAAGCAGAAGAAAAGATATGTTGCAGATGGCACAATAATTGCATCACCGTTATTAACAAGTAACTGAAATTTTGATGTAGCACACCATTGCATACATCATCAGGAAACTAGAAAAATAAAAGCTTGTTTACTTTTTATGTAATACTAGATATATGCCTGGAATAGAAATACAAATTCAATTAACATACAGTCCAAATTTCACTGTTTGCAATCAAAATCTTTCGAAAGTGCATAACACAACTAGAATAGAAGATTTGGATGATTTGCAAGGCTACTGGAAAATGGTACTATCTAGTACCCACTAGCCACTGTGTTTGTATCCAGTAACTATTAGATAGTCCATTTTTATACATTAACCGTTTATACAGACAGCCTGTGTTGTAATGCAGTGATTAGACAGGCCATGTTCTTGTCCAGTTATGATAAAAGAACCTGTCTTTCTAACCAGTGAATGTTAGATAGACTTTGTTGTCCAGTTACCATAAGACAATTGATGTGTTATCAAATGACTATTAGGCAGCCTAGCCTGTGTTTATCCAGTGGCATCAGACAATGTTTTTATCCTGTTACAATTAGACAGTGTTGTTATACAATGATACATCATGTGCTGTTAACCAGTGTACATTACTTAACCTGTGTTTTTATGCAGTGTCATTCAGTACACAGCCTATGTTATTATCCAGAGTCCATCAGACAACCTGTATTGTTATCCAGTGAGTATTAGACATCTTACATTAGTGTTTTTATCCAGTAAACATCAGATAGCCTGTATTCTTTACCTGTGCACATAAGGCAGCCACTGTATTTATCCCCATGACCACTAGATATCCTTTATTATCCAATGATCATAAAACATTTTCAGTGACCATTATACAGCCTTCATTTTTATACAATACCAACAGCAACTTGACTTTATCCAGTAACCATAATACAGCTCTTGCTATCTGGTAGTAATTAGAGAGTTCCTGTTGGTATTCATTTAATATCATACAGCCTATGTTATCTAGGGACCATGAGATAACCTGTTTTATCCAGTGACAATTAGCGTACAGTTTTTGCTGGTAAATGCCATAGAGTGAACCAACCAAATAACACATCATTAAAGGTCCGACGAATGCCATGAACTGAACTGATCGAATCATCAACATAACATTAAAGGTCTACATATATCCCTTTTTATTTCCAACAATTCCCTAATCTTATAGAAAGTGGATAACACTATTAATTAATCAGAGTTACCTTACTTGGTATCAGTAGTTGAAGTGGGAGTGCCTATATTGAGCTTGTGGTCTGGGAGAAGAGCTCTCAGTGGAATTTTGAATGGAAAATGGAATAACTTTTAAAATTGAATAAAAAATACTAATATGTCTCCATAAATGGTATTTGCTTGGATATTTGGGTTGTCCCTCTTCACTTCTACAGCCTTGCTCAGCCATTGTTTCACATAGTGGGTGGTGTCTAACTCATGCACAGGTGGTCCATTTCTAGCTGCAAAGAGTTGACCACTGACCAGGGCGGGGAATTTGAAGGTTGTTTTGAGCGGGTGGATGTATCATGCTTATACTACTAGATCCATAATACTGCTGCTGTATTGAGAGCTTTCACCAGGTTGACCATTTCCTTTCATCCTTTAACTTTGTACAGTCGACCCCGCGTAATTGCGGTTCATCTTTCGCGGCCCCGGTTATTCGTGGAATTTTCCTTAGAACCTAACTAATAATTGTTTGTGGAAACCCCGCAGAATCATAAATATCTTCTGCGATTTTTTTATGGCTTTTTTCGTGGCAATATATATTTTTTCATGCTTTTTAACGCTAAATTATTAATAACGACATAATTTACTAATTTTGTATTATAAATACTAACGTAAATTCAGCAAAATATCAGTATAAAATAAATGCTATTGGCTGGAGGCTTGAAAGTAGCCAATCCAAGAGTGTTATTAATTTCTCCATTTCTCCTTGCTGCTGATTGGCTGCTGCCCACGAGGCACTGTCTCAGGCAGATGCAGCCCAGCAGCCCCGCTTCATCTCAGTTTACCGTGTGTAGCTATCTTGAGTGTTTCGCTGAGTGTTGTATTTTTAATTACATTTTACATTATATTTTGATATTTATAGGCATTTTTATGGACCACGTCCAATATTCGCGGTTTTTCACTCTTCGCAGGTGCTCTAGGAACGTAAGCCCTGCAAATACTGGGGGACAACTGTACTCCATAAAGCCTTGTATAGTTTCCCTGTGATGGTACATCTTTGGCTCATTGTATCCCACAATCACCATACAGAATATCAAGGTTGTCAGGTCAGTATGAGGGATGAACAACCTTTGAACATTTTATTAATTCGTTATCAACAATTCTTGATATTATGTTACTTAGATTTTGAAAAAAAATAAACAACTTTCTATTGATTCCAACATCTTTTTTCCTAATGAATGTAGATGTAATTTTGAAATATACCTGTTCAGCTTGAGAAGCAGCCTTTCAGTGCTCATCTTCATTTTAAAGAGTCAAACCATTAAAAACTTGTGATTGTATCATTAAGTAAAGTGAGAGCTTTTGGCAGAGTCTCCAAGTCATTTTGTAACCAACATTTTTGACAAAAAGTTTTCATTAAGGTCAGGTTTTTAATGAACTTAATACCAATTAATCTTAAATGAAACCCAGCATAAGTATCTTTTTCTTTACTGTCTCAAATAACATTTTTTGCAGCTTTATCAAAATGTGCTGCCAAAGCAGGAGAAACGTTCCATATTGCTGAAACTATATGTTGACTAGAGGCAACTCAGCTTGTTCCTAGTACATGTCCAGTTATGGTCAAAATAACAATTAGCTCAACTGCATGTTTTAAATTCACTTGCATTTTTTGGTGAAAGATGATATATAGAATACAGATTATCACAAAAGGCTTTAAAGTTATTTATACCTTATACTTTCTATGGTTACAACAGGGCCATATAATAAGGTGCTTAGAATTATCTTTCAGTCACTTTCCTACACCAGAAATATGGTCCATAACTGAAGCACCATCTATTGTGAAAGATATAAAATTTTGACTTAAAAATTTCTCTGGAAAACATTTTATTAGGCATTTCAAAATAGCATCTGTCAAACTGCTTGCTAAAGTGTCATCCTAATTCATTCAGATCCAAAAGAAAAAGGTTGTTACTCTTGTATCAGCAAAATCCTGTAACAACTTTCTTTAATTTGTTCCCAATAAACTCTCATATATATCAGCACCAGATTTTCTTAATTGCAAAACTCTGCCCATACAGATACCATCTTTTTTCCTTGCAAATAAATTAGGTCAGAAAAATTGGAAAAGAGCCTATTTTTTGGAAAGGAATAAGCAGTTTGGAATATTTTATTAGTGTTAGTAGTGTGATTTTCCTTCATTTTGGTAAATTTTTTGAAAACACCTGCTGTTGAATTTTACAAGCTTAAGTATGTGCATGGCTCACCTTATGTTTACATAAGTTTTTTTTTAGTGACCTGTTTTGTTGAGCATCCAAAAAATTTAGATGCCTCATTGCCACATCTCAAAACCAGCCATGGGCATTCTCCCTGAAAATACTTAGCATGAGAAACTGTCCAGCATTGAGGCTTTTTGTTTCAAAAATAGTTAGGTATTGACCATACTAATGTAGGAATAGAATTATCAAGTTGTGTTTCAATTCTTTTTGGGTCTTCCTCATCATGACCATTCACAGTCTCAGATAATACTTCTGTTTCTGCTCCCTTATTGGTTTCAGGAAATCTAATAATGACTTTTACCTTTTCCTTGGGAATATTATAATGATAAAGTAGTAATATTTGAATAATATAATTATTAATGATGTAAACTATGCCAAAAACAAAAATGCTCCTAAAATCATGTTGAAGGTTATTTTCCATTGTAACTATTTTTTGTATTTTGGGTTTCTACTTCTGGACTGCCTCTCTGGTGTGCTTTGGTCCTCTTCCAACACTGCTTGGTACAATACCACATTTATTTCTTCATTTTCTTTTCTCTTTTTTTTAAAACAAAAAGTAAAGTCAATTTTTTCAGGCCATGAAGATTAACATCAAACTTTTAAAATTATTGCCTGACATGGTTTTCAAATTTAGATAGTAACTTATGTTTGTATTTTGATCTCCTTATCAAACGGTCTGGTTCCTCCTGAACTGCATCTGGTTGATTCAGATTCAGGTTTTCAACTCCCATGCCATCTGTTACCTGCACAGGGAACGATGTGCTCTTAATTAACTGATTAACTGGTTTTGATATTACTCTGTAGGCATCATCACAACTTGTGATTTATATGAATCCCTCTCGATGAACTCTTGCACGTGTCACATTTCTTTTATTTTGCGCGCCTGTCATTAATATGCTATTCACATGTTTCTGAGTTGCTTTCATTGGACTTAGATCAAGGGTTGTTGACAACTTACTTTCCCAAGTTTGGTTTAAGATGATGTTATCTCCTACTTCAGTATCACAATTCTTCTGATATCCACCTTCCCCTTTTCTTTCTGTTCCTGGAAACGACCACAAGTCTTAAAATCATTTATAATTTCCTATTTCTGTTATTTTCGTCCAAATATTTGATGAGGGGAGCCCACTGTGATGATGACCGATACATAAGTAGGTATGTCTGTAACTCCTGGTTCCTGTGTTCTGCCTGAACAACATGAATCCTTTTCTTCAAGAAACTTTTTCTGCTCAACTTTATTTTTCTTGTTGCTATAATAGTGTAATCCATCTCTGTTTGGTATTATTGTCTGTCAGGTACTGCTTGAAAAACTTGCAGTTCGTTCACTTTCATAATCCAACTTGTCATGCATTTCTTTTACTTTCACTATGCAGCTTGTCTTGCTCTCCTTTAATGTTCGTTATAAAGTTTGTCTTGTTCTTTCATTTTCATTATCCAGACTCTTGCTCTCCTTTCAGTTTCATTATACAGATGGCCTTCTTCTGCTGTCACTTTCATTATACAGCTTTTCTTGCTCTCCTTTCACATTCATTATATAAATGTTCTGGCTTCCCTTCTTTCACATCCATTATACTCCTATAAATGTTCTGGCTTTCACTTTATACAGGTTGTCTCCTTTCACATTTATATACAGCTAACCTTATTCCCATTTAACTTCATACAGCTGGTCTTGCTCTAGATCAGTGGTTCCCAACCTTTAATGCTGGCACCCCCATGGGATTTTGAAATGCTATCCCGCACCATAGAGTTAAAAGTAAAAAAAAAAAATTTGAATATTTTCAGGTCGGATTATTAAATACATATTAATGAGTATATTTAATTAACACCAATTTTCGAAAAAAAAGAAAAAATACCTATTTTACCAGAAAATAAAACGTTATCATGAGTCAAAAATTTATTTTCACACAAATTAGACATACATTATCGAAAATTCACATCAAATCCAATCAATGTGACATTTGTTCTTGTTTCTTCGCAATTATGTCTGAAATACGGGGTTTCTTTTTGCTGAGAGTGATGCGCATGTCATGCTGTGCATCGAGATTTCGAAATTTGCTTTTCACATGAAGAGTCGAAAACCCTACTTGGCAAAGATATGTTGCGAAGGGAACAAGTACAGTAAGTGCTTGCTTGAAAATGTTTGGGAATTCTGCTATTTGTGATGCCCAAAAATTTTCCAAAGTCTTCACTTCGAAATCCATTTTTGCGGCATGATCATTTTGCATGTCAATTATTTCCTCCTTGAGAGGGTTTTCGTCAGGCATGTCACTTAACTGAAAGAGAAATGGGTTCCTTATCCAGCGGTCGCTGGCTTCCAATTTTCCTGCAGAGAAATACCCATCAAAAGCATTTAATAGCTGTTGAAGGTGAATGCATATTGCTGTAGCAACTTCTGGAAGTAGTGGCTCATGTTCTTCATCAACTTCTTCCAGCGATGAAAACCTAGCTAAATTTCCCTTCTCAATATTTCTCATCCACAAAGGAATTTTAGCTTTGAAGGAAGCCAATTTTTCATGTGCAATAACTGCGTTTGTATTACTTCCTTGGAGGGAAATATTTAGTTCATTCAATCGAGTAAATATGTCGCTCAAGTATGCCAGCATTTGCACAAGTTCTTGGATATCAAATGAAGAAAAGAGATTTAACTTTTGTTCCTTTAAAAATGTCTTGATCTCACGAAGCTCAAATATACGTTGCACGACACGTCCACGGGATAGTCATCTCACCTCCGTGTGTTCAGACTCAATGCTTTCACAAAAGTCTTGAAATAGACGATGGTTCAGTGAACGTCCTCTAATTACGTTAAAGTTGACAAAACCTCTTGCAAACATTTTGGTAAAGTCTTCGCTGCTAATGCATACCGATGAAGCAGGCAGTGTGTGACATGGACCTCAGGAATTTCCCGTTTCATGAGTGCCGCGAATCCAGACCGATTTCCAAGCATAGCAGGAGCGCCATCTATACATATGGAGCCAACGATGTTCATATCTAATCCTTGTTTTAAGAAAAATTCTTTTATGAGGTCGAACACGTCTTGGCCTTTTGTGGTGCTCACAAAATAGAATGTATTGAATACCTCATCATTTATGACAACGAACAACAGCAATCAGTTGGTTACAATGTGAAACATCTGTAGATTCATCCAATTGCAATGATATTTTCACAGGAGTCTCCTTAATATCAGTAATCACCTGTTTCAAGATGTCCTCGCTCATATCAACTATTCTGTTCCTGATGACATTGTTAGACATTGGTACTTGTTGCACCTTTCTTTCCGCATCTTTCTCCAGAATGATCTTTACAACTTCAAGGATTCATGGCTTCACTAACAACTCAGCGATGGTATGAGATTTTTTCGCGTGATACGAAACTTGATAGGATGCTTCAAGAACAGGCTTTTCAATTGGTACAAATGCTAACTTTGGAAGAGTTTCTTGGCGATCGAAGGGTGCTTTCTTCACCTTCAGTGATTCTTCGTCGTGTCCAGTTTCCCCACCACCATGTACTCTGTTGAAATGTTCGTTGAGTTTGGAAGGTTTCAAATTTGCATTCGAAAATATCACTGAACATAAAAAGCATTGAGGTCTTTCTATCCCATTTCTCTCAGTTGTACATGTGAATCCAAAACGATAGTAATCATCGTTCCACTTTCTTTTCTTCGACATTATGTCTCTGAAAAAAAAAATTATCATGAGGCGTAAATAGTAGGCGTATGTCAATAGTGAATTAATTGAAGATCGTAATCAATATTCTGCTCCCGAATTTATACGTGTGAAGACGCTTGTTCGTTAGATAACAATGTAATAATCCAAACCGGGTAACAAAGTAAATATGCAACACAGAGAACACTTACAGTGTTGGGTGCGAGGACCGTGATTTCAGTGGCAGAGTTTATAAGGCCCGGCCGGCTCCCAGTGGTTTTAACCGATGGGAACGCGGCCCAATTGCACCAGTCCCGGTTTGCGTAATAGTTTAAATTCCGGCTTGGGTTCCCCGCTGCCTGACCCATTGTCCAGGGTGGCCAGACGACCTTGCGCCTCTGGCCACCTGTCTCGCGCATTATTTCAATGGCTGAGCAACAGGAAACCGCTGGGGCCGACCCGTAGGGACTAGGACGTAATTGGGCTGCCGATGGCTACAGTACAAAATAACGTGTGAGCAGCAGGAACCGGTGCGTGTGTACGCGGCCAGCGCTGGCGGAAGAATGAGTGATTTGAGTACGAGCTTGGCAGCACTGCCGTCAGCAATAATGGAGGAGTACTGGAAGGCAGTGGCTCTACAGACGAATTATTTAGTGAAAACGGCAATGGCAAATAAACAAAAAAAGTTATTTTTCTCGACCCTATCCTCGCACCCCAGGTTTGGAACCACTGCTCTAGATAGACATCCATTCTACAGCCGATCTTGCTTTCCTATCACATTTATTATGATGCTCTCTTACTTTCATTATACGGTTCATCTTGCTCTCCTTTCACATTTCATATACAGCTTGTATTTCCTTTGAAACAAATTTTCTTTCGAAAAATTGTTATTAAAAGTTAATTATTTTGCACAAAAATAAACTCAACTGCACTTGTTTAAATCACCAAAATTAGCCATAATTTAATCTTTTTTTAAAGGCGTTGTTTAGACTGCTTAGTACGAATTATCTCCCGTAGGTTGTAGATATGACATCGGCAACATGGGAGATAACTCGCCATGTATTTGGTGACGGTGAATGAAAAATAATTGCAAATTTTGACAATTTCCTCAGAACTAATATGATAGTTTCCTTGCCAGACGGATAACCCGATGAGGAAATACTCTGGTCGAGTAGCGTTGAGCAGAGACAGTCGACCGCTCGAATTGACTATATCTTCTCTGCGGATTTTCGGTTTTCTTCGCTACTCTGACCAATCGCATTAATTAATAATTCATCAGTGTCAGAAGATCTTGTGTTTGTTGGTTCGTTCGACTATCGATCATTATTTGACATGATTCGTCATAGATCGTAATCGCGTTGCTTCCATTTTTTCCTTCACATGAATTATTCCCAGTTTGTGAGCTTCTACGTGACTGTAGCGCCCGGCTTTCAGTCCCCAGTCCGCATGAACGAGCGTCACCAATTCGGATGTGAGCATCGCTGATGGCGGGCATTTTCTGTGTTCAATTACTTCTGCATGGAAATCTGTAGGCAAAGCACCCTGGTATATTGTATTATTTAATACAAACTAATTCATTTACTAAAAGGTAAAAACAATGATTTTTTAGTATGTTTGGGAAGCAACGACAGCATACTGTTTAACAAAATGGCGGCGAGGCAAAGGTGCACGCAGTAGTAATTAACAAATAAAAACAATACAGCAACCTAACATTGGCTGCTGTGATAATAAATACGGTTAGTCATTTATGTGCCACTGGAAAAGCTTATTTATTGTTCCTGCTTCATTTATAAGTATAGTAGGACCAGGATCCTGACAGTTTCAAAGTTCTCTTGGTCCACTTCTGACAGAGATTTGTAGTAACTGTCCCGGTTGTAAGGGCATCTGTGCGTTTTTCTCTTGTTTTTAAAATAATTTTATCAGGTTTATATCGTGATCCAAAGTGGTTTTTGTTGTTTCTCAATATCCAAAGACGAGAATATCATATATGCTGTTCTTCATGCCCCGCAGAAGTCCAAAAGGTAATGGCAAAAGACTGTCCAGAGCGCTACTTCTTGTCTTATCTTTACTTGCTAAAATCTGTCTGCAGCAGCCGAAACAGATAAAACTTTTACCCTAGTTAACCGATATATGGCTTCTTCAGTTATACTCATTGCGTGTCATATTAACGCTCTCTTTGACTGAAGCCCAGTAATATTTACTGTCACTTTGCAACAAATTTCCGAAACCAACCAACTCTTCTTTGCACTTATCAGAGCTATCATTGTTAAATTAAATCTCGTATTTACCCAACCCTTTTGACCTAGTCTCCTAATGCTTGAACAGAGTGGTTCAGTAACGGTGTTGTCCAAATGGATCCCGTATTAACCCTGCTGCTTTCCGCCGAGTGGATACCTTTCTGCTTCACATCAACGATCCTGAAAAGAAGAACGTTGATAGCACATTCTTTCTCAAAAATGATGTGGTGCCGAACCGTAGCATAACTGCAGCCTGATGTTAATGAGCTCCAGTTGGACGTTTTAATTCCGCATACCTTTTTACTTTCATTTTTCTCACCATGTCTTCCCTAGCGAGAACGGTACTTCACATTTTTGTATTTTTTTTTAGAGGGAGACAGCGATGGGTAATCTTATATGTTTTTCGCAGAACTCTATTAAAGGTTATAGCTTTCAGCTGACTTCCTAAAGATCCCCGAGTTCCGTATACGACTGCTCAAGGCTCTGCCATTAGTTCCTCCTGTCATTATTATATTATTACATAAGTGATTATCCACTGGTCTTTGTGCAGGAATTAAAGGAGCCTGTAAATCCATTGCTTTATTATTGAAGTCCAGATATTTAAATGATTTTATGAATATAAGAAAAACCATAAAAAGCCATACCATAGAATCACATTAGAAATAACAATACACTGCCGGTCTTCATGGTTAAAAGTATATTAGAATGCTTCTTATTAGTAGATTTTTTTTTTTTTAAATAAATTGTTTAAAACGGTGTTTTACTTGTTGTATGGGACCGGAGAGTAGAGAGGTTTGTGCATGCGTTGTCAAGCGCCGCCTGCGTCCAGCAAAACAATCTGAAGACATAAATGACCACTCTACGATCAACCGTGAGAAACGTTGCGCATGGTTACCGTTTAATTAACTATTTTTAAAAAGTGCTAATTGAAGTAATTTGGATACCAGTTGCGTGAAATTGAATAGCGTTTGAACGAGCGTGAAAGATGTACTGTGCATCTTAAGATTAATGAAAGGGAGGCAACTGATCCTCTGGCCATGTTGGCAAGCTGAAGATTAATGGCGATACAGGACCTCTCATTTAGAACGCGCCCTATCAGCGACGCTGCTCCACACGTTCTCAACAAGAGTTTAAAAATAATTTTTTGAATAATAAACACAAGATTTATCGATAATACAGATATTAGGAAAAAATAGCTGAGTCTAAAGCTTTAACAATCATCCACAGTTTAAAATTACAAATTTGAAAGCACAGATGTTAACACTTTAATAGATTGCACACGCGTTACCTGTGGATTTGTCTATTGTTTTACCAGGTGTGTGAGCAGGTCAATTATTTAAATCAACTGAATTTTAAAGGTATTGGTTTTGAATAATACATGAAGGCGCCACATGTATTTAATGATTTTAACACGCACTCGAACGATAGCATTTCTCGGCTAAGCGACGACGATTCTAGGTACGTTTTCTTGAAATGTTATTTTATTCGGTCTCAGTATTTTTCAATGTGTGAGAGTAATTAATAATTCCGTGAAAATACATTCTAGTAAATTGTTTTCGTTGTTGTCTTTCTTTGAATACAGCATTACTGATGATGACTCTATAATAACTACTCACCTTGTCGTGAAACTTTGTGTCTTTCACAGATACCCTCCCATCCTTAAATCGAGCACAATTTACTCTGCTTTTAACATTTTTCGAAGTAGAAGCCATCGGTAAACTTCGGTTTATTAGATCTTACACACAATTTTCCAGATATATATGTGTGTGTATATATAGCCATCGCTATGAGGCATCAAGAGAAGGAAACCAAACAGGAATCGGAGCATTTCGGTTTAAAAAAAAAAAGTTTTTCCGTAAATTAAAAGGAAGCTTAGTTAAAAATAATTATGCTAAAAGACATGAAAATATCAATCCTTTCTTTCAATAGCTAAGTTCAGATCGTTTTATTCGAAATTTATCTCGTAATTCAAAAGAAAGTTTTACCATTTTCCTAATTTCGTGTTTTGCGTTGCATTTCATTTAATCTCGAGATCATAAATTCCGGAGATTCTTGGAATCGTCGATAACCGTAAATTATCTTACTCTTAATTTTAATCAAAAGAAATTGTTGAATTACATATTTTCATAGAAGAGAGTGATCTTGTTTCCAAATACAGACGTCGAGTTTTCAGGTTACCTTGGTGATGGATCTTATTCGTTTACCAAGCTCTGGCTACCCATAAATTAGCAGGATAGACTCAGTTAGCGGCTAGTTCTGAACTCCAAATGAAGACCTTTAATCTTATTTTACTTGTAGCGACATTAGTTTATCTGGTCGGATCCATTTTCGCTGAGGAGACTGGGGCCAGTCACTTCGTTCTGAAGTCGATTAAATAGAAGGAAAAAAGTCCCACCATTTTAGTCGTCTAGTGAACTTTCGGCTTACTGCCAATCCGTCCGGCGATAAACGTGCAATAACAAGACGGCAGTTGTTTTATCTTGGAGCAGGATAACTTTTTGATGTAACGAGTCAGACTGAAGTACGAACGCTACTGGGACATCGTGCAGGTGTCCTTGTCAGACTCCCACAAGAACCCGACGGGGCTAACCTCGTTCAAGCGGAATCGCGCAGTCACGCCCCATGTGCTGAACAAATTATAAGGCTGGTGTGAAGCGGAATCCTGGTTCTCAATGGTGCGTGACAAAAAGTGTGTATCTTTCCGCGGTATATCCCACAGACTGTGACGGAAGAATCGTCTTGCTAAGAGCGTCTTTCGCCATCACTCTGTTACAAAGTCTCGGGAATTCTGGTGTCCTCTCGTCGAAAAGTAGTCAAATTAACTGTATCTCGCCACTATACGACCGAGTTCTGGAAAACTTTGATAAACAAGTCCTCGGGCTACCACTGCCATTCCATCTTGATGGCGTTACGTCAGTTTCATTGAAAGTCCTGGTCTGTTACACGGACACGGCCGTCGAATATACTCGGAAAATAAAACTTTAATATTTAGGTTTAAATGGAATCACGCGTTCAGTGCTCTTCATGAACTCGAGTCCGGTAAAACCCTGACCGCAGTCTACAATTCCGTTCTGAAGTCGACCAAGACGTCGGCGCTTTTCTGATTAGTTACTGAGTTATCCTCGTCTATACACAAATTACGTTCTTAACGGTAATCCAAGCTTGGAATGGTCACGTCCCAAATTTTATGATTTTAATTCTTCCCTCAGAAAAAAGTAAATCACCGCACTTTTACCATGCTGATGAGTTTGTTTGCTATGCTACGGATCAGAAGAGAAAATAAGGAGTTCTCGAAGACCGAACGCGATTTGAATATGGAAGACTGTAAATTATGGCAGCGATCAGATTCGATTGTTATTACATGTTCTGTTGTTTCGTTATCTATTGTAGAAAAATCAGCTTGGAAACCGAATCACGTTGACTTATTCTGAGCGCCAATCATCCTTCCAAGAAAAAGTTGCCGCTCTGCGCGTGTACCTCACAATGAAAGGCCTTTACTGGATCTTGCCTGTTTTCGTCTGGCCGACCTTCTGCAAGCAGGATCTTCGAGTCACTTTGAATTCAATGAAGTCGGGAAGCGGCCTGAAGACTCCGCCCGGGTTGGTTACATTTCGGTATATTTTAAGACCGTCGCGAACCTGTGTTGACAAGAATGTGTCAATGGTCATCCTCGTCCACTCAGCAGTGAGATATCTTAAACAACGGCAGATGATCCGACAGACCTGGGCCAACACGGCGCTTCTTGACTCAAGAAACGTAACTCTCGTTTTCGTCCTGGGAGAAGTCAGGGCGCCGTCGTTGATGGCGAGGGTACAGTTAGAAGCAGAGCGTTACTCAGACATCGTGCAGGCCGGTTTCCTGGACAGCTACAAGAACCTCACATACAAATTCCTGTCCGGACTCACGTGGCTCAAGCAGTACTGTCCGCGCGCACCTCACGTGCTTAAGATCGACAACGACGTGATCGCAAACATACCGAAGGTCTTCAGGTACATTAAAAGGAAAACGACTGGGCCGGTTTCAGAGGAGTTGGTATGCACAGTGAAATATCGTGCCCCAGTTGTCCACCATAAATGGAGTTACGGTTTCATGTGGTACGTGACCAAGGAAGAATTTCCCGGTAACTTTTATCCCGATTATTGTAACGGGTGTTTTGTTCTGATGAAAACGGGACTGGCCATGAAGCTGTTGGAAGAGTCCTTCAGGACGCCGTTATTCTGGATCGATGACGTGTACGTGACCGGAATTCTCGCCAAACGAGTTCTGGCTGCCCATACATTCGCGCAGGGTATGTACCTGCTGTTTGGCCAGATACCTTCAGCGGAAGAGTGGGACAAAAATCTGTTTGCTTTGACCTACAGATATTCTTTCAGTGATATGTATAAAGTTTGGACTGTTGTAAAAAACTACTGAACTACTTTCCATGTTAATACATTCGCATATGGCGGAGGCTTAATGTGGGATGACCAGTAGTCACAAAATGATGGTTTACATTATTTCATGCTGGAATAAATGAAATTATGGAACTAAAGTTGGTTACTTTCAAAAATACAACTCTTGTCCTGTCTCTGTGGCTGTGATCTGAATGAGCATGCAACATCTGAAGACTTCCTGCCGTAGTTCTTAAAACAGATATTTTTTTAAAAATGCATATTACATTTAGATTCTCATATAGAAATAAAGTTTATACGGACTAGTTACCAATGAAAATCGACCAGTACTTCTGGATGTTTAAAAAGAAAAAGATTTCCAAGCCTTTATTTCTTCCGTTTTTCACCTTTTCGTGATTTTATTCTGCTTCTCTGCAAAATATGGATAAATGATGGATGACTGGCATCGCACCTGAGACAGTTTTACACCGGCATACAAGAAAATTAGAATTACTGCAGGGAAGAAGATCGAAAGGATCGATTACTCGCACCTGGGTCCGTTAGTGTTACCATTGTCGTAAAAAACAGGATGTCGGTCACACGAATAGTGTCGTCGCGTGAGCCCGGTCGGAATAGTTCTACAAAACTCGGTCTGTTATGATTAGTTACGAGCGGCGGCGTCCCAAAGTTGCCAGTGTCAAGATAGATGGAGAGGGGGGAGATGGAGATAGAAGGGAGAGAGACACCCCCAGGTCTTATTTGAGCCGCTATGAGATTTATTTTGCCCGGCGGAGAGTAAACTTTGGTGAGAAGAGTTAAGCAGTGGATTATTTAAACCGCTTCGTATAGCTGATCCCTGAAATGTTGTTGTAACTCCATTGTTAAATGCTTAATCTTGATGTCATTATTAAGTGTTTTTTTGTACCTAGAGAAGGGAGACGAAAGAACAGGGGAGGTGGCTAGAGAAATTTACAATCGATCAGGATTAATCGAATTCGATGTACGATTTACAGTAGTTCTTATCGCGCCGTATTAAAGATGGATTCGTCTTTCATTAAACAAATATCGCCAAAGGTAGAAGAGAAGACCCCTACTGATTTGGTGTTGTGAATTGGTTGTTCTGGTAGCTGCGATATTCTAATGCATGCACCTGTAAATAGCGAAGTGGAAATAGCAGAATGCTGAGCACTCACGAATAAACTCTTCTTTGTTCTATAACTGGGTCCTTGCTTTCCGGTGAGCAAGAAAGACCTCCAGCTTGCATAATTTTCAAGTGCTTATTGATTCCATAATCAATGGAATTAAGTACAATAAGGATTCCGTGTTTATTTATAGGCTGGAAAGTTTTTACGTTGATGCAGCATCAGATAAAGACGGAAAGATATTGGTCATGTTATGTGTGGTCAGTTCCGTTTTGGCCTCCTACCTTGGTAAATTCTAAAGTATAATCCGGAAAATTCTGCAAAAAAAAAGAGAAGAAAATGTTAATTTATAACCAATACTATTACAATGCTTTTTTGTTGTTTGAGTGGCGAGGTGGCCCAAGGGTAGACAGCTGAGGGAGGGCCTGGGTTTGATCCTTGTCGCAGTCGGCTCGGTTTTGCTTCACTCTATGTCACGATTTTTTTTCTGACCCTTTCTTCCTCATTAGGCCGCATGGGATTTGCCGATTTTCCCTCCCTAAAAGAATAGTTTTAGTAGAAATGTTCCGAGTACATGGGCGGATAATCAGCGCGGCCAACACCAGAATGGCTCGTGCCGTAGCCCCTAACCGTACCTACGTAACTCGCTTGGTCACCAAGATATAAATATGCTCCCTTGTAGTTTATTACTGTGAGATGTGCTTAGACCTCGATATTCAGGACAGGGTTCATCATATTCCATTCAGCTCCTTGTAAAAGAAAAGTACACTGGTACATGCTTAAAGCTCTCTAGGTCACTGTGCAACTACTCAGTTTTCCCATCATACTACTGGCCACAGCCGCAGGGAGGAGACCAGATCCCCAAGCAATAAAACGATGTTGAGGAAAGGGTCCAGAATCGTCCATAGATAAAAAGGATGTACATCTTTTCCGTCACTCTAGAATTGCACGGTAAAATAAAACATTTAAATTCTTTTGTTTTTGGTTTATTTTTAGGGGTCGAACAAAGATGCGTAAGACAACTTATTTCAGATGCTTACAACAACAGACAGACAGCAATGTCGGACCCTATCTCTGATAAAAGGGGAATCATTCCCGCTGTAACTCTAATCCTTGTTCCTGTGGCAACATTAGATTTCTATACCAAAAAAAAAAAAAATCGAAGTCCCTTCCCCATCTTTGAAATGACCCATAGGGGCTGCGCAATTTTCGTTATTACGAACCTGACAGATATAGAAAAAAATGTTAATTACAGCCAAAGATATATCATTAAAACTTTGTAGAACCTTTGTATCTGTTTACACTTGTTCTAAATTAACTTCGCCGAACTCTTACAATTCGTTTCTAGTTAACTATTTCCAGTTCATCGTAATTAAATATAATTTCAGATTTGAGATTATAGATTATTGACTTTTATTCGTATGAAGCCCTTCCCTCCATTTCCCTGATGACTTTGCCTTTGGAAGAGATTCACTATTCAACACGAAATATTTAAATTCTACTGCTCTTTCATGATAGTTCTAGAAATTAAGATGTCATCACCATCAGCGAAATAAAACTGTTTTCATTTTTCATAAGCGGTTATTCGTTAGAGAGGAATGCACTAAAGATTTGAAAACGGTTTCTTACAATAATTTTAACCCTGAATTTATTATATCGTATGGTCTCGTACATCTGAAACGCCACCCACCTTCCTCATCATTTTCAGTCTCTACTCTGTCTGAAGAGCAAGGACTCGGTCTTCTGGCTTAGAAATTACTGGCGCTGCAGCGACTAACTCCGGTCTCATCTCCTGTTACTACTCTGAGATCTTCTGTTGGGTCTTGGTTCAGCTCGGGATTCTAACGAGGATACAGGTGATAAGTGAGCCGCGGGTTTGAATGAAGAGCTCTTTGCTTCGGTCTAACTCGACCTGCATCAATCGTGGAGGGAGATGAAGAAGGTCGCACTGTTCGGAGACTGCAGTTTTGCTCTTCTGAGCAGGACGAAGCACGACCTGTTACTGTGCTCTGACTTGTCGCTGCGTTAAGGACGGCCTTTGTCAAAGCTAATTTTCTTACAGAAAGATTTTATGAAGAGGAAGTTGTAATTCCCGCGAATAGAGGGTAATATTAATATTTTTCTCATTTTCACGACTCGGTTACGCACCTTCTTCCTCAGGTGTGTAGGACATGTCGTAATTCTACCTCAGAACAGTTACCGTGTTAATTACACTTTCGCCTACAAGGAAAGTGAGAGAACTAATTCGAGGCGGAAATCTCATTGAACGTCCATACCTCGGCGAGAATAAGCTTAACCTAACACACCTGTATATTTAAATGTTGTTTTTCTTTAAATCAGCAAAAATCTACTAATATTAAAAAAAAAAACATTAAATTGATTTGTTTGTACTACATCATCTGAACACTTTCGAGATACAGTGAAAGTATAATTTACTGATAGACGAAATTAGATTTCATTTTGTCAACAATTTTTTTCTGTGTTACAAGGGAGGTAATCGATTTTTACTTTTGGAATAAGTAAAAATTGATTATCTCCCATCAAAATATAATCCTCCCTCTAAATGTTGGTGAAGGAATAAATAAAGTATTGTTTTGTTTCTGACATGTGGCGAAAGTTATCAGACAAGACATTTCTCACGAGGAAACGAAGGGACTAAGTGTGTTGGTGTAAGCGGAAATATCTCATACCGATTAAATTTAGCGTTTCCGGATGCCTTAGAATCAATCACTTTGGTCGATTCGTTTCTACCAAAGCATTTAATAAAACACCTAAACGCTGGCAAAGAAATGAACGGATAATTACTTGGTTACGGAATTTCCATCAAATTCTTTGACCTGATGTCTAATAAACATTTGAGTTTAATTGTAGGTGAAACGCTATTCAATTATTGTGGGTTCTACCAGCTCCCGTTGACCGGGTTACCTTAATAATTATGTAACCGCAACAGGATGGCGAACGCATCGAGCATTTTCTGAAATTCATCCCCATTCACAGCCATGTTGCGGAAGATCGGGAAGGAAATGTCGCATCGTCGCTACAAGAATTATATTCTGGTATCGGCGACGTTCGGTGCTTCAGGAGCCAGTTACGGATCAGTTCCGTCCTGCTAACACTAGATTCCAGACGGTCGGGACAAGAAGCTGCCCTCTGTGACTGACTAATGTCAGAAGTTGGAAACTTACAAAAATATCACATACGAAATTCAGATTTTAAAATAAAAAATCTAATATTTTTTTTTGCATGGTGTGGAAAAATTATTACAAATCTTCATCCACGAGCCTTGGAATTCCTGACGAGGCTTGCCACTTTATCATAGTATTTCGAAATCCTGAGGAGCTTTCAGGATTCGAGAAGAGCAAGAAGCTCGGAGATCCGGTCCTGAAGGACACGTTCCCTGAGGCCGTATCTGTTCACACCAGCTTCCAAACGTTTTGTTCAATGAAGCGTGTCAAAACCACCTGCGATAAACGGTAAAGCGAGGAAAACTAATCAATCGCCTTTGCTGCATCAGCGATCGAGAACAGCATCGTCGCATAACTCGATTTTGATGGCATCATTCGGCCTCGTCTAAAAAAAGAACAGAAGGCGACCTTAAACTAAACTGGATTCGGCCATACAACAGGGTACATGCAAAACTGTTTTTAACATATATCTTTGCGGACAAAAGTTTGAGCACTATTCTGTATTGAAGTATCGCCTTTTTAATTGGGTAACAATCAACATATTGTAGGTTTGTTCGGTTCAGTCAGGAGATTTGAAGTAAGGTTTAGATATATATCCTATTTCCGGTTTTATTTTGAAATGTGTTTAGCAAATCGCCTTCAGTTAAAGTGTTTGTTTTTTTTGTTAGATTCAGTCAGTCTTCAGTTCAGCGCACTGCTTGAAACTTCCGTTAGACTGAATGCACTAGAATTTGCCATAATTTACGGTTATATTTTAAAACGCCATGCAAAATAACTTAAAAATGAAAATTATACTTTCAGAAAATTGGTGGAACGAAAGTTATAGAAGCCAATATGCATAAATGTGTGTGTGTGTGTGTGTGTGTGTGTGTGTGTGTGTGTGTGTTTCGGTTATTTGTTGTTAATCATATAAAAAGGGACCTAGACGTGTATATTTTCCAGAGCAGAGATTCAATGATGGGTAAATTCGCCCTGTACAAACACAAATACACATAAAAATGTTGACATTATCAGAGATCTTTCCAACTAAGTTCTGAAAAGACCTTGTGCTGCTTCAGGTTTATTTCTGCAATTTCACCATCTAATTAAATCAGAGTCTCCTAAAATTGAATTAATAAAGTAAAAATATATCATGAAGTATCATTTTCTGTTGTCTCCTAAAGAAAAGATTTTTAAACTAAAAGTATTTTAATTACGCCCACTGAAATTTATCCTGAACAGAAATCGAAAATTCAGAGATACAACTGAAAAAATGATATTAGAAAATATGGTTTTGCTGTTAAAATGCTCATAGGACGACTACGTAGACAAAAGGGATTGAATATTGCTCCAAATTTAATCTAATCTACTGAATATATCTAATAATGTTGAGTTAAGCAAAATTTCTATGAAGATTACTGTAAACGTCACATGCAGATCGGTTATAGTGAACAGGCTGCATACTTCTGTTGGACTGACCGATCACAGGAACTCTGTTAATACTTGGATGGGGAAGCAAAAATCCTTTGCCACTCTTTCATTAATCAGGAGCGATTTATTCCGTTGATAAAATAATATGTAATAAATACATTTTCTACTAATATAATCATCAAACACAAAAACTGTATACGAGATCTGTCGAAAAAGTATCCGACTTTATTTTTTTTTCCTGTGGGAAGTATGACGTTAAGGAGGCAAAAGTGTGCATTGCGCATGCGTGGTTTTTGGCGGGCTTGCTGGATGCGTCAGTCGCTGTCAGGCAGCCATCGTGTGAGGTGCTGTACTACTTACTCGTCGCATTTTCATTTCGCCCGTGATGACGGAACGTGTGGAGCAACGACCTTGCATCAAGTGTTGCCAAAAGCTTGGAGATACCCAAGCGGAAACAATTCACAAAATTCAACAGGTGACAATGCCATGGGTGTTACCCAAATAAAAGAATGGTACAACAGGTTCAAAGATGGCCGCACATCGGTGGAGAGTGACTAGCGTTCCGGGAGGAGGCTGTCCACAAGCTGCAATGCAGTTGTTATCGAGAAAATGCGGACCTTGATAATGGAGGATCGTCGTTTGACGGTGTGGGAAATTGATGATGAAGTTGGGATCAGTGAAGATTCTGCACATGCAATTTTTAAGGAGGATTTGGATTTGCGCAGAGTGGCAGCGAAATTTTTGCCCAAGCTGCTTTCTCAGGAACAACAACAACTTCGTCTTGAGGTAGCGCAGGACCTGCAGGATACTGCCAACAGAGATCCTGAGTTCCAGAATACGGTGATAACTGGAGATGAGATGTGGATGTACGGGTACAACCCGGAAACCAAAGCTCACTCGTCACAGTAGAAGCACCCAACGTCGCCAAGGTCTGGAGAAAAATCAAGGTGATGCTGCTGTTTTCTTTGACTACCGAGGTATTGTGCATCACGAATATGCACCCGAAAGACAAACAGTTACAAAGGAGTACTATCAGGAAGTCCTCCGACGTCTTCGGGATGCAGTTCGGCGCAAGAGACCGGATCTGTGGGCCTCGCAAAACTGGCAGCTGTATCATGACAACGCCCCGGCTCATTCGTCGCAGCTGATACAAGGTTTCTTGGCAAAGAAAGGCATTTCGCTCATTCGCCAGGCTCCCTACTCTCCAGACATGGCTCCTTCTGACTTCTGGTTGTCCCCAGAAATAAAGATGCCACTGAAAGGCTCCCTCTTTGAGATCCGAGAGGACATTATGCGGAATGCGACGGCGGAGCTGAGAGCCATTCCGGAAGAAGCATTCCAGACGTGCTTCAAATAGTGGAAGGATCGTTGGGCTAAGTGTGTGGAGGCACAAGGGGCCTACTTAGAAGGGAATTAGCAAATGAATCCCACCAAGTAGTAATTTTTTTCCCAGCCTAAGGTCGGATACTTTTTCGACAGATCTCGTATTTGAACACAGCGAATAAAAAGGATTCGTCATGCATCATACATATGTGTAATCCATCTCTCCTCGAGACATTCCACAGCCCGTGGTTGTGTGAATATCTCCTTTATATTACAGCTCTTGTTATGCTAATTTATGGAATAACTGGCAGTAACAATGTTTTCAGGTTTCGGCGGATTGAGACCATTCGGCGCCACCTTTTGTTTCGAAGACTCGACGACGGCGCCTCATGCGAAAAAGCAGCAAGAAATTATTCTAGTCGAGCTGCAAGCTGTTAGTATCGACTTCCGCTTTCTGGCTGATCGCCTATGACAAAAAATTGAAAACTTGTTATCTTCTACGTTATGAAAGTTCACTGCATTCGCTTCTACGATTAACGAAATGTGGTGGAGATGAGGCATCAGTTTATTGCTGTACGTCCAGCCCATTCTTCAACAGACATGGTTCCTGCTGCTGAAAGTCGGTACGAGTCTCGTGCAAGTATTTGCTTACTTACCAGTTCAGGCCGAGACAGAGTGCGGCTCTCTGCTCACCTTGAAAGGCTGTCATAAATGTGACGGTCTTCCGGCAGATTCACATCCTTTCGGGGCGCTGGTTGGTAAACGGTTCGCCGCCGCACTGTAAGCGAACCCTGGCATTTTCTCCGTTCTCTGTTTACCGCCGTTGCTCGCGTTTTGTACAAAGACGATGTTCTCGGCGGGCGGCTCCTTTCTCGTCGTTTTGTTCTGATTACAGACTGCTATCCGCCATTCTTGCAGTTTATTCTTCGAATGCCCAACCATTTCCCGAATAGATGTAAACCAGCTTCAAGAAGAAAATGTCAACGTCTTAGAAAATATCTTGGATGATCTTTCTTGGCACAGTAGAGAGGCTTTTGGCGCGTCAAGCCTCGACAGAAAAGTGGATCAAGACAGTCAGACCTCCAGTAAACCGTATCAAACAGGTGTAATTCTGTAATGCATGCAGAAGTATCCATACACGCTTTTACAGGCCATAGGATTCCAAGCAATGATTATTTATTGTCATGATAACATCACTAAATTCACCAAACAATGGATGTCCAGATATTACGTAAAATAAACTCTATATGCAAAACTTTATGGTCCATTTTGAATCAGTCATACGAATCATATCCAGATCATCCAATATTGTTTTAGAAGTACCGATAACTGGTCGTCTCCCAACAGCACTTGACCCCAGGCCTGCCAAGGTAAGCTACAGGTTGACTTGCATTGCGGTGATATCGTTATTTGAAATATTATGATATTCTTCTGCCATATACTGTTACTGTGGGAGATGCGTGAATTAATACTGATGACTTCTGCGCAGAATTTGGTTTGTTTGTGGCGGTTTGATTTATATTTGCACTAATTTGTAGGACCAAATCTAAACACTGAACGTACAGGGTTAATGGACATTTATTTACAGGGTATGTCTTCCCAATACACAGAGTACACTTCCAGCGTTGTCAAAGACTGCCATTTTTCTGGCAGCATCTAATTGCACTGCAATAGAATTTATTTAAGGTCAAAGTTATCGTTCTGAAATCCGGTTATCTTTTACAGTTGGCGTCTATAACATTTTCATAAACGGATAAGTCTATCCTTGATGTCCAGTACTTTGAGCATGCCGTCTGATCCTTGTTATTGACCCGCAATGATATTAAATGAAATTTAAGCGTTGAATACATCTTCAAGACTTGATTACAGCGCAAAGGTATTCGTTAGTTTTATTATTCCATTAAGTACATCATCAGTGAGGCGTTCGCCCTTCAACTATTTTTTTAAATGGTAATTTTAACTCTCCTTGCAGGTTGTAAGTTTCTTTTTCAGTAAAATTAAAAAGGAGTATACGGTGATCCAGTCTGGATTGGAAGAGGTGACCGCCTAGGGAAGAAAACCCATACTCTTAGAAAACGGAGAGAAAACTCAAAAAAGGGCAGAGCAAGAAGAAAACCGTGTTATGGAAGCACGCCACATTGAGCCGTTTCCGATGTTTTCAGGTCCTTGCACTTAGCAGTATATTAAACTAATAACTGGACTACCGCGCAGCCAACTGACATGCCAGATATCCAGCATTTTATAAAAGTCGATTTCTATTTTTATAAAAAAAAAGCAGGAAACCTGATTTTCCACCCTTTTCACTATTGTTACTTAGATGGTTAATTATACAGTCTTGGGAAAACTAAAACCATTTCTGTCAAAACTTTGTTTCTTTTAAGTGTATTTTCCCATTAATCCAGGTGGAAGAACACAAAAAAGAGTAAAATCTGTTCAGGTATCTTTTGTTACTGTTTTTTTTATTTGATTGAATTGGTCTGCGCAGTGACCAGAAAGTTTCTAAAAGGTGGGAACCAAGAAACTTGAGTCGCTCACCTGTTTATGATAGAGATCACAGATGGATAGGTATCGGAGTGCTGCAGTCTAATAAAGTCTGCTGCTCACTAGTTTTACTTACGAATTTCCTTTACTTTCTGAAATACCCTATTATTATTATTATTATTATTGTTGTTGTTGTTGTTATTATTGTTATTATTATTGTTGTTGTTGTTGTTATTATTGTTATTATTGTTATTATTATTGTTGTTGTTGTTGTCGTTGTTGATTACTCTATCAAGAACAAGTGGTTCTAAGCAATGGCTGCTGAACAATGACGGTAGCACTGTGGCTGACTTGGAGACATTATACAAGCTACTATTCTAATAATTATTGTTGTTTCAAAAAGAGAAGTTTCCTGAATCTGCAAACTATTGATCTTCTCTGATAGTTTCTTAATCCATCCTAATTTTACTTAATAACTCCTATTGGGACGACAGGTATCTGAGGGTTCCACATTCTACTATACTCTACTCGCAGATCGATATACTTTCTGACCTTTTCCTGTTCGATGTTGTAGTCTCTTGGGATCGCTACATCTATGAGTTGATAGCTTCCTTCATTTATGTCTTTTATAATGATGTCTGAGCTATTACATGCGATTTGTGATTGCTTCAGTTTCTGCTTTCAAATCACAATTTCTCAGCCGACTATAACTCTCTATGATATACTACAAATAATAAATTCTAAGAATAATTTTGCATCCCCAGTATTATATAAGTCACTATTTTTTTATTATTTGTCATGCAGATTATACATTTTTTATCAGTTCCACTTTGGAGGATTCTAACTCTTCTGGAAAATGATATTGACTGCCTGGTCTTGTACTGGGTTTAGAGCTGCACCAGTTTTCCATTTATAACGAAAACGTTGAGAGCCATCGAAACGTCTGCTATGTACTTGTATCTCCTCCAAGCGTACGGATATACTGATCATGTAACTTTTCCTAGGGCATCTGCTGCTGTTCTCTTATATTCCTCTTTGACGTTCCCCATCTTTTTCTTATGTTGAATATTATGCGGCTCTAAAATATCAAATATATATATATTTATACTTGTCAACACTCTACTAAACTAACCAGTTGATTTGACCAGATGGTAGCTCCATGCCTTGATTACTGTCAGCATTTCTGTTTTTATCGCTAAAGTTACGCATCTGCCTTTTGTGAATATTTTTTGTTAGTACTAAGCTGTCCAGTCAATACCGCGATTTCCAAATAGTTTTATAACATCTGTACACAGTATGTTAAAACATATTTTGGCCTTATTCAGAACTTGGCTTATAGCAGTGGTTCCCATCCTTTTTGGACTCGTGGACCTTTTTATAATAGACCTGCTACACTCCCATAATTGAAAAAAAATCAGAATAAATATAGCAAAAAAAAATCACATTAAGAGTTTTAGTACATTTCGTCATACATCTTTTGAAAATTATTTTAGTGATTTTTCGGGGAACAACATCTGCACATATAGTAAATTCACGACAGCTAAACAGAAATCCAATGGTATCAGTGAACTCTACCTCTGATCAGAACAGCTGTGTCGTGTTGGTGCCCAAGTTTTCCTAAAATCGAGCTGGCTAGTGTCTGTCCGGCTGAAGTCACGGTCCAGTCCTTGTAGCGTGCTCTGCCCCAGGTGTCGTGGTCCGAGTCTTTTAGCTGCAGGCCCCAATGGTTCGATTACGTCTGTCCTACTGTGGTAACAGTTCGAGTTCCGGTCTTTGTCGCCAGCGTGTGTTGTCCGTGTTTTTATGAGGGTGTCAGAGCGACAGGAAGCCGCGGGGTCCCGGTGATACAGCCGGGAGTGCCTGCTATACACCTTTGGCGCTCGGCCTCCCATCGGTAATATCGGCCTATTGGACGCAGGGTAATTTTTTGTATACCTTTTTCTGGAAAGAAGTACATCTTATAAGCCGGAAAATAGGTACATATAAACAGAACAAATAAATACTCATGCACAGTTCCTTGACTCAGTCATACGACAAAAATCGAAACTTCCAGGGTTCCGCGACCCCTTAAGGAGGTTGCGATCCACTGGTTGGGAACCACTGGCCTTATAGGATTCACTGCTATACAAAACAAATGTGATCACATCGTATTATCCTGTATTATGACTCTTATTTCTACTTTACCCATCTGGTGGTTGTTCTATCTTAAACTGGTCTTCCATATCTTGATTTAATTTTCTATAAACTTCTCTGTGCGATTATTGACCCAGTATATCCTCGGCACCTGCGATGCAACTATGTAGGACTGGGTGAAATGTCTTCCTATAGTACACGCATCACATCTCCTGTGCCTTGCGATCTAAGAGTATGTTCTTATATATGAATAGCTGATCCTTCGTTCTTCTTGTGTTTCCACGGTCTCACTGTATACATGCCACGATTTATTAGATTAAAGGTGTTTTCTGATGACTACTGCTATGATGGATGTTAGTAGCTTGCTGTTATTAGCCACTAATTTTCTGCAACCGATGTTCGCTTGTTTCTGTTCTGCAGGACCATTTATGTTGTGACCTCCTCAGTCAGTTACTCAGGTGTCTTTTTTATCAATGGTGTCCTGCATGTAAACTGAAAGCTAGCGAGATTCTTCAGCCACCACGCTTAAAACGCGCACATCCCTCTGTTACACCTTCTTTCATTTCTATTATCCTTTGCGCGACAGCACGTTCGTTTCCAGAAAGCTATTGCTTCTTGGCGTTCTAGGTCAGCTGTTGCAGATGTTTCTCTTTTACTAATTCTTTATAAAAGATTCTAAGAGTCTTGACAATATTGTCCATCTCTTGTCTGATAGATCTGTAGCTTTCACGACACCGAACATAGTCTTAGCATTATCCCATGCTATTTTACGATTCTAGGAGCATTAATAATATAATTATTTGCCCTTTTCCATCTTCTCTTGCTGATCCACGTTTGTATTATATGATTCCGTTTGCACCTTATTCTCATTAGCAGAGGTGGTTTATGTGACTGATTTCTGGACCGTCCATCAAGCTGCACTCTGGCTTTCCTGGTCATTGCTCCGGCTGCTACACAGATTATGTTATTATTCGTTGTCTTGATTGAATGGACATCTTTTCTTTTCCTTTTTGATGTCTAGAGGTTCCTATATTTGCCAGGCCGTTTTAATGCTTTTATGTTCTTTTTATGTCGCTTCTTTTCTCTAGCGAGTTACACATCCGACTTTTCAGATGTAATGGTTATCGATGCTTCATTAGTTTGTTTTGGTTTACCTTCGACTGTTTTCCGTTGTATGAACTGGCCGTTTGGCTGCTCTTTCATCTGACTTCTGTTCCAGCTCCACTTCGTTAATAGCTTCATATCTTCTGTGTTTTACTTTCTTATAATCTCTGATGTTACTCTGTTGGTAGATCTTATTATATGAAATCCGGAATTTCTTTATCGTGAACAAAATGAACTGACATCTTGTACACTGATTTAACGTAAAGGTAGATCAGATTTATCGATTTCACGTATAATAGCATAAGACTATTACAAAATTAAAGCTCAAACAATATTTACATGACATTATTATCTAAATATCCAGTTTTTCTTAGTGAAATATTTAAACGATTAGATTTCAGCTAAAGTCTCCAGGGTATCTACATACATTATCTTGTTGCCTTTTAAATTAAATTATACGGACTTGTGGTTTCGCCGCGTGAGTACGACACTTGTCTTCTTCCCAACGACTAACGCATCCATTTCAATGTGTGAAGGAATCAGTTACAGAACATGTGCTTTATGCCGCCCTGGTAGCATCACAAAAATTTCCATGGTTTTCTCTGTATCCAAATGACAATGAATACTCTGACAAGTCCGACAATGCTCATGTTTATGATAACTTATCAGCTTTGAATCTTCATAGCCGAATGGTTGCCGATAAATATTAACACATCTTGTCAGAAATAAACAGTTACCAATTACTTTCTGTAATCATATAACCATGGAAAAGACGGAATGCACACATTATCATCGCTAAGCGAGTCCATTCTGGAAAGGTGAGTAACAAGACTTGCGGTAGATGTGTGTCACGTGGTAGAGATACTCTATCTACATTTAAATAAAGATCTATTTCTGAAATATATCTATATATGGTTTTTAATGATCACAGATGTAGCGATGATTGGTAAATTCAATCCTCATATGACCTGTAATAACAATTATTCACAGCGACTTATTGCAGAATATTTACAGCTGATGGAAATGGATATTAGTGGTTTACTGGCATTTTTGCTCACCATTAGACATCTACAACTATACATAGTTTCTGGCATTTACTGTCACAAATTGATATAAGTAAACTTTCTGCTGGAAAAGTATCCATATGCTTAATGCGAGTACCTTCGTTTGCTGTTTTTGGATTAAACTTTGATAATTCAACATCTTCTATCAGGAAATATGGAAATTTGTTCGATAAGACAAAAAACATCTAAAACAAAAAATTGCAAAATACGAAGAAACTATATAAAGTAAACAGAAATGATCATTACCTTTTAAGGAAATATGGTAACTATAGTAAATCTTCAAACGACGTACTTCTCTGATTTTTTAAAATTATCGGATAATTTTTTAAGTAGCAGAAAAAATAGATGATGACTTTCTGTAAAAGATACATAGCTGAAATTGTTAATTGTTTTGTTGTATACCAGGTTAAAGATACCTGCTGTGTGAAATCGATAGTGACTTATAAGAGTGCTGAATGCACCCGGAAAACATACATGTGTCAGGTATTTTTACATCTAGAAAACATATTTACGAGCTCTTACCTAGAAAGAAGAATAAAAGGGGCGATGTTACCATACATACATTTATTTACAAATAGTCTTCGCATTTCCACCTCTAATCCAGGATGTTTATATAGGTAAATAGATTTAATTTACAGGTTATTTAAACTAAATGCCGATGTAGGGCGGATGTCAAGACATTCTCTGTTCGATATAGATCGTGCTATAGACCAACCAGAGTGTGGTCGGAGTCGACGACAGACTGCGGGAAATCTCGAGATTTCCTCTGCACCAACGGCCGATGTTATCCTGAGATTAATTGCGATGAGTGTCACAGTTTCAGATAACGATCACCGAGAAGGTTCCGAAGTCACCGTAATTTCCTTCTATCAGTTTTTTTAAAAAAAATTATTTTTTTTTAATGTGATGCTTACTTTCATTAATTGGAAATAAAAGTATTAGAAAAATTAAATCTTTTACAACGCAAACACGACTCTCGACCATTTCATTTTTTTCACAATGAGTCAAATGCCTTTAAAATTTAAGATATATATATATATAGTAAATAATAAATAATTGGTAGGTTATTTTTAAATTAGTCGCTGACGAAAACGCCTTTTCCTGTTGGTTTCAATATTAAGATAAAAGATCCATATAACTTTCAGGATCATCCTTCAGTCATTATATGGTAGGGCAAACAGGATAACAAAGCCCGATAATAAAAAGTGAGTCATCTCCTCGTAAGGTGCGGCTAAGCACACACCAATAAGGAGTTGATTAATTTTAATATTCATACCTACTGACCTTGTTGAGCTGTATAAAACAGCGTCAGTCAGCTGGCGTATTCATTTTGAGGCGAGAGAGAGAGAGAATCTTCAGCATCCATCGGCCAGATCCATCTCCAGAATGAGTTGTATCACTTTCTGCTCGCTTCTTCTTTGCATCGTTGTGTCGTCGTCAGGGAGGTAGGTATGCTCCAATCGATTTGTTATCCTCGTTTCCCTGCTTCATCTGAGAAAGTACTTTAAAATATATGAGTCTATAGTCGAGGTGTTGACTGAAGCTCATCTTATTTCGCCGAATTGTTGATATTGCTCTGAACTTCTACAAACGACGAGATCAAATCACTTTTTTTTTCTGTCCCAGTAAAATCCCTTTCTACGCGACGCTTTCAGTTTAACTGTGGAATGTCGTTACCCTGTCAGCAGGTAAGGGGTGCGCGCTCAGGGCCATCTGGCGGATCTCCATTCAAACAACCGTCCTCTTTCTCGAACACTCGAGCCGTCTGCACCTACCCCTGCTGCGAAGTTCGCTTCTCAGAGTCTCGCTCCCAGAAACCGCTAAGTGGTTTCCACTGACGATGACCCAGCACCGACGACCTGTCCGGTCTCCTCTTAAAGGATACAGTTTAAACGACGGTCATTTGATATTTCCTATCGTTACAAACAGTTAACCCGTGCAAACTCTGGCCCCGTCACGTGACAATATTAATCCTGTCTAATTAATTAATTATGTTTCTCTCGGCCATTTTAGTGAGACCGAATATTTTATTTTTTGAAATTTTCCAAGAAAAGACTCCACCCTGTTTAGGTTCAGGTCGTCGTAGACCACAGTCACCATGGCTCAGGTCTTTCTAGGTGATCACTTTCTTTGTTCGATTAGATTACATCGCAAATTAGTCATTTATGCTTCAATAAAATAAGTATCTAACTGGCTTTAACTGCAATTATTGAATAATCATTTAGCATTTCTAATGTTTTTAAAATATTTTTTCTTTTATCTACATTCGATGATAACATAACAAATAAGGGTCGATCGTTTGTTTGGTGGTCAGCAGAGAAAGAGTAATACAGAAGTTCATAACATAAGAAGTATGCATTCTCATAAACGTGATCATTGTCTTCACTTTACACTAAGAGACTGGGAAGTGGGATTTTGAAAGAAATATATTTTACGTTTCTTTTGTTTAAATATCTGGATTTTTGTGTAATAAACAAATGTCGAAAAGGAACCGTAGTTTCGCGGTCACGTTATCTGCTAAAGAGCGCTGAAATCGCTCGCCACCTGGGGACCGCCACTTCCGATGTCGACAAGAAAATGCCTATCGGAACCTTCCATTTTTAGATGTGGGAGAAAACCAAATGCCAACTAGATAGCCATAAGACCGTCTAGTGAGGAGGGAGAACTCATATTTGGGAAGAACAACTACTGGAATTCGGAGCGTCACTATTTATGGGTTGGCCCCAAACAGTTAAGTAACACCGACCACGAACCCGGTTTACCCGAACAAAGAAAATATTACACCCTAAGAAAGCAGTCTTCAGATTTTGTGCACTTGATAAATAATTACGAAAAACGTAAAATGCCGCATTGTTTTTAGTTGTCTTCGGAGAAACTATTCGCTTATTTTCCCCATGCTTTCCCACTCAGCTTAGATTGGTTATTTCTCATGTTTCTGTTACGTTTGGCTTCTATGAAGTTTAGGCTCAATTATTTTGTCAGTACCGCTAATAGGTATACTGTTGTGAATGTTCAAATGTATTACTAGTTATTTCAAGCAAAGCAGCAAGGACCACCCAAGTTAGATCCCTTCTATTATAATGATTTCATCGTCACTGTAATTAAAACGTACAAGATTGTCACAGCAATGCTTTCCTGATTTAAAGACTGGCATTCAAGTACCAGAAAATAAGCGAAATAAAGTTAGAGATAACAGCGTTTTCTATAAGTAGATCTTACCTGGTTAAACTATGGGCATGTCTATGGACAACCAGAAATCCATACCAATTTACTAAAACATTTCTGGTAACCACCACTCTATGTACTTAACAGAATCGCGTGTTTATTATGCCAGAAAATTAAAATTTCGAGTTATCTCCAAATATCATGGAATATGAACATCGTTATCCAGTCGTCAAATGCAACATTACGTTCAGTAATATATACAGTAAATTGTCTCAGCCTGTATTAGATACCTCAACATTTCCTTGATTTCTTTGACCGACGCAAGAGTATCTTTGTTTTTCCTATACTTATATCAAGAGTCAAATGACTACTAATGGTCATTTAACCTATAACTGCCTGACTGTGATCAGACTAAATAAATCCATCATGAAACAGCTACAGCATGTCTAGGGCTTCCACACTGCTGAACTAATCACTTATTCATAACTGTTTGGTAAATATTTTGATTTCTGTTTTCATGAAGCACATGTACTACACGTGACAGCAGTATAAGAGCAGAAAGTAAGCTGTAAGCTCTCTTACTCCCGCCATCATAGGGATTAGTTCCTGGTGGACAAATATCTACAGCTGGTGCTTTTACAGGCAGTCTACAACTCAACATCTGTTTTAGGGTTACGAGTCCACGTGGATCCACATTTTCACGTATGCTAATACGTAGTAATGCTGTCCACCATCTATCATGAAGCGCCGCAAACATCACCTTGTATCAGATGCTCATAACTTATCTATTAATGTATTTTTCTACTAGAGATTAAGTTACCGTAAAGTGACAACAAAGAGAACCGAATTACAGTAAGTCGTTAATGGTTTGTAATTACTGCTCTTGTTCTATTCCTGTACTCAGATTTTGCATTCTTTCCTACAGCGGTTTCTCCCTAAACAACATTAAAATACAACAAACCCCTGTACTCCTTTTCAGTGCAACGATTTATCTGCCTATTCATTTATGCTTTACAGCTATTCAAATTTTGTTCACCATCATTAATGTTACCTTTTTCTATATTTGTCTGCTAGTTCTCAGTATTGCAGTAGACCTGTGACACGTTCAAGATATTATACATATCTGCAAAGGTACACAGAACGATGTGGCTCAAGTGGCTGGTGGTGGAATAAAAGAGCGAAATACTGCACAAGATACAGGTAAGCACTCAAATAAAATCCTTTGACTTCTTCTGAGTCCAGTGAAGGGAGATTCCATTCTTTGGGAAATGGTTTGGATAGGAATCGAAAAACAGAAAAGAGCCCGAATATATGAAGGCTAGGTTTGAATCCTGAGTCTTCCACATAGACCGTCATCATAAAGTGAAAACAGCAGCTCTACCGGTGGAAGAGCGATAGTAAATGGAATTATAAAAGGATAAAGTTTTCTGATGATGTGACTACGATGTCACCACTGTAAACATTCTGAGCTGCTTTTAAGAAAAATTCTAATTTCCATTTATTCTCTATTCCTCTCTAAAAATCAGATAATTCAATTCGATAAAGGATTCACGACCTCATTGCGAATGGCGAAGTGTGTTTCTGTGGTTCTCCTTCTACATAAATTCTTGAACGAGTGACATCTCTTCGTTCCGTGTCCTTTATTGTTTCAGAAGCGCTAGTGCTCTAAGACACTACACTGAAAACGTCTGCTGCACTGGATACGGAGGCAATAATTGTATAGGTAAGTTACTCTTCTTATCGTGAACGGGTCAGTTTAGTGTCTTTGTTTATGCATCAGTAGCAAAATCTACCAAATTAAAATAAGAAAACTTAATATCAACTATCGTTTAATCATCAATTGGAAGTCTCTTCTCTTTGAATGACAAAGGCCGTGCAAAAAAGTTGGTTTTAACTGTATTTCCATACAGCTAATATCGACCGACCGACTCTCAGATCTGTGCTAGAATCAAACAGGTTGTGTAAATCTGAAAGACCAAAGTGTTTAATAAAAAAACTGTTTAGTTTTGCTCCCCTGAAAAACGATGACGTAACGTATGAACGTTAAGAGCACGGAGAAGCTTCAATACGCCTTTGTAAGGAATAGATTCTACTTCGAATGCAACCTGGATTAATCAAATGTAGATATTTCCACATATTGAACAAATCCATGCGTTTACTGACTCTGTGAATACAAGCAAAGTTAAAACGTGTAAATATGGACTCTACACCCAGTTTTCAGACATATTATTACGGTGATTTAGGTGGGAACTCAACAGTTTCTGCCAGCTCTCTTTAATGAACCGTTGTTATAAACAACAAAAGCTGATTTTTTATATTAATCAACAGACTGCACCAGAATATCATAATTACCAATCTAATAAACATTAATTATCAAAGCTATTTACAATAATTACCACCCATTCTATTTAATGTCGTGTAAATAATTGGTAAAGGCGATCCTTAGCTTAGTTATCGTGGTTAATGAAGCTCTAGAAACCGTTTAGTCCAGTGTAAGTAAATTTGTTATTTGCTTCTTCTTTATATTTGTATAAGAAGTTAAGTTATGATGGAGAAGATGATTAATTCTGTCCGTGAATGAACAAAAAGTCAAAACTGTAACTACCGACCTTAGGTAGATTTTATCATTTAGCAAAAGCAGATAGGCACCTGCTGAGGATGGCATCTATCGCGACCATAGCTTTCCTATACCAATTAAAAGGTGTTTATTTAATTTTAATTAAAATATATTTCTTTAGTATATGATTGTAGATCCAAAACCGTCCTCTGATTCCCAATATTTTTACCAATTACCAGAAATGCTTTGCAGCTAAAATGTTCAATACACAAATCATTTTGTTTGTTTTCACCTCTCGGCCAGAATCTGATACAGAGTGTGCAATTGTTCTCACAGATTAAGACTTCATCTGTGTGCATAGGCTCCAACTGAATTCATATGTAAGATCTCATCGGTGTGACTCTCATTACTACTGTTAATGGTGACTGGCTCAGTGTCCAATAACTCCATTTGAAGACCATTACAAGCTGTAGAATCAAAATCAAACTTGACATCTAGTCTGGATGGTGTCTTGGAATATCAATATAGTATAATGGGCTTATTAAAAGGCTTTTCAACTTTTCCAGAAAATAAATAATTCTTTAAATTCCCAATCTTTTGAAAATCAACTTCGGTTGAACGCTGTCAAACCTCTTTTATTTCAGATATAAATGAGTGCCGCTCCAGCAGTCTCAATAGCTGTAGACAAAGGTGTATCAACACCTACGGCTCGTACAACTGCGGCTGTAACAGCGGATACCGTCTGTATGGAAGATATTATTGCACAGGTGAGTGAGTTTATGCAGTTTCTTGATGAAACTGTTGATTTCCGTCAAGCAACCTCATCTGTGATCTTGAATAGTTTTAGTTTATGGCAAGAACCACCAAACCAGTTGATTACACTTGACGGTGACATATTCCACTGATAAGGTATACTGCTGATTATTTATATGATTTTCCATTTCTCTTATTCCAGACATTAACGAATGCGTTACAAATAACGGAGGTTGTTCCAGTCACTGCCGAAACACAGGTGGCTCTTATTATTGCTATTGTAACACAGGCTACCTTCTTGGGTCCAACCGTAAAACCTGTCAGGGTGAGTTTCAGATTGTCAAGAAACCATTATTATTTTATATTCACAATCGACAGTTTAACCTCCTCGTTTATCAACTAATATTCCGGAAAACTTTCAATAGGAAAATTATTTATAATTGCATGACAAACATTCAAAAGTTTCCCTTTTTATAAAAATAAATGAACGCCTGTATACTTATGTTTGACGAAATATTATTTCACAGCGGAACAAAGGTCGGAGAGAACAGGTGTTTCACTGTAGGGTTGAGGTTAGGGTAAGAGTTTAGCGTTACGTTTAGAAACTGATGAAAAAGTAAAGATGACCTGTTGTCGTTAATGTAGTTTTCGCTTCTCATCGAATATATTTAAGTCTTTCATTGACTCTTGTCGATAGTGGAAATGATATTCAGATGAAAGTATATTCTAGGAATTCATTCCATCAATGCTGGTTTGTTAGCAATGGAGATGACACAATTTTAATGTAAATGTATGACTTTTTACCTGGTTTTTCCTTTTGTCTTCTCTTTTAGACATCGACGAATGTGCTATGAATAATGGCCGCTGTAGCCATACATGTTCTAACTCGCCTGGAAGCTTCTCTTGCTCCTGTCCAAACGGGTACCGTTTGTCGACTGACGGGAGAAATTGCGGAAGTAAGTGGGACGTACACAGCCAAAAGATAATTATCTCGGGCTCATTTCTATTCGGTAGAATCCGGCGAATGCTGCGAAACTCGCGCAATGTCATGAACGTCGTGTAGAGTGAGCAGGTATTCAGCTAATTTTAAAATTACTGTTACTGACGAACCACAATGGTCTGGTATTGATAGAATTGGGAGATTACTTTTGTTTACCTTCTTTTCTCTACCTGATAATTATCAGCCTTACCGATCAATTCACTTAACGGAACACGAAATTACGAATATTGGATTCACTCTCAATAATTTATCATTAATTTACTTGTGTTTAATGAGATTGGCGGCCTGATATCGCTAGGCCTAATTATCTATATGTACATAATTTTAAAATAAGCAAACAATGTCATTTTTTTAACAGCAAGTTTTATCATCAAATTTTCTCGAATTGTTTCACTTGTAAGTTATCGAGAGATGCAGTGCACGGCCAACAGACAAATCTTCCTGCTTCCATGTTGTCCATATTTCCGTTATTTCTGTGAAGATCACAACTGATTTCTGTCAAAGAAATAAGAACCTCTTAAAATATTGAACACATTTTTCTTCTGTTTATTTATTTCCAAAAGTATTTTTCACTGAACAAATGTTTATTTTGAACAACTGACATAAAGAAGCAAAAGTCCATTTTTTATTGGGCTTTTAGATGAGATATATATGAAATTCATTAAATGCGTGTAAATGTCGTTTTTTCAATTATTACATCATCCGTCAAGGTGAATCATTGATAAATGGAATCTAATTGATATTAAACTCCATGTAAATGAAATGAATAGGTGATGCTTACCATCTTTTTAGATTAAAATATACTGTGTATAAGAACCATTGAAATAAAATATTAAATTTACGTGCAAAACAAATAAGTTTAGTCAATTAATGAAATTGATAAATGTCTACTTTAACGTTTTGGAAACATTAAAAAAACAAAATTTAACTAGTTAATCAAAATATTAAAATGTGTAATTAGTATAAGATGAAATGTAGATTGATTTACTAATACATTAAATATTATAATATTCATAATTAACAATAAACCTGAAAATTAAATAAATTGTTTCCGAAATAAACTTGATTTTTTGTTTCGATTGACCGATTGCCATTACAGATATCGATGAATGCACTCTCGGTACGGACGGTTGTGCTCAGAACTGTATCGATTCTCAGGGATCCTTTCAATGCACGTGTAACGTCGGATTTACCCTTGGATCGGATTCAAAGTCTTGCTCAGGTAAAAATAAAACCACAATATTCCCTATTTTAAATCAACACTAACGTTAAAATCGACGACAGTCCGGAAAGTAGAGAACATCTCGAGCTCCGATAGTGACGTTCATTAAAGAATCTGGATCACCAGAAGATCTGAGACGCTCGATAGAGAAGGAACCAGACGGAGACAATAGCCATTGTCCTCCAACCTTGGTATTTACAAGCCTGATTATATTTAATGCCCTGAGAAGATGAGTAGATAATATTGAGGTAAAACGTCAAGAAAGAAAATTACGTCAAATTTATACATTAAAAAGAAAAAATAAACGACAGATTTCGAATTTATTTTCTATCAAATCAGGGCTCGAAATCCTTGGGGCTTCAAGGTTCTGATTTTATATGGAAAAAGGGAGAAATAACAACAATCAAGTCTAACACCGGTTCGAGCTATTAGCTGGTGAAGGAAAGTAGACTTTGTTTGGGACAACGATCTTTATTTTGATTCAATCTTGTACCAGTAAGTTTTGTTGGGAGGTTAATATGGGGGTCAAACCGAGCAAACAAAAGTTGATAATCTGCAAAACCGGTTACAATCGAAGTTCGTTCCCGAAGATTTTTTTAGATTCCCTGGTCTGTCTAGACTCTGTTAAAAGGGCCAACCAAAGTCTGTCAACTTATCAAGAAAATAGTCTTAAATTCTACAACGAACGTTTTAATATACGACTGTGGTGAAATGTTTCTGTTTTAGGTATTTTAATTGTTTCTGTTTATTACTATTTTAGATATCAACGAATGTAATGCTAATAACGGCGGCTGTGCTCAAACCTGTTCCAATGAAATAGGGAGCTACACCTGTTCTTGCAGAACCGGTTACCTACTGGCAAGTGACGGCAAATCGTGTGACGGTGAGTGAAAATAAACAATAATAAATACACTGGAGGCCCCACTTGCTGATTCACCAATTAAATATCTCAGAAGGACTCTTTGATAATAAACATCTTGTATCCACAAGATTCTAACTTAAAATTATGTTGATGCGTTTTGACATAAAGGTCTTTTAAACATTCACATAAAATATTACGTGTACCTATAATGTTGATCAAATATGGGATATCCTACTGGAGAAATTAGTCATGGTCCTCAGTACCCTATATAAATGCGAACAATTGTTATTCTAATTGCAGACGATATAACTTTTCAACAAATGATGACAAATTATTATTAGACATTATTATAAAATGCGTTATCAACGTAGTTTCTCTATACTCACCCATCAAAGTAGCCAAGCATAACTTCTTCAGAGACAAGGGTAGTCTTTACACTTACTGTAAGTCTGTTCATCTTGTGTACATCAGCCAGGACAATTTCCTCTCAAACCTTCCCGTATCTATGAATTATAAACAACTTGTAAAGAGGTTTTTTTGTTTTTAATAATATGACAACAAGCGCTTGATTTTCCCGAAAGACGCAAAGATATGCCTTTAACATAGACTTTTTTCAAAAGATTGTTTCCATTTGGTTACCATTTCTTTCCTTTCGACGGTTTTATTTCTCTCTATGGACATTTTGTTTGCTTTAAAGATGAAAGACAAACTAAATTATTTTTATTGTTTCCTTGCTACAGATGTGGACGAATGTACAATGAATAACGGTAATTGCCAACAGATATGCAGCAACACGGTGGGGTCATTCACGTGCTCTTGTGGAAGTGGCTACAGCCTGAAGACCGGAGGACAATGCGCAGGTAAGAGCTTGTAGTGCAGACCGTCAGCCTTATTTATGTTCGACGACACCAACCATATAACGTTTAAATTAAGGTCCGTTAGTATTGTGTTGCGGGTATCGAACCTAGAAACTGTTGATCCAGAATCTGGCGCTGCAATCAGCGCATCAGCACTGGAAATAAGAGAGACGACTGTTACAGACGGCATCCACACTCAGCAAGCTTCCTCGAGGGATGTTGAGAGCATCGTTAGTGTCGGTCAGGTTTGCATAAAAATTAACCTCTGCACAATGCAGGCCTATCCTGAAGACATTCGTTAAAGGCTTGAAGCCGCGGCAGAAACGTCAGTTAAAGATCATTTACAGATCGGAAAGGAAGGCCGCATAATACACAACACAGCACCATTGGCAACTGATTACGTAAGAGCCTCGTCTGCTATTTTTAGTCCAAAAACTCTACGTAATACTTAAGTTACATAACAATGAGACTAACATGATTTTTTTAATGAAAAGTACATCTATTCTTACACTGAACTGTTACTATTAGTGACAGAATTGTGTTGTGATGTAAAGGAAACCGAAGAGGACATTTCTGCAGATACACGAGATTATGATCAAGTTTCTCGTAACTTTTGTTTTTTTTTTAAAGCTCGGAACTCAGATACTAATGGAAGAATTCAATGTCGTAAAACGTCTTAATAGTTCAGTCCAGAAAGCTGTTACTTGGCGTAACCAGAGTTCACCTTTGTGTGTATGGCCGTGTATGATTTTTAAAACCTAAAATTGTAATACAAGGCAATGATACTGGCTGCAGTTAACTCTCTCTATATACGTCAGATGGAGAGGTAACTGCCTTCGTGCACAGATCGCACTCAGTGTAATTATTTTATTCCTTCATAGTTTAATTTTTCTCAATATCGATTGAGCAGAATAAAATAAAATAAATCGTTTCTCAACTTACAGATATTGACGAATGCCAAGATAGCAATGGTGGATGTTCGCATACTTGTGTAAACGAAGCCGGTTCCTACAGGTGCGCGTGCCCAAGTCTCTACGATCTTATCGGCAATACTTGCTGGGGTAAGTGGACTTTAACTAATGAAGTAGAACGGCAAGTTTAGGAGAAACATATTTTTATTAATTACTCTTCTCTCGTTTGTATTCAATGTTTTATTTTTATCCAGCGTTTTCTTTCTATATGAAAAGGGGCCACCTTAATATTGTTCCACTTATAAACGTAGGTGACGTTTACCATTCAGGTGATTAAAGAACCGATGATGTGTCGTAGATGTCGTAGTAAAGCAGTGAGTCACTAGGATGACGTCAATGCACCAGTTATGTGTAAGCAACTTCTTCCGTGGCCTGGGATTAACTATCAAAGCAGAAAAGATCCTGAGATAAGTTATCTCCATGAAAAATTAAATCGGAGTTTAAGCACACTGATGAAGATGGCAACAAGCAACTTACGATAAACGTTAGCAACGCATCATATTTCGATGATGGTAAAATCAAAGAAATTACTGCCCACCACAGTTCTAGCTCAGCAGCAAAAACATTCTACCCGACCTTATCACACAATGTTTAATATCAATCATTTATATTTCAACTTGTGTGTTATTAATCTCTAGAGAACCTTAGTTTTCAATTAATTAAACAAATAATCTTCTTTATCACCCGTTTTCACCTCTCTGGAACATGTTTCAAAGACAAAAAAAATATTAACAAGTGAAAACCTTTATCTATCATGCAACACGGTGGCAATTACTTTTGTCGGTACGTAGTAGAGTTCGTGAGTAATTAGACAGATTCTTTACCTGGTTAAACTCGCGATCGTGGAATCTGCCGGCTAAACTAACAAATAAACCACGTGATTGCACCAGTTTGAAGAGAGGAAACATTCCTCTCAATGTATTTAGTGGCGAAAGAAGAGAACAGACATCTTTGTGACTATAGTTCATTGCTATGTGCCAGCACGGGAACCTCAGGTGTATCTTTGTATCATGTTCGTGTTTCTTTCCAGAACGCTGGTGTCTGAACACTATCGAAGTTACCAACTGCAAGGGTTGTGCTGTGGGAGATTACAAGCCCTTCCCCCACAATACGGGCCAGTTCTACCAATGCGGAAGCAACGGAAAGATGTATGAAATGCAATGTCCCCCGGGAACAGAGTGGAAGCAAGACAATGTGACCTGCGACAGACGTAAGACTTCAATTTCTACTCTAATAGCATCAAGCAGTAAACGCCATGTGCACTGAACTTGAAGTAGTAGTAAAGTCCGCGTGTGACTCCATCACGTGATGTTTCAAAATCTGAAATATATTCAAAAATATCAAAAGAACGAAGGTTGAAGAAACTCAAAGAATACACGAGCTTTCAGTATGGAATGGCGATTATAACTGTGAAGTCGCCAATAAAACAACTCATGAAGCACAATGGAAATTAATTGTTTGAGGTCAATATGCTGTGTGTCAAGAGTTCGAGTATAAGCAGGTTTTTTTAAATTGTCTAAAATTTTTATCAGTCACATCTAGGTAAAGATACGTGACTGTAAATTCATTTGCTTAGGAAATATGTTCTCTGGTATACTTTCATATGTAAATATTAAATTTAAAACAATTAAGACAATACTAAAAGCATTAATTCCCTGGTCCCGCGCTTATTCCCATTGTAACGCTTCATTGGAGACGTTGGTTTGGAGAGATGTCTTTTACTATTTCCAGCTGGATCCCCAGTTTCAGCAGACGAGGTGAAAGGCTACACGGCAGCCGATGGTAAGTACTGAGATCTGTCCTATCGTATGCATGCCATTCTTCGATTATCCGCTGACCGATTTCTCCAGCTCTTCATTCGCACGAGGAAGGTCCTGATTTGTTTTGTTCACAAACCGGATTCTACAGCAATGGAGAGCTTTGTGCCAGGTGACCTGACCACACTCCCTTCCCTCGAGTCACATAAAATTACCCGCGGTAAACAAACGACGAACTTTTCGGTCCTATTCGAAGATTTTGTCGAAGGAAATCACACACAAAAACACGGATGTTTATCATTAGAATTGGAGCGCATTAAGGTAAGACGACTGTAACAATCGATGTCTGGTTGCACACGAGGCTGTAAGTTATCGTTCCGTTCCGCACCAGTCACGCCCTTAAACAGAACCTCTTTCCTTTTCTCTTTACTTCTCCTTATTCTTGTCGAGTCTGAAATGTCGACGAAGCTGAAAGAATGGAAAATTCAGAAAAATTCGAACGTTCGCGCAGAACAGAACTGAAAGAGGAATTCATTTTTTTTTAAAGGGCTAATTCGATACGTCAGCAACTAAAATATTTTAAGAATATTTTTGTCATTCTATAACATCCACTGAGCATATGGTATAAAGCTAACAAATTATTTCTATAGTTATTTCGTTTGTGGAAGATATCATTTGAAGCTTCGCAGCTCGATATCGATCCATCAGCAAATCTTTCCCGAATACATCACGAATAGAAAGGAAAACACTGAACGTATCAATAGCAGGTGTAAACAGAAGTAGGCATATCTTTTTTTACTAAATTACAAAACTGAATCAGGAAATATAAATGTATATTTAATAATTTTAGCTGAAAACTTATGCAAGCATGAAAACAAAGTGCCCGGATGTACCAGCTGCAGTGAAGGCTCTATGTATCCAATCGAAGGAAACTCCACTGCGTTTAATCTGTGTTCCAATGGCGATCTCTACGTCTTAACCTGTGCCGAGAATACAGTATATTCCCAGTCAGTGCTGACTTGTGTCCATGGAAAAAGTGGTGAGTGTTTTAATTTTTACCTTTATGGAAGCGGATTAAAAAGCTTTGACCATAACGAGCACTCAGATGAGGCAGGTGAAACGTTACTCAGGCTGTTGTAGATTACCTGCGTTCATTTAGGAAACCTACCCTCTACAGATAATCAAACTTGTCGTAATCATAAAATATAAAAACTAAAATTACGAAAAGACGGCATTTTGTTTGTTTCAAGTGCAACTATAAATTAATTACACTAAGCACGAATTAACTAATTCAGATGTAAAGAAGATCGGAGATAAACTCTTGTCCGACTAAGGTTATAAATACCTGAGCTTTCATTTCTCCAGTTTTGAGAGTAAAATAAGCAACAACGAAATCTTATTTTTTCTAAATGTAATTTTTTTTAAAATGCGTTAAAAGAAAACGTGGAACCCGTGAAGCGTAAGGACAGTCTTTGAAAACATCCAATCATGGAGAATATTCCACAAAATATTTAATGGTCAAAGTATTGGAACAAATGCATGCAATCTAGCGGCGATATCGAAAATTTCACACCTGGCCCCGGCTCTACAGATAAGGGGTTCATCACCTGCCACTTGACGTTGAACGGCACCAGGTTCCATTTACGATTCTCCCCGGAGAGCGGTCCAATGTTGTCGCTCCTACGCCATTCTGTATCCGCTAACAATAGAAACCACTATTTTGGCGATGGAGCAGCCTTTCCTGACAGAAAGCAGCTCATTACAATTAGCGTGGTTGCTAGGGGTCCGTATTCGCTCGTGTACCTCAAACCTTGGCGTACTGGCGGAAGCTCGGTGACACTGTAATTGAGGGTCTCAAAACGATTTAGGGAAGAGGATCGAAAGCAAATGCTACTAGTATTAAAGGCAGTATACACGGCTTTTTTGATAATCACTTGATCCTAACCGAATTGTGAATAACAAACATAGCTCAACAAAAATGAATATTTTTGCATAGGGGTTAAAGCCTCGTTGGAAACTATCTAATTAATGCCCTGAAGGTGTTTAGCTGGTAGTGGGTCCAGCGGAACTGACCTTTGTTATTCATTTTCTTTTCTAGCCTCGAGTTCCTCTCAGTCATGCACCAATGGTTACTCTGCCGACCCTAGCAACAGCGCGAAATACCTTCAGTGTGTTCATGGCAAATGGATGTCCATGAAATGCGCCCCCGGAACAGTCTGGGACCAGACAACTATGGGATGCCAAAATCCTTGAGGGCTTTCACTCCAATTTTATTGTATTTCTAACCATGCGACTACTAACAATTTCTTTAAAATAGTTAGATTTTCAAACATCGGCATCTAAGGCTCCGTTGAACCTACCTTGAAGAAACCCAATTTTCTGTTAAAACGAGATATTCAAGTTAGAATAATTCAACAAACCAAAAACAAAGAAAAATTCAAATAATAATTGTAAATTTGCAAAACTTTTCCCAAGCAGAAATTTGTAATACAAATAAAAACAGATTTTATCTTGAAGATTTGTAATGGTTTTACTCAGATCCTACAGTCTTCACGACTCTCTCTCTCTCTCACCTGAAATAATACGTTAATAATCGGATTTTTGCGATGCTTTGGATCCATTATTATTTACATTTCCAATCCATTTTGCTCGAATACCTGAGCGATTACCTTAAAGTTTCACTAACTTTTACTTTTCGCCGATGAGGAATAAAAGGGCCCAATAAAATCCTTTTAATGGGAAAAGAACAAATTTAGTTCCCTGCAAAATGTTGAACTTGTTGTTGAAGCAAAAGAGAGAAAAGAAAACCTAAATCCTCCGTGGGTCCAGGAATTATGTATTGTGAACACCTGTTGTGAATCTACCTTCAGTTTGTTTTCATTACTGTTACGACATTTTCATTGATGAATTCATCTATTCCAACATTTCATGAAACAAGCGATTTTTTATATATTTACCTCTGAAAGTATTTTTAATATTTTAATATGTTATTAATATATCATACAAACATATATATCCCAGGGATCTCGTGATCCGCCTTAAGCATCAAATGATCTCAGCAGTTTATTTCATTTGATCCGCCTTTTCTCCGAGTTTGACGCTGTATTAACGTCACGAGGTTTACGAAATATTTAAAAAAAATAAACTAAGCACAACTTTGTCACCTTTTGTCTGCTCTGTTTTCTGATACACCTGACTTCATCTGTTTGATTGGTTATATGTAATAAAGTCATCTAAAACATTCTCCTGTTCTTGTTGGCACTATTAATTAGATAGTTATGCCTATTCCAGTCTTCGGACGATAATAGAAATTAATGTACATCTTTCGAAGTATATTGAATAACGAGAAATCGAACGTCGAAACAAAGATCAAGGATCCAGGTAGAAGCAGCTGATTATCGAGGAATCAAAGGAAACTCTCACAAGATGTATAACGACAATAACGATCGGACAAACTGCCAAGAAATAGCGTTAATTTTGTTGTGTCAAAATTCCATTGGATTCTTCGCTCGTAAAACTAATCTTAGTTCTTATTCCTTTATGCAGTTCTTCATTTGGCCTGCCTCCACTCGGTATTAAAGTCCCCTTCATCTTTAATTACACAACCAAAATATCGCCTTTACTTCAACTTTAATGACCGACATTAAGAAGCAGATTACCATCCTCACTTTCACGATCAACACGAAAAGCTAAACAAACAACCCTTCGTGCTTGTTATCTACTCTAGTGTAAGATACCCGGGTCAATCTTTCGTCATTAAAGCTGCAGTACAGACGGCCGACGATGGCTTGAAAAACATCTAAAATTATAAACAAAAATGGTTTTTAAACATCGGAAAACTTAGTACAAGAAGAATATGGAAAATTACAGATCTACATCTGTGCATATTAACCATGAACCTTTGACCTCAATCCTTTATTTCTGGTTTGAAGAGCAATAGGAAAACAGCAGAGGATATATTAAAGTTACATAGCACGACAAAGCGTAGAACTGGCTGTGGAAAGTTTGCAACGGACGACGTCGGAGGGGACAAACGGAGGTACAAGTGCAACTTCTACGGACGATGACGAATATAGTGGTGTAGCGGCAGGCGGATACATTCCTGCATCCTATGATATTAACCACCTCTCTGAAAGCCATTGTAGAGATAATAATAATAATAATAATAATAATATAATAATAATAATAATAATAATAATAATAATAATAATAATAATAATAATAATATAATAATAATAATAATAATAATATAATAATAATAATATAATAATAATAATAATAATAATAATAATAATAATAATAATAATAATAATAATAAATAATAATAATAATAATAAACGAAAAACACAAAATCACATCTTCACAGCCAAAAATAAAAATAGTTAATAGGGTCAAGCTAATACCTATACATTGATCCTCGTCGGAGCGAAACTCACAAATGTATAATGTTATACAATGTTCTCTTTGCAAATCCAGGGCCTGGGGGGACCGACTACGTCTCTGAGTGAAATCCAACAAAGGCTAACAATTAACTGGATAAAATCCTGTCAAGACGATCGACTGAGAAGTTGAAAACCACACAGACAGTTGACGTAGCGGAAGTACATCAAAGTAGGGAAGGCGAAAATGGAGGATGACCTGACCTCTGAAGGGACACGCAGGCATTAGAACAGACATTTGCATTATTCTTATTACCATTAGTTGGATTCTAAATAATCATTATTTTCTTTCGCTTAACTTTAAATCTCTCATTAAGTATTCTAGATCACCACTGTATCTGGACATACGTGTAAGAGTTCATTATTCTCGGATGTAAGGAAAGTAAAATCTTCCATTTCTATTGCTTCCTTACAAGTTTTAATTTTGTACCCTCAGTTTTATTTAAAAGCTCAAATTTCATTTTTCTATAAACTCTAAATATTTTCTTTTAAAAAATGGAAACTTATTTTAAACTTTGTATCTGAGATATCGCGTTGTATTTTCACCTATTCATTTATCCTCCCCATTATAAGTTTGATTTAATACAATGGGTAAAATACCAACTCTCACTCCAGTATTGAAATCTGACCACTATTTTCGTCAAAGATTTTAAAACCATTTCAACTAATAACATAAGTACTGTCAGCATCCCATTCTATCCGATATATTAACATATGCTTTGTTAATCCTATCATTAGAATTAGAAAGATTATTAATGCTAATCATTTTGTAATTATCTAAATTTAAATCTTTTCAGTAAATGAACTCGAACCACCTGTTTTCTAAACGTTGGCTGTTAAAACTTTAAATAATAATAAACTATTTGTTTGATCCAAACCAAAATTCCTTATCCTCTAAGTAGACAATTTACTGGCAAGCTCACCGTTTATATTTTGTATTTTGAATCCTTTTTATAATAGTTATTATTGAAAATGATTAAGCAAACATAACAGATATGTTTGTAAGTGTGGAGAATACTGACATAAGTCTTATACCAAATGAAAGCGAGAATAATAACAATTCTATTTATTTTTATTAATTCTTTATAAACCTGAATCTTCTACTTCATCTATTTCATTAGGAACAACATCATTATCATTTATATGTACATTATCATGAGGTTTAATTTAATTTGTAACTTTTAATTTATTTATTTATGAAACTTAAGATAAAAGTCTGAAAAATTTAGTCTGTAAATTTTTTGTTTCTTTATACTTTTATCACATTCAGGGTACATTTTAAACATAACTGACCACAAATAGTACTGTTTAATTTTAATTTTAAAGCAAAACTGCATGCTGTAATTTTTAAAATTATTTGGAGAAAGCAAATCGAAAGAATCATAATACTAACAATTTCATTAACTTTGTACCAATAAGTGTGCAGTCATGGCATTTAGCTGAATCAAAATTTAAAACAGTACAATCTATTTTTGTAAGTTTATTTTAAAGAATATCTCGCATAAACTCCTTTAAATCTTTAAATTCTAACCACAATTCTTTACAACAGAATGTGTTACAGGTCTTTTTATTTAATAATGAAGGAATATAGATGAGCACAATTTTGAATGGCAAATTAGGGCCAAGTTTTACACCTCCAAGAAACCTAGTTTTCAACTCTTCAAACTTACAAAAAGCATTAATTAAATACTTAACATTTTAAAATATTTCTTGATGTTATATGAATTACGACACATATAACTTTAAGATACAAACCACCACTGTGATCAAGATAACAACTTACCACCAGTTTTTCATCCATCAGTCTCAGCCAGGCCTTCAAGAAACTCTGTAACTATTGAGCCTAAAGTTATGAAAATCAAGTTTTCAATAATAAAATCGGTAAAGTAGCTCCATGAAATCTACAACATTTGTACCTTTAGCAAAAATTTCCTTAAATATATGCACCGAATGATTTTATGACTCCATCTACAAATTTGTCTCAATATTCCGAAGTAATTTGTTCGGTCGCATTCTTTCGTTTGCGAGAATTTCACAGCAAATAACACATTGCCGACGTTGATCGCCTCTGTCACCATTCCATGTAAATCCGAACTGTAAGTAGCCGGAATCATACTTCCCCACTACTTTTCGTCGTTTTGTTAATTGCGAACTTGTTGAAGTTTTTTCAGTTCTCGTTCGATTGTCCGATTCGACTGCAGCAGACACTCTTCCTTTTGTCTTTTTTCCATTTCAGCGACTTGCGCGTTTTTGGTGAATCTATTGTCAACCACTTATCCATTCTTGCAATAAACTCGAGACAAAAAACCCCATCGCAACGCAAAAGAACTGACAGCCGTTCGAACTTGAAACATAATTTGTGTTCCGTAAATAATGACCCTAAAATATATTTCATTTTGACCGCTTCTCTCTGTTGTTTTTACATTGTTCTCGAGTACTCTGCGCATGTAAATTAACGGAGGAAAACAGAAACAACGACGAGTTCTGCTTCCCCGTTACGAAAATATTTTAGGCGGCAATTTTAATTCTTCCAATTCATAGGAGCATAAAATTTATTTCTAATTCTTTACAAAAGGGTCCCCAGATTGCCTCTAACGAGGTGAGTAAGCCCCTCAAAATTGTAGGCCCATGCAAACTGGCCCACCTCCCTCTGTTCAGCCCTATTGCCACGTAGTATGTTAAAGTTTATCACGACCAACACTTTGACAACCGCTGTTCTAGACTATTCTTCATGTAACCCCCTCACACACACATACACACAAATACTTTGACAAGATCGACGTCGGGTCATCATTCCGCAAACTTAATAGGCTATTTAAAGGCATTTATGCGCAGCACTGGACATTAACACCTGTACGTAGTTAATGTTGCGTGTTGTTTTCGATCAGAGCCTGGCGCTGGTATTTATAGATATTATTTTATATATTTCCCTATTAGGAATATACTGGCAATATTTGAATAAGAAAAGGCTTTTAAAAGGAAACATTCCAAAACACTTACAAACGCTATAAAGATTTTAAAGAATTATTGCCTTTCATGGATTTATGGTCGTTATAAAAGTAGTTTTGCAACTATTTCTTTATCTGGAATTTTTTGAAGAAAGGTAACAGCTTTATAGAGACTGGAAACGAAACAAGATGAAGCAATGGGGTACCGCGTTTTTCTTCTTCCGAGATATGCTGCTTGTGTAAACGAAACACTTCGTGGACTGACAACTATTATATAATTCAGTGAAAGCAGTTAAAATAATGATTAAGTACATACTGAGGTTACTGCATTGTTATACGACCTCGGGAAGGATGCGTCAAAACAGGCGTCCGTCTGTAAAATTAACATTTCAAAGTTCTAATTTTGTCGAATGCAGTGACACACACACACACACACACACCTGAAGTAGAGCAGAGTAAAAAAGAAAAGAAAAAAAATTAATCTTCCAGTATTTATTTCGGACTCAAAAGTATTTCATTTTCTCGTATTTAACAAAGCAGATTCACTGCATCGTTGCTTCGTCGTCAGCGAGGTAGGTATGTTATCCTCGTTATACTGGTTCACCTAAGCAATTACTTTAGAAAAATATCCCCATAGTTGTGGTGTTGACTGAAACATTTCATATTTCTGTTTCTGACCCAGTAAAATCCCTTTGTACGCGGACGCTGTCAGTTTTAACCGTAGAATGTCGTTACCCTGTCAGCAGGTAAGAGGGACGCAGAGGATCCTCCATTCAATCAGCCGTCCCCTTTCTCGAACACTCGAACCGTCTGCATCGACCCCTACTGCGAGGTTCGCCTCAGTGTCTCCTTCCCACAAACCGTTAAGTGGTTTCCACTGACGATGGGTCTACTATGTGAATGAGACTTTAAACAAATATTTAAACCCTTTTAAGATATTCGTTTTGAAGATGTAAAGGGAAACTCCAATTATTTGAAATTTTCCTTTGTTTTCCTTCACTTGCGCGACAAACTTCGTTCGACGGTGGATCGCAGTATAAATCTGTTGTGAACGTATCTCTAATTTAGCCCCCATAATAAAGGAAGCGGGGTGGTGGTGCTGTGGTCACTAGTTTACTTCTACATCTAAGAAATAAAAGGTTCTAGTACGGATTTTCTACGGTAGGTGAGTGGCTGTCTGAATCGCCCTGTTTTCCTCCCATAGTATAGGAAACTGAAAGCAGGATATTTGTCTCGGTTGATGTTTCGTGTGCTAACGTCAGCAGGCAGGTTCAAAGAAGTTTGGAGAACAAAGAATAGATAAGTAGATAGGGTTGTTTTCATTTTAAGTCCAATTCATAAGTTTCAAGGAGATTGGATAACATGTAAAGGCTCCCTGACCCGTGTTGATGGTGGTAATCGATATGGATCATACATTGATGAATGCTATCAATATTAAGTAAACTCGATGCTAATTTTCTCACTCGTAAACAGTTATATTACTATTATTGTATGCCATGTGACTAGGACAGAATTATAACTAATGTGTAAATATGCTTCCAAGTATTATGAACCGTAGACAGCCAAAACAAAATTTACCTGTCCACACGCTCAGAACCTAAAATTAGTTGTCTTTTAGGTTATTAGATTTTATTAATGGTTTCGTAGACAGTAAAAACTTTTTCTATAATGGTCACAAAGAGATGTAACTAAACCAATTAAATTAAATATTTATAGATAACCGACGGAAATTTAAGACTTTGGTTGAAAAAATAATGACTAAAGGGCCTAACGTTCATAATCAATTATAGAGGAAAGGGGATGGCGGCAAATCTATTTTGCTTCTTTAATCTAATTAGATCCAGTATATTTAGATCATTTAGATTTTGTTATTTGAGACACCTTTACATCATTCAAAATATAGAGCAGGGGTCGGCAACCTACGGCTCGCGGGGTGGATCCGGCGCGGCTCGATTGCGTCAGTCCTACTGCGGTAACAATTCGAGTTCCGGCTCCTGTCGCCAGCATGTTGTCCGTGATTCTATGATGGTGGCGGAGCGACAGGAAGTTGTCTGAGGCCGGTGATACAAGTGTGAGTTACTGCAGAGGCAGGGGCGTAGCTAGCGTTTGTGCCGCCCTCTAAATAACGTAGAATTTCAAAACCTCCAAAAATTCATTTTTTATTTATTTATTTATTGAAAAAAAAGTACTATTAGAAAATAAAAATTATCAAATATATAATGAGAAAATATTGATATTCAATTCAAAATTAATTAGAAGTGACTCACTTCAAGTGAGCAAATTTCTTTTACAGCAAATTTTAGAAAAACTTTCTTCCTTTCAAAAAACTACCATTAAAAATTGAACGAAAAATTCAGGAAAAAAATAATATCTGGAAAAATAGAACGAAAAAATACATTATATATGTAACATACTGTCCTGAACTAAATTTGACAAACACGCACTCGGACCAAAAAATGCCGCCCCCCCAAAACGTGCCGCCCGGGGCGGACCGCCCCTGCCGCCCCCTATTAGCTACGCCCCTGTGCAGAGGCCTGTAAAACCGGGAGTTCCTGCCGTGAGGAACCAGCCTGCGCGGGCGGGTGGCTGGCTATAACCTGAAGGTTTTGATAACAATACCCAGAACTTTGAGCGACTAATTTTTAATTCATTTTAAATAGTGTTTGGGACCGACTGATTTTAATGACAACATCCGCGATTATAATAAACGGCTTCCTATGTATATACGAATGACGGGAAAGCAAACTACCAGATTAATATGCATGAGATACTCTCCGCGCGCGCACGTTTTTCACGTTGGCTCGTTCAAATTTGTGAACAGAACAGCGTAGGCGAGTTATTTTCAAGAAATATTTCGCACTAATTACCCCTTTTCTACATCCGCCGCGGAATGATGCTCCCTCAGAGTTGGTGGTTAAAAGGCATGCTAGGGCGACAATGACGGGAAAGCAAACTACCAGATTAATATGCATGAGATACTTTCCGCGCGCGCACGTTTTTCACGTTGGCTCGTTCACATTTGTGAACAGAACAGCGTAGGCAAGTTATTTTCAAGAAATATTTCGCACTAATTACCCCTTTTCTACGTCCGCCGCGGAGTGATGCTCCCTCAGAGTTGGTGGTTAAAAGGCATGCTAGGGCGACAATTCACGCATTGGTAGGTATATCACGCGACTTCTCGACATCTCTTGCAATATATCAGCCTGTCTGCGAGAACGATCACATGAGTTGAAGAAATGTCAGCAGATTTTAAAAGTTGTTTTATGGGATACTTGCAACGAATAATTTTTTTCAGTTGCGCTTGATGAGAGCACAGACTCGAGAGACACTGCTCAACTTGCAGTGTTTGTGCGAGGAGTGACGTTATTCAATTAATTCCTATGAAGGAGACGGTTACTGGAGCAGACAATTTTGAAGCTTTGTTGAAAATGATGTCAGAAATGACACTTGATGTGTCGAAGCTAATTGGCACCACAACTGATGGGGCACCAGCGATGGTGGGACAGAAAAAGGCATCATTGCATTGCTGCATGGGATATCACAGAAACTGGTTAAAATTCATTGCTTTATCCATCAAGAGGCATTATGTGCCAAGTCTTTGAAATTAAAAAATGTTATGAACATCGTTTTGAAGTCAGTAAATCCGATTTTCTCTCGTGGATTGAATCTTCGCTGGTTTCAGCAATTTTTGTTGGATATGGAGGCAGGATATGGAGACCTGGCTTATTTCTGCAATGTACGCTGGCTTAGCCGAGGGTCAATGCTGGAAAGAGTATTTGCATTGCATGAGGAGGTGGCAATATTCCTTGAAAGCAAAAATGAGGATGCTTCACATTTTCGTGGTCCTGATTGGCTTGCAGTCTTGGCATTTCTTGTGGACATTACATCTCATTTAAATAACTTAAATTTACAATTTCAAGGAAAAATTCAGCTGATACATGAGATGCATGGTCATATTGTGGCCTTTGGAAGAGAGCTGCAATTGTGGGAATACCAGTTTCAAAAAGGAAATTGCGCACATTTTCCTACTTTTCAAAAAAGTAAAGCACAAGATCAAAGCATTTTTGTGAATATGGTCCAAGAATTGAGAAGAGTTTTCATCTCGTTTAGCTGATTTTCGTTTGCATGCAAATGAGTTCAAGCTGTTTGCTACTCCACTTAATGTGGAAGTGGACACTGCATCAGAAATTTATCAAATGGAATTGATTGAGATGCAATGTGACGATGTATTGAGATGTAAATTTCATTCTGAAGGTGTGTCAGTGCTTGACGTCTGTAGAAAATATATTTATCCTAGTGGGAAGTATCCTAACTTAGTTATCCATGCAAAAAAGATGACTTCATTTTTTGGCAGCACTTATGTGTGAACAATTATTTTCAAAAATGAAGCACACCAAGAACCATTTGAGAACAAGACTGACTGATGCCCATTTGGATACTGTCTTGCTATTGACACCAACAAGTCTGACATCCAATATTGAGGAGCTTTCAAGCAACAAACAGCATAAAGTTTCACATTGATTCATCGACTCTTTGTATTAAAATTAGGTAAGTTTCTTTATTATACTTAATTTACCACCATTGAATGCTTCATGTTTATACTTTTTTATGCTTTAAAGATTGTCTTTAATAGATTCAAAAGATTCCTTGATTGAAATAAATTGCGACTAAACTCTTTGATTACTTATTGGCATCCTTGGTTAAGCAAAAATAATTTTCTAACACCTGTTATTCATTGATTTCGTGCAAAATATAACTAGATGTATTTAAATGGATAATTCCCATATTTCTTTTATGGCATTTACCTGGCTCACCATTCACTCGTTAATACGCTATCTGGCCCGCAGAGGCAAAAAGGTTGCCGACCCCTGGTATAGAGTAATAAAACGGGGTATGCTAATAAATTTAATAAACAGATAATACACATTCTTTGCAAATAAAAATACATTAAAAAGTGTACTTTTCATCTATTTAACATAACATCGATACTTCACTGAAAATATTTCCAACTAAAAATCATCTAGACATTTTGGACCACTGACAAGAAAAGGACATTATTTTGGTGAAAATACAATAGTCGAGTTTTTAATTCTAAAATCCAAATAAGTTAATTAAAAATCAGTTTAATTTTGCTGTATAAATACGTTAAAATTGTTTAATGAAATAAATTAAATTGATGATCAATAGTTTAAATTAAATTTAATAAATACAATTAATTTGAAAACATTATGAATGCTTTAAGAATTATTGAATAAGATAGCAGAAGGATGGAACAATAGTAAAAGCTAAATTTTCTGATAGTTTTGATTTATCATTTACAAAGACTACAAATTGTAAAAAAAAATTTTATCCAACACTAAATTTAGATTCTATAAAACAGAAAATTATTCCGATTAATCTTAAGCAGGTTACTCTTTTTCAATTGTTAATAAAGATATTTTAAATATTGGGCTGATAATGAATTTACGTTTACCACAATAATCATAGATACCGGTGGGTGCGAAATCATACATTAGCAGAGAAACTCAAAGATATGACAGACAGAAATCATTGGCATTCATAAAAAATATTGTATTAACACTAAAGCTAATTCTGATCTCAAATCAACCATTGCTTTAGTTTAACTGTAAAGGCGATTTTATTATAGATAAGAGGTTAAGAAATATATAAGGTTTTAACAATGAAGAATTTAACTTTTGCTTATAATAACAGTGATAATCCAATTAATGCTTTTCAGTTAATTCTATCCCTTTACACTGTGGTTTGATAGAAAGGTTCATATATCCATGAAGATTGCTCTCAAACATTGTTCATTTTATCTCATTGTTTTACTTGGATATTAAATAGTTGGAAAGACCAAAATATGTAGCTGATTTATAAGCTGATAGAATCGTATTTCATGTATTTAAATTTGGATTACAAATTAAAACTATTTATAAAATTTTAAAAAAATAACGATTTTCAAAAGTAAATTCAAAACAATAAATAATAATTCAAGTAATGTTAAAATGAAAATCCTTATTCAAGTCATAAATATTTTAATTACCGAATCAGAACTAAGAGATTTAAGAAAAATCAGCTAAAGCTGTTACAGAACCAAATTGGGTTATTTATGGATTTTTGTATATTAAATAGAATACGTTGAGGCACCAGGTTTAATTATTGATAAAACTATAACAAATGAGTTTAATGAGTGCGAGTCTAGAACAAAACCTAAATAATCCTGGTGAAGAAATCAAAATTACAATACAAAATAAACACGTGCCTTTGTTGTTGTATAAAGCTAGGCTATTGTTTGAAGAACTTCTAAAAGTGATAATACAGATTGTTGGTCCTGATCATGTTTGAAAAATAACGGAGTTTTGCATTTATTCGTCTGATTAAATTTATTTTAAGCGGTAAGAAAACCGAAACGAGAAGGAAAACTTCGGTGATAACGGTGTATTGAAGTGTACATTAAAGAAATGAAGATAAGGTTATATAAATTATAATAAATGCATTTTACAGTTATTGAATTTAAGTGTGTAAATAAGGACAAAAAGATAAGCTATCCACAATCATTTATAATTATAGTGCGGAAGTTGTCTCTCTTCAACCCTTCAATTGTTACCCACCTTTTCTTTGCAGTAAGCCTACTGGTATGATGTTTACCTTTTCCTTAGTTGGTCTATGAAATCCCACTGGATGTCACGGTAAAGGAAGAGACAAAGCTTTGAATTTTGATTAGTTATTAATCCGCTATGTATCTGTATTCGTGTTTATTATGCGTGCTATTTACGATAAATTGAGCAGCTTTTTAATGGGGTATTGTTTTTTTGTTGGATGGCTTTCCAGGCGAACCGAGTTTTTTTGTATTAAACGCGATGTTCTGGTTGGTTTATCCTGCATTCGTAATCTATCGATGCTTAAGGAAACCGAGAGTGCACCTAAACACGAAATAACTGATAACCTGTCCAGATGAATATGCTAAATCCAGGGGATTGAGTAGGATATGGCATGAAAACTCTAGTGAAGAAGCTACAGGTGATAAAGTGTTTAAGGAAAGACGGTTAAATAATAGAAAAATCAAACGTCAGAGGTAGCTGTCATACCTGTCTCCTCTTTAACCCACATCCTTGGGCTTTATGGAAGTCAACTTAAGCTAAGTTAAACTCCAGTGGTGGTTCTGCAACTAGGATTTATTTGAAAAAATTTTCAAACTTTGTAGATAATCGGTGAGCTTGCTATGAGACCAGTAAATTGTCTACTTAGAGGATAAGGAATTTTGGTTTGGATCAAACAAATAGTTTATTATTATTTAAAGTTTTAACAGCCAACGTTTAGAAAACAGGTGGTTCGAGTTCATTTACTGAAAAGATTTAAATTTAGATAATTACAAAATGATTAGCATTAATAATCTTTCTAATTCTAATGATAGGATTAACAAAGCATATGTTAATATATCGGATAGAATGGGATGCTGACAGTACTTATGTTATTAATTGAAATGGTTTTAAAATCTTTGACGAAAATAGTGGTCAGATTTCAATACTGGAGTGAGAGTTGGTATTTTACCCATTGTATTAAATCAAACTTATAATGGGGAGGATAAATGAATAGGTGAAAATACAACGCGATATCTCAGATACAAAGTTTAAAATAAGTTTCAATTTTTTAAAAGAAAATATTTAGAGTTTATAGAAAAATGAAATTTGAGCTTTTAAATAAAACTGAGGGTACAAAATTAAAACTTGTAAGGAAGCAATAGAAATGGAAGATTTTACTTTCCTTACATCCGAGAATAATGAACTCTTACACGTATGTCCAGATACAGTGGTGATCTAGAATACTTAATGAGAGATTTAAAGTTAAGCGAAAGAAAATAATGATTATTTAGAATCCAACTAATGGTAATAAGAATAATGCAAATGTCTGTTCTAATGCCTGCGTGTCCCTTCAGAGGTCAGGTCATCCTCCATTTTCGCCTTCCCTACTTTGATGTACTTCCGCTACGTCAACTGTCTGTGTGGTTTTCAACTTCTCAGTCGATCGTCTTGACAGGATTTTATCCAGTTAATTGTTAGCCTTTGTTGGATTTCACTCAGAGACGTAGTCGGTCCCCCCAGGCCCTGGATTTGCAAAGAGAACATTGTATAACATTATACATTTGTGAGTTTCGCTCCGACGAGGATCAATGTATAGGTATTAGCTTGACCCTATTAACTATTTTTATTTTTGGCTGTGAAGATGTGATTTTGTGTTTTTCGTTTATTATTATTATTATTATTTATTATTATTATTATTATTATTATTATTATTATTATTATTATTATTATTATTATATTATTATTATTATATTATTATTATTATTATTATTATTATTATATTATTATTATTATTATTATTATTATTATTATTATTATTATTATTATATTATTATTATTATTATTATTATTATCTCTACAATGGCTTTCAGAGAGGTGGTTAATATCATAGGATGCAGGAATGTATCCGCCTGCCGCTACACCACTATATTCGTCATCGTCCGTAGAAGTTGCACTTGTACCTCCGTTTGTCCCCTCCGACGTCGTCCGTTGCAAACTTTCCACAGCCAGTTCTACGCTTTGTCGTGCTATGTAACTTTAATATATCCTCTGCTGTTTTCCTATTGCTCTTCAAACCAGAAATAAAGGATTGAGGTCAAAGGTTCATGGTTAATATGCACAGATGTAGATCTGTAATTTTCCATATTCTTCTTGTACTAAGTTTTCCGATGTTTAAAAACCATTTTTGTTTATAATTTTAGATGTTTTTCAAGCCATCGTCGGCCGTCTGTACTGCAGCTTTAATGACGAAAGATTGACCCGGGTATCTTACACTAGAGTAGATAACAAGCACGAAGGGTTGTTTGTTTAGCTTTTCGTGTTGATCGTGAAAGTGAGGATGGTAATCTGCTTCTTAATGTCGGTCATTAAAGTTGAAGTAAAGGCGATATTTTGGTTGTGTAATTAAAGATGAAGGGGACTTTAATACCGAGTGGAGGCAGGCCAAATGAAGAACTGCATAAAGGAATAAGAACTAAGATTAGTTTTACGAGCGAAGAATCCAATGGAATTTTGACACAACAAAATTAACGCTATTTCTTGGCAGTTTGTCCGATCGTTATTGTCGTTATACATCTTGTGAGAGTTTCCTTTGATTCCTCGATAATCAGCTGCTTCTACCTGGATCCTTGATCTTTGTTTCGACGTTCGATTTCTCGTTATTCAATATACTTCGAAAGATGTACATTAATTTCTATTATCGTCCGAAGACTGGAATAGGCATAACTATCTAATTAATAGTGCCAACAAGAACAGGAGAATGTTTTAGATGACTTTATTACATATAACCAATCAAACAGATGAAGTCAGGTGTATCAGAAAACAGAGCAGACAAAAGGTGACAAAGTTGTGCTTAGTTTATTTTTTTTAAATATTTCGTAAACCTCGTGACGTTAATACAGCGTCAAACTCGGAGAAAAGGCGGATCAAATGAAATAAACTGCTGAGATCATTTGATGCTTAAGGCGGATCACGAGATCCCTGGGATATATATGTTTGTATGATATATTAATAACATATTAAAATATTAAAAATACTTTCAGAGGTAAATATATAAAAAATCGCTTGTTTCATGAAATGTTGGAATAGATGAATTCATCAATGAAAATGTCGTAACAGTAATGAAAACAAACTGAAGGTAGATTCACAACAGGTGTTCACAATACATAATTCCTGGACCCACGGAGGATTTAGGTTTTCTTTTCTCTCTTTTGCTTCAACAACAAGTTCAACATTTTGCAGGGAACTAAATTTGTTCTTTTCCCATTAAAAGGATTTTATTGGGCCCTTTTATTCCTCATCGGCGAAAAGTAAAAGTTAGTGAAACTTTAAGGTAATCGCTCAGGTATTCGAGCAAAATGGATTGGAAATGTAAATAATAATGGATCCAAAGCATCGCAAAAATCCGATTATTAACGTATTATTTCAGGTGAGAGAGAGAGAGAGTCGTGAAGACTGTAGGATCTGAGTAAAACCATTACAAATCTTCAAGATAAAATCTGTTTTTATTTGTATTACAAATTTCTGCTTGGGAAAAGTTTTGCAAATTTACAATTATTATTTGAATTTTTCTTTGTTTTTGGTTTGTTGAATTATTCTAACTTGAATATCTCGTTTTAACAGAAAATTGGGTTTCTTCAAGGTAGGTTCAACGGAGCCTTAGATGCCGATGTTTGAAAATCTAACTATTTTAAAGAAATTGTTAGTAGTCGCATGGTTAGAAATACAATAAAATTGGAGTGAAAGCCCTCAAGGATTTTGGCATCCCATAGTTGTCTGGTCCCAGACTGTTCCGGGGGCGCATTTCATGGACATCCATTTGCCATGAACACACTGAAGGTATTTCGCGCTGTTGCTAGGGTCGGCAGAGTAACCATTGGTGCATGACTGAGAGGAACTCGAGGCTAGAAAAGAAAATGAATAACAAAGGTCAGTTCCGCTGGACCCACTACCAGCTAAACACCTTCAGGGCATTAATTAGATAGTTTCCAACGAGGCTTTAACCCCTATGCAAAAATATTCATTTTTGTTGAGCTATGTTTGTTATTCACAATTCGGTTAGGATCAAGTGATTATCAAAAAAGCCGTGTATACTGCCTTTAATACTAGTAGCATTTGCTTTCGATCCTCTTCCCTAAATCGTTTTGAGACCCTCAATTACAGTGTCACCGAGCTTCCGCCAGTACGCCAAGGTTTGAGGTACACGAGCGAATACGGACCCCTAGCAACCACGCTAATTGTAATGAGCTGCTTTCTGTCAGGAAAGGCTGCTCCATCGCCAAAATAGTGGTTTCTATTGTTAGCGGATACAGAATGGCGTAGGAGCGACAACATTGGACCGCTCTCCGGGGAGAATCGTAAATGGAACCTGGTGCCGTTCAACGTCAAGTGGCAGGTGATGAACCCCTTATCTGTAGAGCCGGGGCCAGGTGTGAAATTTTCGATATCGCCGCTAGATTGCATGCATTTGTTCCAATACTTTGACCATTAAATATTTTGTGGAATATTCTCCATGATTGGATGTTTTCAAAGACTGTCCTTACGCTTCACGGGTTCCACGTTTTCTTTTAACGCATTTTAAAAAAAATTACATTTAGAAAAAATAAGATTTCGTTGTTGCTTATTTTACTCTCAAAACTGGAGAAATGAAAGCTCAGGTATTTATAACCTTAGTCGGACAAGAGTTTATCTCCGATCTTCTTTACATCTGAATTAGTTAATTCGTGCTTAGTGTAATTAATTTATAGTTGCACTTGAAACAAACAAAATGCCGTCTTTTCGTAATTTTAGTTTTTATATTTTATGATTACGACAAGTTTGATTATCTGTAGAGGGTAGGTTTCCTAAATGAACGCAGGTAATCTACAACAGCCTGAGTAACGTTTCACCTGCCTCATCTGAGTGCTCGTTATGGTCAAAGCTTTTTAATCCGCTTCCATAAAGGTAAAAATTAAAACACTCACCACTTTTTCCATGGACACAAGTCAGCACTGACTGGGAATATACCGTATTCTCGGCACAGGTTAAGACGTAGAGATCGCCATTGGAACACAGATTAAACGCAGTGGAGTTTCCTTCGATTGGATACATAGAGCCTTCACTGCAGCTGGTACATCCGGGCACTTTGTTTTCATGTTTGCATAAGTTTTCAGCTAAAATTATTAAATATACATTTATATTTCCTGATTCAGTTTTGTAATTTAGTAAAAAAAGATATGCCTACTTCTGTTTACACCTGCTATTGATACGTTCAGTGTTTTCCTTTCTATTCGTGATGTATTCGGGAAAGATTTGCTGATGGATCGATATCGAGCTGCGAAGCTTCAAATGATATCTTCCACAAACGAAATAACTATAGAAATAATTTGTTAGCTTTATACCATATGCTCAGTGGATGTTATAGAATGACAAAAATATTCTTAAAATATTTTAGTTGCTGACGTATCGAATTAGCCCTTTAAAAAAAAAATGAATTCCTCTTTCAGTTCTGTTCTGCGCGAACGTTCGAATTTTTCTGAATTTTCCATTCTTTCAGCTTCGTCGACATTTCAGACTCGACAAGAATAAGGAGAAGTAAAGAGAAAAGGAAAGAGGTTCTGTTTAAGGGCGTGACTGGTGCGGAACGGAACGATAACTTACAGCCTCGTGTGCAACCAGACATCGATTGTTACAGTCGTCTTACCTTAATGCGCTCCAATTCTAATGATAAACATCCGTGTTTTTGTGTGTGATTTCCTTCGACAAAATCTTCGAATAGGACCGAAAAGTTCGTCGTTTGTTTACCGCGGGTAATTTTATGTGACTCGAGGGAAGGGAGTGTGGTCAGGTCACCTGGCACAAAGCTCTCCATTGCTGTAGAATCCGGTTTGTGAACAAAACAAATCAGGACCTTCCTCGTGCGAATGAAGAGCTGGAGAAATCGGTCAGCGGATAATCGAAGAATGGCATGCATACGATAGGACAGATCTCAGTACTTACCATCGGCTGCCGTGTAGCCTTTCACCTCGTCTGCTGAAACTGGGGATCCAGCTGGAAATAGTAAAAGACATCTCTCCAAACCAACGTCTCCAATGAAGCGTTACAATGGGAATAAGCGCGGGACCAGGGAATTAATGCTTTTAGTATTGTCTTAATTGTTTTAAATTTAATATTTACATATGAAAGTATACCAGAGAACATATTTCCTAAGCAAATGAATTTACAGTCACGTATCTTTACCTAGATGTGACTGATAAAAATTTTAGACAATTTAAAAAAACCTGCTTATACTCGAACTCTTGACACACAGCATATTGACCTCAAACAATTAATTTCCATTGTGCTTCATGAGTTGTTTTATTGGCGACTTCACAGTTATAATCGCCATTCCATACTGAAAGCTCGTGTATTCTTTGAGTTTCTTCAACCTTCGTTCTTTTGATATTTTTGAATATATTTCAGATTTTGAAACATCACGTGATGGAGTCACACGCGGACTTTACTACTACTTCAAGTTCAGTGCACATGGCGTTTACTGCTTGATGCCATTAGAGTAGAAATTGAAGTCTTACGTCTGTCGCAGGTCACATTGTCTTGCTTCCACTCTGTTCCCGGGGGACATTGCATTTCATACATCTTTCCGTTGCTTCCGCATTGGTAGAACTGGCCCGTATTGTGGGGGAAGGGCTTGTAATCTCCCACAGCACAACCCTTGCAGTTGGTAACTTCGATAGTGTTCAGACACCAGCGTTCTGGAAAGAAACACGAGCATGATACAAAGATACACCTGAGGTTCCCGTGCTGGCACATAGCAATGAACTATAGTCACAAAGATGTCTGTTCTCTTCTTTCGCCACTAAATACATTGAGAGGAATGTTTCCTCTCTTCAAACTGGTGCAATCACGTGGTTTATTTGTTAGTTTAGCCGGCAGGTTCCACGATCGCGAGTTTAACCAGGTAAAGAATCCGTCTAATTACTCACGAACTCTACTACGTACCGACAAAAGTAATTGCCACCGTGTTGCATGATAGATAAAGGTTTTCACTTGTTAATATTTTTTTTGTCTTTGAAACATGTTCCAGAGAGGTGAAAACGGGTGATAAAGAAGATTATTTGTTTAATTAATTGAAAACTAAGGTTCTCTAGAGATTAATAACACACAAGTTGAAATATAAATGATTGATATTAAACATTGTGTGATAAGGTCGGGTAGAATGTTTTTGCTGCTGAGCTAGAACTGTGGTGGGCAGTAATTTCTTTGATTTTACCATCATCGAAATATGATGCGTTGCTAACGTTTATCGTAAGTTGCTTGTTGCCATCTTCATCAGTGTGCTTAAACTCCGATTTAATTTTTCATGGAGATAACTTATCTCAGGATCTTTTCTGCTTTGATAGTTAATCCCAGGCCACGGAAGAAGTTGCTTACACATAACTGGTGCATTGACGTCATCCTAGTGACTCACTGCTTTACTACGACATCTACGACACATCATCGGTTCTTTAATCACCTGAATGGTAAACGTCACCTACGTTTATAAGTGGAACAATATTAAGGTGGCCCCTTTTCATATAGAAAGAAAACGCTGGATAAAAATAAAACATTGAATACAAACGAGAGAAGAGTAATTAATAAAAATATGTTTCTCCTAAACTTGCCGTTCTACTTCATTAGTTAAAGTCCACTTACCCCAGCAAGTATTGCCGATAAGATCGTAGAGACTTGGGCACGCGCACCTGTAGGAACCGGCTTCGTTTACACAAGTATGCGAACATCCACCATTGCTATCTTGGCATTCGTCAATATCTGTAAGTTGAGAAACGATTTATTTTATTTTATTCTGCTCAATCGATATTGAGAAAAATTAAACTATGAAGGAATAAAATAATTACACTGAGTGCGATCTGTGCACGAAGGCAGTTACCTCTCCATCTGACGTATATAGAGAGAGTTAACTGCAGCCAGTATCATTGCCTTGTATTACAATTTTAGGTTTTAAAAATCATACACGGCCATACACACAAAGGTGAACTCTGGTTACGCCAAGTAACAGCTTTCTGGACTGAACTATTAAGACGTTTTACGACATTGAATTCTTCCATTAGTATCTGAGTTCCGAGCTTTAAAAAAAAAACAAAAGTTACGAGAAACTTGATCATAATCTCGTGTATCTGCAGAAATGTCCTCTTCGGCTTCCTTTACATCACAACACAATTCTGTCACTAATAGTAACAGTTCAGTGTAAGAATAGATGTACTTTTCATTAAAAAATCATGTTAGTCTCATTGTTATGTAACTTAAGTATTACGTAGAGTTTTTGGACTAAAAATAGCAGACGAGGCTCTTACGTAATCAGTTGCCAATGGTGCTGTGTTGTGTATTATGCGGCCTTCCTTTCCGATCTGTAAATGATCTTTAACTGACGTTTCTGCCGCGGCTTCAAGCCTTTAACGAATGTCTTCAGGATAGGCCTGCATTGTGCAGAGGTTAATTTTTATGCAAACCTGACCGACACTAACGATGCTCTCAACATCCCTCGAGGAAGCTTGCTGAGTGTGGATGCCGTCTGTAACAGTCGTCTCTCTTATTTCCAGTGCTGATGCGCTGATTGCAGCGCCAGATTCTGGATCAACAGTTTCTAGGTTCGATACCCGCAACACAATACTAACGGACCTTAATTTAAACGTTATATGGTTGGTGTCGTCGAACATAAATAAGGCTGACGGTCTGCACTACAAGCTCTTACCTGCGCATTGTCCTCCGGTCTTCAGGCTGTAGCCACTTCCACAAGAGCACGTGAATGACCCCACCGTGTTGCTGCATATCTGTTGGCAATTACCGTTATTCATTGTACATTCGTCCACATCTGTAGCAAGGAAACAATAAAAATAATTTAGTTTGTCTTTCATCTTTAAAGCAAACAAAATGTCCATAGAGAGAAATAAAACCGTCGAAAGGAAAGAAATGGTAACCAAATGGAAACAATCTTTTGAAAAAAGTCTATGTTAAAGGCATATCTTTGCGTCTTTCGGGAAAATCAAGCGCTTGTTGTCATATTATTAAAAACAAAAAAACCTCTTTACAAGTTGTTTATAATTCATAGATACGGGAAGGTTTGAGAGGAAATTGTCCTGGCTGATGTACACAAGATGAACAGACTTACAGTAAGTGTAAAGACTACCCTTGTCTCTGAAGAAGTTATGCTTGGCTACTTTGATGGGTGAGTATAGAGAAACTACGTTGATAACGCATTTTATAATAATGTCTAATAATAATTTGTCATCATTTGTTGAAAAGTTATATCGTCTGCAATTAGAATAACAATTGTTCGCATTTATATAGGGTACTGAGGACCATGACTAATTTCTCCAGTAGGATATCCCATATTTGATCAACATTATAGGTACACGTAATATTTTATGTGAATGTTTAAAAGACCTTTATGTCAAAACGCATCAACATAATTTTAAGTTAGAATCTTGTGGATACAAGATGTTTATTATCAAAGAGTCCTTCTGAGATATTTAATTGGTGAATCAGCAAGTGGGGCCTCCAGTGTATTTATTATTGTTTATTTTCACTCACCGTCACACGATTTGCCGTCACTTGCCAGTAGGTAACCGGTTCTGCAAGAACAGGTGTAGCTCCCTATTTCATTGGAACAGGTTTGAGCACAGCCGCCGTTATTAGCATTACATTCGTTGATATCTAAAATAGTAATAAACAGAAACAATTAAAATACCTAAAACAGAAACATTTCACCACAGTCGTATATTAAAACGTTCGTTGTAGAATTTAAGACTATTTTCTTGATAAGTTGACAGACTTTGGTTGGCCCTTTTAACAGAGTCTAGACAGACCAGGGAATCTAAAAAAATCTTCGGGAACGAACTTCGATTGTAACCGGTTTTGCAGATTATCAACTTTTGTTTGCTCGGTTTGACCCCCATATTAACCTCCCAACAAAACTTACTGGTACAAGATTGAATCAAAATAAAGATCGTTGTCCCAAACAAAGTCTACTTTCCTTCACCAGCTAATAGCTCGAACCGGTGTTAGACTTGATTGTTGTTATTTCTCCCTTTTTCCATATAAAATCAGAACCTTGAAGCCCCAAGGATTTCGAGCCCTGATTTGATAGAAAATAAATTCGAAATCTGTCGTTTATTTTTTCTTTTTAATGTATAAATTTGACGTAATTTTCTTTCTTGACGTTTTACCTCAATATTATCTACTCATCTTCTCAGGGCATTAAATATAATCAGGCTTGTAAATACCAAGGTTGGAGGACAATGGCTATTGTCTCCGTCTGGTTCCTTCTCTATCGAGCGTCTCAGATCTTCTGGTGATCCAGATTCTTTAATGAACGTCACTATCGGAGCTCGAGATGTTCTCTACTTTCCGGACTGTCGTCGATTTTAACGTTAGTGTTGATTTAAAATAGGGAATATTGTGGTTTTATTTTTACCTGAGCAAGACTTTGAATCCGATCCAAGGGTAAATCCGACGTTACACGTGCATTGAAAGGATCCCTGAGAATCGATACAGTTCTGAGCACAACCGTCCGTACCGAGAGTGCATTCATCGATATCTGTAATGGCAATCGGTCAATCGAAACAAAAAATCAAGTTTATTTCGGAAACAATTTATTTAATTTTCAGGTTTATTGTTAATTATGAATATTATAATATTTAATGTATTAGTAAATCAATCTACATTTCATCTTATACTAATTACACATTTTAATATTTTGATTAACTAGTTAAATTTTGTTTTTTTAATGTTTCCAAAACGTTAAAGTAGACATTTATCAATTTCATTAATTGACTAAACTTATTTGTTTTGCACGTAAATTTAATATTTTATTTCAATGGTTCTTATACACAGTATATTTTAATCCATGGAGTTTAATATCAATTAGATTCCATTTATCAATGATTCACCTTGACGGATGATGTAATAATTGAAAAAACGACATTTACACGCATTTAATGAATTTCATATATATCTCATCTAAAAGCCCAATAAAAAATGGACTTTTGCTTCTTTATGTCAGTTGTTCAAAATAAACATTTGTTCAGTGAAAAATACTTTTGGAAATAAATAAACAGAAGAAAAATGTGTTCAATATTTTAAGAGGTTCTTATTTCTTTGACAGAAATCAGTTGTGATCTTCACAGAAATAACGGAAATATGGACAACATGGAAGCAGGAAGATTTGTCTGTTGGCCGTGCACTGCATCTCTCGATAACTTACAAGTGAAACAATTCGAGAAAATTTGATGATAAAACTTGCTGTTAAAAAAATGACATTGTTTGCTTATTTTAAAATTATGTACATATAGATAATTAGGCCTAGCGATATCAGGCCGCCAATCTCATTAAACACAAGTAAATTAATGATAAATTATTGAGAGTGAATCCAATATTCGTAATTTCGTGTTCCGTTAAGTGAATTGATCGGTAAGGCTGATAATTATCAGGTAGAGAAAAGAAGGTAAACAAAAGTAATCTCCCAATTCTATCAATACCAGACCATTGTGGTTCGTCAGTAACAGTAATTTTAAAATTAGCTGAATACCTGCTCACTCTACACGACGTTCATGACATTGCGCGAGTTTCGCAGCATTCGCCGGATTCTACCGAATAGAGATGAGCCCGAGATAATTATCTTTTGGCTGTGTACGTCCCACTTCCGCAATTTCTCCCGTCAGTCGACAAACGGTACCCGTTTGGACAGGAGCAAGAGAAGCTTCCAGGCGAGTTAGAACATGTATGGCTACAGCGGCCATTATTCATAGCACATTCGTCGATGTCTAAAAGAGAAGACAAAAGGAAAAACCAGGTAAAAAGTCATACATTTACATTAAAATTGTCTCATCTCCATTGCTAACAAACCAGCATTGATGGAATGAATTCCTAGAATATACTTTCATCTGAATATCATTTCCACTATCGACAAGAGTCAATGAAAGACTTAAATATATTCGATGGGAAGCGAAAACTACATTAACGACAACAGGTCATCTTTACTTTTTCATCAGTTTCTAAACGTAACGCTAAACTCTTACCCTAACCTCAACCCTACAGTGAAGCACCTGTTCTCTCCGACCTTTGTTCCGCTGTGAAATAATATTTCGTCAAACATAAGTATACAGGCGTTCATTTATTTTTATAAAAAGGGAAACTTTTGAATGTTTGTCATGCAATTATAAATAATTTTCCTATTGAAAGTTTTCCGGAATATTAGTTGATAAACGAGGAGGTTAAACTGTCGATTGTGAATATAAAATAATAATGGTTTCTTGACAATCTGAAACTCACCCTGACAGGTTTTACGGTTGGACCCAAGAAGGTAGCCTGTGTTACAATAGCAATAATAAGAGCCACCTGTGTTTCGGCAGTGACTGGAACAACCTCCGTTATTTGTAACGCATTCGTTAATGTCTGGAATAAGAGAAATGGAAAATCATATAAATAATCAGCAGTATACCTTATCAGTGGAATATGTCACCGTCAAGTGTAATCAACTGGTTTGGTGGTTCTTGCCATAAACTAAAACTATTCAAGATCACAGATGAGGTTGCTTGACGGAAATCAACAGTTTCATCAAGAAACTGCATAAACTCACTCACCTGTGCAATAATATCTTCCATACAGACGGTATCCGCTGTTACAGCCGCAGTTGTACGAGCCGTAGGTGTTGATACACCTTTGTCTACAGCTATTGAGACTGCTGGAGCGGCACTCATTTATATCTGAAATAAAAGAGGTTTGACAGCGTTCAACCGAAGTTGATTTTCAAAAGATTGGGAATTTAAAGAATTATTTATTTTCTGGAAAAGTTGAAAAGCCTTTTAATAAGCCCATTATACTATATTGATATTCCAAGACACCATCCAGACTAGATGTCAAGTTTGATTTTGATTCTACAGCTTGTAATGGTCTTCAAATGGAGTTATTGGACACTGAGCCAGTCACCATTAACAGTAGTAATGAGAGTCACACCGATGAGATCTTACATATGAATTCAGTTGGAGCCTATGCACACAGATGAAGTCTTAATCTGTGAGAACAATTGCACACTCTGTATCAGATTCTGGCCGAGAGATGAAAACAAACAAAATGATTTGTGTATTGAACATTTTAGCTGCAAAGCATTTCTGGTAATTGGTAAAAATATTGGGAATCAGAGGACGGTTTTGGATCTACAATCATATACTAAAGAAATATATTTTAATTAAAATTAAATAAACACCTTTTAATTGGTATAGGAAAGCTATGGTCGCGATAGATGCCATCCTCAGCAGGTGCCTATCTGCTTTTGCTAAATGATAAAATCTACCTAAGGTCGGTAGTTACAGTTTTGACTTTTTGTTCATTCACGGACAGAATTAATCATCTTCTCCATCATAACTTAACTTCTTATACAAATATAAAGAAGAAGCAAATAACAAATTTACTTACACTGGACTAAACGGTTTCTAGAGCTTCATTAACCACGATAACTAAGCTAAGGATCGCCTTTACCAATTATTTACACGACATTAAATAGAATGGGTGGTAATTATTGTAAATAGCTTTGATAATTAATGTTTATTAGATTGGTAATTATGATATTCTGGTGCAGTCTGTTGATTAATATAAAAAATCAGCTTTTGTTGTTTATAACAACGGTTCATTAAAGAGAGCTGGCAGAAACTGTTGAGTTCCCACCTAAATCACCGTAATAATATGTCTGAAAACTGGGTGTAGAGTCCATATTTACACGTTTTAACTTTGCTTGTATTCACAGAGTCAGTAAACGCATGGATTTGTTCAATATGTGGAAATATCTACATTTGATTAATCCAGGTTGCATTCGAAGTAGAATCTATTCCTTACAAAGGCGTATTGAAGCTTCTCCGTGCTCTTAACGTTCATACGTTACGTCATCGTTTTTCAGGGGAGCAAAACTAAACAGTTTTTTTTATTAAACACTTTGGTCTTTCAGATTTACACAACCTGTTTGATTCTAGCACAGATCTGAGAGTCGGTCGGTCGATATTAGCTGTATGGAAATACAGTTAAAACCAACTTTTTTGCACGGCCTTTGTCATTCAAAGAGAAGAGACTTCCAATTGATGATTAAACGATAGTTGATATTAAGTTTTCTTATTTTAATTTGGTAGATTTTGCTACTGATGCATAAACAAAGACACTAAACCGACCCGTTCACGATAAGAAGAGTAACTTACCTGTACAATTATTGCCTCCGTATCCAGTGCAGCAGACGTTTTCAGTGTAGTGTCTTAGAGCACTAGCGCTTCTAAAACAATAAAGGACACGGAACGAAGAGATGTCACTCGTTCGAACTCTACTACGTATCTACAAAAGTAATTGCCACCGTATTGCATAATAGATAAAGGTTTATATTTGTGCTTTTAAAAGTCATCCAGAGCGGTGAGAAGCGGATCGAAAGAGTATGACCATTTTAATAAATGAAATTATGTAAATAGTCGAGAGATTAAAATGCACAAGTTAAAATGTAAATGATTGATATGCATCTCGCTTTTAGACCGTGTAATAAAATTGTATAGAATCTTATTTGTTTTGAGTTAATATTGGGTTGGACATTATTTTCTGTGACTTTAGCATCATCGAAAAGCGATCATTTGTTAAGGTTTCGGGTAAAGTGGCTTGTTGTCGTCTTCATTTAGTGTACTTAATCCACAATTTTTTAGGAACTAACTTTTTTTCAGGATCTCTTCTGATTTTCCCCATGCTCTTTGTTATTTGCACTCCGCAGTAATATTTTTTTAAAGTAATAATATAAGCTGAGTTGTTTTCAGGAGAATACTTACACGACGATGGCATTCAGCCTGATATCTTACAGTATTCGGCAGACGTATCATCATCGACCGTCTTTTGTGCCGACTTCATGGGCGAATTGTTCTGTTAATTTCTTGACCAGTGGCCTGGCCTTTGATGCGATATGACCGCGAACTTTCGGTCTTTTTACGATATTCCCTTCGTTAACACAACATAGCTATTCCCTAACATCGCAAGGCACGCCATTTCGTTTTATATGTACAACGAACCTAGCACGTCTATAAGAGGGAGAATATTAAGGCTGCTCGTATCAAAATACAATGGAAAGCTGACTTAAAAGATACGAAAAAGGAAATATGAATTTTTTAAATTTAAATTTTCATTCTATTGCATTAAGTATAATCCACTTACCAAAGCAAGTTTTGCTGATAAAATCGCAGACACTCGGGAACGTGCACCTGAAAGAACCTGGGTCGTTCACACAAGTGTGTGAACACCCGCCATTGCTATCTTGGCATTCGTCAATATCTGCAAATCAGAAACGTATCGTTTTAAATTATATCACATGATCGACAATGAGCAAAACAAAAGCCCTTGAACATTTAAATAATTATAACATCCATAATAAATTCTTTCCTAAGGGATAAGATTTAAAAAAATATAGATAACATCTTTAACCTTAGCGCCATCTCACGTGAACAGGGAGTTGAGTTTAATTTTATTTTCAGATTTTAACAATTATGGACGGTTAAACAGGGGAACGCGATCCCCAGCTATATCAAGTAACACCTTTTGGTCTCAACTCATTTCTAGTGTTGATGCGCTGAACGCCGGATTCTGGATCAACAGTTTCTAGGTGGGATACCCGAAACACAATACTAACGGACGTTAGTTTAAATGTGATATGGTTGGTGTAGTCGAACTACAACCTGTTTAGAAGTAAAACTGGCGTAAAAAGAAAGAAACTAACCAAATCGAAACAATCTTTTGAAAACAATCCGTGTTAATGTATATCTTTGCGTCGTTCGTGAAAAAACAAGCGATTGGTGTCATATTGTTGAAAACAAAAAAATCCTTTTGCAGAAGTTTTATATAAAATTAATAGGCGTGGGAAAGTTTCGACGGTGATTGCACTGTAAACATCAGCAAAGCAAACATTTGCAATTTGTATAAAGAGAATTACCATCTTAATCCATTTCATCCAACGTCAAGACGACGTCAGGTCGGTAGACCGGATTCTCAAATCGACAGAAGAGTGACCAGAAAGTACGCTACAAAGACGTATCTTTAAAAAATAAAAAAGAACTTAGGCAATCCCAAAATGAGGAAAAACGGCCATGGTATTTTCCACATTTAGTTTCTATACAAATTTGCAGAGATATGAAGACAAAATTGTTTCAAAAGGTGTGGTCACTTTAACTGAAATTAACAACGTAAATGACGGATTGATGCAAATTGTCACCAAAAAGTGGCTACGATGGGCTACGGGTGGTATACGAGAAATATAACATTCATAACGCAATTTATATAAAAATTATGTTTTCGTAAGTTGACAAAAATGATAAAATTTTCTCAGAATAGAATAACCAAAAGATGTTTTCAATTCTTTGACATTTTTATAGGCAAAGCAAAGTTATAACTGCAAATTCACAATTAGGTACTCCATATTCTATGAATATTATGGTTATATTAATGCATGCAAAAATATATTACAAGTTTATTTTAGAACCTTAGTGTTACAATAGGTATGTTCAATATGAAACCGATCTTCTGCGATATTTCATTGGAGAAACATCATTTAAGGCCTCCAGTGTATTTCTTTGTTTTACTACTCAGTCACACGATTTCCCATCACTTGCCAGTAGGTAACCAATTCTGCAGGAACTGGTGTAGCTCCCTATTTCTTTGCAACAGGTTTCAGCACAGCCACCGTTGTTGGTATTACATTCGTTGATATCTAAAACTACATAGAAAGAAACTATTAAAATAAGTTAAAAGAAGACACAACAGTCGGATATCAAAATGATTGTAGACAGCGACGAGGCATTTACTTGCTTCAAGATGACTGAGAAGTTTAGAGACTCAGAAAATCTTCCGGGATAACATTCATTTATAATCGTTTTTGAAGAAAATTAATTGTTTGTTTCTGGAATTTCACTCCATTCACTTCGTAACAAAACTGTATGGTAGAAGATTGATTTAAATTGAAGCTCAGTCGATACTTTTGTTTTCCAGCCTGTAGTTCAGATTCAAAGTTAACTCGGAAAGGAATCTTTAGTGGTAAACATTTGATTGTCACTTTCTTTTTCCAGACCATTTCAGACGGTTGATGTCCCAAAGATTTTGAACCCTGGTTTACTAAATAAATTCGAAATCAGTCGTTCATCTTTTCTATAAATGTAAATTTAACGTCGTCGTTATTTTCTTGACGATTTACCTCAATGTTATTCTATTCATCTTACCAGGGTAATAATATAATTAGGCTTGTAAATGTCCAGGTTGGAGGACAATTGCTATTGTCGTCTCCACTTTCCTACTCAAACGAGCGTCTCGAAGTTTCAAGTGAACCAGATTCTTCAATGAATGTCACTGTCGGAGCTCCAGATATTCTTTACTTTTCGCACTTTCGTCCATTTTTACGTTGGTATTGATAGCACAGGGTCCGAAATATGGCCAGAGAATTGGGAGATAAAAGGACTGGGAAACTGGGACGATTCTGTATATTAACCCACCCGAACGACGTCTCTGAAGGGTTGCTTTCTCATCTTTAATATTTATGTATCTGTGGAATTAAAGCGGTGATAATATTGTGGATCTGTTTTTTTTTTTTTACCTGTGTAAGATTTTGTATCTGATCCAAGGGAGAATGCAGTGTCACTCGAGCAGTTTTAAGAACAACCATTCATATCTAGAGTGCACTCATCGATATCTGGAATAGCAAGAGGAAATAAATCAAACAAAATCTCACATTCTCCCCAAACTATTTATTTATTCCTCGGTTTAGTTTCATTTATGACTATTATAATTATTATGTTATTGATAAATCAATCTATTTGTGACTCGTTCTAGCATTTTTCCGCGGCTAAGCCATCGAACGTTTGAGAAAAATGTAAGGTTGTCATACTCTGCTTCAACTTGTTTTTTAGGAATTCCTGAAACTGGCGATGATTTAGTCCTCTTGACAGGATAAAATTCACTGTTTTCGTGACCACTGTCATAATCTCCTTAAAATTCAATGACTTGACACATAATGCATCCTGATGGATGATGCAATGAAATTTGATTAATTTGTGCTCAACACCAAGGTGGTTTTGGAGTAATGTTACAAACCCCTTTTTCTCTCCGATCATCGCTGGAGCTCCATCTGTGGTTACTCCTATAAGCTTTGATAAATCAAGATTCGTTTTCATCATCCAGTTTATGACACTTTCAAAAATATCTGCTCCTGTATTCCATAATATCAAAAGCTGGTGTTACACCTCTCACAAATACAGCGAGTTGACAAGTATCAGTCATATTCGTGGATTCATCGTAACAATGGAAAAGTAATCCAGATTTTTTTAAATGCTGCCTACCCATTTCTGACGACACCTCGTAGTTAGCCAGTGTGTTCCTGTATGTTTCTGTAACCTTTCTAGTGAAAAAGGATGACTGCTTTGTAAGATGGCTTCTTAGCCGTTCAACTTCCTCTTCTCGTGCTTTCCCAATGAAATTGTCATAATGGTTATGAAGGTTTTGATAATGTCGTTTAATGTTTGAAACTTTCTTCACAACAACGGTTTCTTGACAAATTAGGCAAACACATTTTATTAGGCACTCAATGAAAAAGTAGCTTAGAGTCCATTCATCGTTAAAAATGCGGCACTCAAAATCAACTTTCCTTTTCTTAGTTTCCATGGACTTGTTTTTATTCAGACAAAACAGAATGGTGGAAAGGAAAGCAAAAAATGGATAACTGAGAATGAAAGAATTCAAATGAAAATGCAATTAATCTGATAGAATAATACGATAATTGTGAATAGAATGTGATCAAACCAGGGTATTCGACGAGCTCTTTTATCAGGCCATTCTTCGTCTTTTCGAAACTAATGCTGCGCTAATTGTTGTAACAGTCAACACGTTTTTATATGAATACTCGGATAAATAGCGATTATTGATGGATCCACAACTGGGGTGTTATCACTAGAAAGTAAACTCAAATGAGCAACTTTGAGTAGGACAAGAAGTAAAATTTACCGAGGATATCATCGTTAAACAATGAAATGGTGAGAAGGAGAAATCTGCGATATACACCCGCATATGCGATGAAAACAGGCAATCCAATGAACTGGTATAGAACGTGTTCGTGCGTCCTTGCCTTAGGCATCCAATCAGCTCTGGATGCCGGGGTAGTGAGACGGCAGGCGTGTGCGCGCTTAGCATGGGAGAACTCACATGAGTCGGAGTAGGGCAGGTGAGTACACGCGCAAGGAACCTTGAGTGTGCGTTTGTTGATCGAGCAACGAGGCGCACGCAGTAAAGACATTACTTATGTTCGTTTATTACTACTGAACTGATGCTCGATTATATCATCTGAACTATGAAGCTCGTTTATTATTTCCGAAATGATGAAATTTTATATCTGCTTAATTTATGCTGGTTTATAACTTCCGAAATGATGATTGTTTATAACCTGTGAATAGATGCTCGTTTATATCTTCTATACCGATGCACTTTTATAACTGCTGAAGTGATGCACATTTTTAACTGAACTGTACAATAGCTATAAATGAGCATCAGTTAGCAATTTATAATCGATCATCAGTTCTTAAGTTATAAAGGAGTATTAGTTCAAAAGTTATAAAAGAGCATCTGTTCTGAAGTTTGAAACGATCAACAGTTGTGAAATTATGTGAGCTTCAATTCTGTAGTTATAATCGAGCATCAGTTCGCAATTTATAAACGAGCAGCAGTTCAGAAGTTATAAACGAGCATCAGGTCACAAGTAATAAAGGAGTATCAGTTCTGAAGTTTGAACTGATCATCTGTTGTGAAGTTATAAGTGAGCTTCAATTCTGTAGTTATAAATTAGAATCTCTACAGAAGTTATAAACAAGTATCATTTCAGAAATTTGAAGCGAGCAACAGTACATAAGGAATAAACGAGCATTAATTCAAAAGTTATAAATGAGCATCAGTTCTGTAGGTATAAACGAGAATCAGATCAGAAACAATAAAGGAGCAACAGTTCTCAAGTTATAAGTGAGATTCAATTCTGTAGTTATAAATTAGAATCTCTACAGAAGTTATAAACAAGCATCAGTTCAGAAATTTGAAGCGAGCACCAGTTCATAAGGAATAAACGAGCATTAGTTCAAAAGTTATAAATGAGCATCAGTTCTGTAGGTATAAACGAGAATCAGATCAGAAACAATAAAGGAGCAACAGTTCTCAAGTTATAAGCGAGCTTCAGTTCTGTATTTATAAACGAGTATCTGTCCTTAAGTTATAAACGACCACTAGTTCAGATCTTATATTCGAGCATCAGCATAGAAATAATAATAAAGCATCCGTACGGAAGTTATAAACGAGCATTTGTTCAGAAGATATAATCGAATATCAGTAAAGATGCTATAATCGAGCATTAGTTTAGAAGTTATTAACAGGCTTCAATTCTGTAGTTATAATCGAGCATCAGTTCGCAATTTATAAACGACCACCAGTTCAGATCTTATATTCGAGCATCAGCTCAGAAATAATAATCGAGCATCCGTACGGAAGTTATAAACGAGCATTTGTACAGAAGATATAAGCGAATATCAGTACAGATGTTATAATCGAGCATTAGGTTAAGGTTATAAACAGGCTTCAATTCTGTAGCTATAAAAGAAAATATGTTGTGAAGTTATAAACGAGTATCATTTTAAAAGTTATTAACGAGCATTTGTTCAGAAGATATAAGCGAATATCAGTACAGATGTTATAATCGAGCATTAGATTAAGGTTATAAACAGGCTTCAATTCTGTAGATATAAACGAAAATATGTTGTGAAGTTATAAACGAGCATCAGTTCTGCAGTTATAAATGACAATCAGTTCAGAAATTATAAACGAGCACCAGTTCAATAGTTATGTCTGATGATTCATTTCCATAGTTATACACTAGCATCTTTACAGATGTTATAATGGAGCTTTAGTTCTGAATTTATAATCGAGCATCAGTTCAGATATTATAATCGAGCATTAGTTTAGAAGTTATAAACGTGCACCAGTTCAATAGTTATTCTGATGATTCATTTCAATAGTTATACACTAGCATCTTTACAGATGTTATAATGGAGCTTTAGTTCTGAATTTATAAACGAGCATCAGTTTGATATTTATAAATAAGCATCAGTTCTGATGTTATAAACGAACTTCAGTTCATAAGTTTTAAACGAGCATCAGTTCTGATGTTTGAAACGATCTTCAGATGTGAAATTATGTGAGCTTCAATTCTGTAGTTATATACTAGAATCTCTACAGAAGTTAATGACGTGCATCAGTTCAGATGTTATAATCGAGCATCAGTTCAGAAGTTTAAAGCGGACATCAGTATAAATGTTATAATCGAGCATTAGTTTAGAAGTTCTTAACAGGCTTCAATTCTGTAGTTATAATCGAGCATCAGTTCGCAATTTATAAACAACCACCAGTTCAGATCTTATATTCGAGCATCCGTACGGAATTTATAAACGAGCATTTGTTCAATAGATATAAGCGAACATCAGTACAAATATTATAATCGAGCATTAGTTTAGAAGTTATTAACAGGCTTCAATTCTGAAGATATAAACGAGCACCAGTTCCGATCTTATATTCGAGCATCAGCTCAGAAATAATAATCGAGCATCCGTACGGAAGTTATAAACGAGCATTTGTTCAGAAGATATAAGCGAATATCAGTACAGATGTTATAATCGAGCATTAGATTAAGGTTATAAACAGGCTTCAATTCTGTAGATATAAACGAAAATATGTTGTGAAGTTATAAACGAGTATCATCTTAAAAGTTATTACGAGCATCAGTTCTGTAGTTATAAATGACAATCAGTTCAGAAATTATAAACGAGCACCAGTTCAATTGTTATGTCTGAAGATTCATTTAAATAGTTATACATTGGCATCTTTACAGATGTTATAATGGAGCCTTAGTTCTGAATTTATAAACGAGCATCTTTACAGTGGTTTTAAACGAGCATCAGTACTGATGTTTGAAACGATCATCAGTTGTGAAATTATGCGAGCTTCAATTCTATGGTTATATACTAGAATCTCTACCGAAGTTAATGACGTGCATCAGTTCAGATGTTATAATCGAGCATCAGTTCAGAAGTTTAAAGCGAACATCAGTATAAATGTTATAATCGAGCAATAGTTTAGAAGTTATTAACAGGCATCAGTACAAATGTAATCGAGCATTATTTAGAAGTTCTTAACAGGCTTCAATTCTATAGTTAGAATCGAGCATCAGTTCGCAATTTATAAACGACCACCAGTTCAGATCTTATATTCGAGCATCAGCTCAGAAATAATAATCGAGCATCCGTACGGAAGTTATAAACGAGTATTTGTTCAATAGATATAAGCGAACATCAGTACAAATGTTATAATCTAGCATTAGGTTAAGGTTACAAACAGGCTTCAATTCTGTAGATATAAACGAAAATATGTTGTGAAGTTATAAACGAGCATCATTTCTGTAGTTATAAATGAAAATCAGTTCAGAAATTATAAACGAGCACCAGTTCAATAGTTATGTCTGAAGATTCATTTCAATAGTTATACAATAGCATCTTTACAGATGTTATAATGGAGCCTTAGTTCTGAATATATAAACGAGCATCTTTACAGTGGTTTTAAACGAGCATCAGTTTGATATTTATAAATAAGCATCAGTTCATAAGTTTTAAACGAGCATCAGTTCCGATGTTTGAAACGATCATCAGTTGTGAAATTATGCGAGCTTCAATTCTATGGTTATATACTAGAATCTCTACTGAAGTTAATGATGTGCATCAGTTCAGATGCTATAATCGAGCATCAGTTCAGAAATAATAATCGAGCATCCGTACGGAAGTTATAAACGAGCATTTGTTCAATAGATATAAGCGAACATCAGTACAAATATTATAATCGAGCATTAGTTTAGAAGTTATTAACAGGCTTCAATTCTGAAGTTATAAACGAGCACCAGTTCAGATCTTATATTCGAGCATCAGCTCAGAAATAATAATCGAGCATCCGTACGGAAGTTATAAACGAGCATTTGTTCAGAAGATATAAGCGAATATCAGTACAGATGTTATAATCGAGCATTAGATTAAGGTTATAAACAGGCTTCAATTCTGTAGATATAAACGAAAATATGTTGTGAAGTTATAAACGAGTATCATCTTAAAAGTTATTAACGAGCATCAGTTCTGTAGTTATAAATGACAATCAGTTCAGAAATTATAAACGAGCACCAGTTCAATTGTTATGTCTGAAGATTCATTTCAATAGTTATACATTGGCATCTTTACAGATGTTATAATGGAGCCTTAGTTCTGAATTTATAAACGAGCATCTTTACAGTGGTTTTAAACGAGCATCAGTTCTGATGTTTGAAACGATCATCAGTTGTGAAATTATGCGAGCTTCAATTCTATGGTTATATACTAGAATCTCTACCGAAGTTAATGACGTGCATCAGTTCAGATGTTATAATCGAGCATCAGTTCAGAAGTTTAAAGCGAACATCAGTATAAATGTTATAATCGAGCAATAGTTTAGAAGTTATTAACAGGCATCAGTACAAATGTTATAATCGAGCATTAATTTAGAAGTTCTTAACAGGCTTCAATTCTATAGTTAGAATCGAGCATCAGTTCGCAATTTATAAACGACCACCAGTTCAGATCTTATATTCGAGCATCAGCTCAGAAATAATAATCGAGTATTTGTTCAATAGATATAAGCGAACATCAGTACAAATGTTATAATCTAGCATTAGGTTAAGGTTATAAACAGGCTTCAATTCTGTAGATATAAACGAAAATATGTTGTGAAGTTATAAACGAGCATCAGTTCTGTAGTTATAAATGAAAATCAGTTCAGAAATTATAAACGAGCACCAGTTCAATAGTTATGTCCGAAGATTCATTTCAATAGTTATACAATAGCATCTTTACAGATGTTATTATGGAGCCTTAGTTCTGAATATATAAACGAGCATCTTTACAGTGGTTTTAAACGAGCATCAGTTTGATATTTATAAATAAGCATCAGTTCATAAGTTTTAAACGAGCATCAGTTCCGATGTTTGAAACGATCATCAGTTTGAAATTATGCGAGCTTCAATTCTATGGTTATTACTAGAATCTCTACTGAAGTTAATGATGTGCATCAGTTCAGATGCTATAATCGAGCATCAGTTCAGAAATAATAATCGAGCATCCGTACGGAAGTTATAAACGAGCATTTGTTCAATAGATATAAGCGAACATCAGTACAAATATTATAATCGAGCATTAGTTTAGAAGTTATTAACAGGCTTCATTCTGAAGTTATAAACGAGCACCAGTTCAGATCTTATATTCGAGCATCAGCTCAGAAATAATAATCGAGCATCCGTACGGAAGTTATAAACGAGCATTTGTTCAGAAGATATAAGCGAATATCAGTACAGATGTTATAATCGAGCATTAGATTAAGGTTATAAACAGGCTTCAATTCTGTAGATATAAACGAAAATATGTTGTGAAGTTATAAACGAGTATCATCTTAAAAGTTATTAACGAGCATCAGTTCTGTAGTTATAAATGACAATCAGTTCAGAAATTATAAACGAGCACCAGTTCATTGTTATGTCTGAAGATTCATTTCAATAGTTATACATTGGCATCTTTACAGATGTTATAATGGAGCCTTAGTTCTGAATTTATAAACGAGCATCTTTACAGTGGTTTTAAACGAGCATCAGTTCTGATGTTTGAAACGATCATCAGTTGTGAAATTATGCGTGTTTCAATTCTATGGTTATATACTAGAATCTCTACCGAAGTTAATGACGTGCATCAGTTCAGATGCTATAATCGAGCATCAGTTCAGAAATAATAATCGAGCATCCGTACGGAAGTTATAAACGAGCATTTGTTCAATAGATATAAGCGAACATCAGTACAAATATTATAATCGAGCATTAGTTTAGAAATTTTTAACAGGCTTCAATTCTGAAGTTATAAACGAGCACCAGTTCAGATCTTATATTCGAGCAACAGCTCAGAAATAATAATCGAGCATCCGTGCGGAAGTTATAAACGAGCATTTGTTCAGAAGATATAAGCGAATATCAGTACAGATGTTATAATCGAGCATTAGATTAAGGTTATAAACAGGCTTCAATTCTGTAGATATAAACGAAAATATGTTGTGAAGTTATAAACGAGTATCATCTTAAAAGTTATTAACGAGCATCAGTTCTGTAGTTATAAATGACAATCAGTTCAGAAATTATAAACGAGCACCAGTTCAATAGTTATGTCTGAAGATTCATTTCAATAGTTATACATTGGCATTTTTACAGATGGTATAATGGAGCCTTAGTTCTGAATTTATAAACGAGCATCTTTACAGTGGTTTTAAACGAGCATCAGTTCTGATGTTTGAAACGATCATCAGTTGTGAATTATGCGAGCTTCAATTCTGTAGTTATATACTAGAATCTCTACAGAAGTTAATGACGTGCATCAGTTCAGATGTTATAATCGAGCATCAGTTCAGAAGTTTAAAGCGAACATCAGTACAAATGTTATAATCGAGCAATAGTTTAGAAGTTATTAACAGGCATCAGTACAAATGTTATAATCGGGCATTAATTTAGAAGTTCTTAACAGGCTTCAATTCTATAGTTAGAATCGAGCATCAGTTCGCAATTTATAAACGACCACCAGTTCAGATCTTATATTCGAGCATCAGCTCAGAAATAGTAATCGAGCATCCGTACGGAAGTTATAAACGAGTATTTGTTCAATAGATATAAGCGAACATCAGTACAAATGTTATAATCGAGCATTAGGTTAAGGTTATAAACAGGCTTCAATTCTGTAGATATAAACGAAAATATGTTGTGAAGTTATAAACGAGCATCATCTTAAAAGTTATTAACGAGCATCAGTTCTGTAGTTATAAATGACAATCAGTTCAGAAATTATAAACGAGCACCAGTTCAATTGTTATGTCTGAAGATTCATTTCAATAGTTATACATTGGCATCTTTACAGATGTTATAATGGAGCCTTAGTTCTGAATTTATAAACGAGCATCTTTACAGTGGTTTTAAACGAGCATCAGTTCTGATGTTTGAAACGATCATCAGTTGTGAAATTATGCGTGCTTCAATTCTATGGTTATATACTAGAATCTCTACCGAAGTTAATGACGTGCATCAGTTCAGATGCTATAATCGAGCATCAGTTCAGAAATAAAATCGAGCATCCGTACGGAAGTTATAAACGAGCATTTGTTCAATAGATATAAGCGAACATCAGTACAAATATTATAATCGAGCATTAGTTTAGAAATTTTTAACAGGCTTCAATTCTGAAGTTATAAACGAGCACCAGTTCAGATCTTATATTCGAGCAACAGCTCAGAAATAATAATCGAGCATCCGTACGGAAGTTATAAACGAGCATTTGTTCAGAAGATATAAGCGAATATCAGTACAGATGTTATAATCGAGCATTAGATTAAGGTTATAAACAGGCTTCAATTCGTAGATATAACGAAAAATGTTGTGAAGTTATAAAAGTATCATCTTAAAAGTTATTAACGAGCATCAGTTCTGTAGTTATAAATGACAATCAGTTCAGAAATTATAAACGAGCACCAGTTCAATTGTTATGTCTGAAGATTCATTACAATAGTTATACATTGGCATCTTTACAGATGTTATAATGGAGCCTTAGTTCTGAATTTATAAACGAGCATCTTTACAGTGGTTTTAAACGAGCATCAGTTCTGATGTTTGAAACGATCATCAGTTGTGAAATTATGCGAGCTTCAATTCTGTAGTTATATACTATAATCTCTACCGAAGTTAATGACGTGGCATCAGTTCAGATGTTATAATCGAGCATCAGTTCAGAAGTTTAAAGCGAACATCAGTACAAATGTTATAATCGAGCAATAGTTTAGAAGTTATTAACAGGCATCAGTACAAATGTTATAATCGGGCATTAATTAGAAGTTCTTAACAGGCTTCAATTCTATAGTTAGAATCGAGCATCAGTTCGCAATTTATAAACGACCACCAGTTCAGATCTTATATTCGAGCATCAGCTCAGAAATAGTATCGAGCATCCGTACGGAAGTTATAAACGAGTATTTGTTCAATAGATATAAGCGAACATCAGTACAAATGTTATAATCGAGCATTAGGTTAAGGTTATAAACAGGCGTCAATTCTGTAGATATAAACGAAAATATGTTGTGAAGTTATAAACGAGCATCAATCTTAAAAGTTATTAACGAGCATCAGTTCTGTAGTTAAAATGACAATCAGTTCAGAAATTATAAACGAGCACCAGTTCAATTGTTATGTCTGAAGATTCATTTCAATAGTTATATGACATTGGCATCTTTACAGATGTTATAATGGAGCCTTAGTTCTGAATTTATAAACGAGCATCTTTACAGTGGTTTTAAACGAGCATCAGTTCTGATGTTTGAAACGATCATCAGTTGTGAATTATGCGAGCTTCAATTCTATGGTTATATACTAGAATCTCTACTGAAGTTAATGATGTGCATCAGTTCAGATGCTAAAATCGAGCATAGTTCAGAAATAATAATCGAGCATCCGTACGGAAGTTATAAACGAGCATTTGTTCAGAAGATATAAGCGAATATCAGTACAGATGTTATAATCGAGTATTAGATTAAGGTTATAAACAGGCTTCATTCTGTAGATATAAACGAAAATATGTTGTGAAGTTATAACGAGTATCATCTTAAAAGTTATTAACGAGCATCAGTTCTGTAGTTATAATGACAATCAGTTCAGAAATTATAAACGAGCACACGTTCAATTGTTATGTCTGAAGATTCATACAATAGTTATACATTGGCATCTTTACAGATGTTATAATGGAGCCTTAGTTCTGAATTATAAACGAGCATCTTTACAGTGGTTTTAAACGAGCATCAGTTCTGATGTTTGAAACGATCATCAGTTGTGAAATTATGCGAGCTTCAATTCTGTAGTTATATACTAGAATCTCTACCGAAGTTAATGACGTGCATCAGTTCAGATGTTATAATCGAGCATCAGTTCAGAAGTTTAAAGCGAACATCAGTACAAATGTTATAATCGAGCAATAGTTTAGAAGTTATTAACAGGCATCAGTACAAATGTTATAATCGAGCATTAGATTAAGGTTATAACAGGCTTCAATTCTGTAGATATAAACGAAAATATGTTGTGAAGTTATAAACGAGTATCTTAAAAGTTATTAACGAGCATCAGTTCTGTAGTTATAAATGACAATCAGTTCAGAATTATAAACGAGCACCAGTTCAATTGTTATGTCTGAAGATTCATTACAATAGTTATACATTGGCATCTTTACAGATGTTATAATGGAGCCTTAGTTCTGAATTTATAAACGAGCATCTTTACAGTGGTTTTAAAGGAGCATCAGTTCCGATGTTTGAAACGATCATCAGTTGTGAAATTATGCGAGCTTCAATTCTATGGCTATATACTAGAATCTCTACTGAAGTTAATGATGTGCATCAGTTCAGATGCTAAAATCGAGCATCAGTTCAGAAATAATAATCGAGCTTCCGTACGGAAGTTATAAACGAGCATTTGTTCAGAAGATATAAGCGAATATCAGTACAGATGTAATAATCGAGCATTAGATGAAGGTTATAAACAGGCTTCAATTCTGTAGATATAAACGAAAATATGTTGTGAAGTTATAAACGAGTATCTTAAAAGTTATTAACGAGCATCAGTTCTGTAGTTATAAATGACAATCAGTTCAGAAATTATAAACGAGCACCAGTTCAATTGTTATGTCTGAAGATTCATTTCAATAGTTATACATTGGCATCTTTACAGATGTTATAATGGAGCCTTAGTTCTGAATTTATAAACGAGCATCTTTACAGTGGTTTTAAACGAGCATCAGTTCCGATGTTTGAAACGATCATCAGTTGTGAAATTATGCGAACTTCAATTCTATGGTTATATACTAGAATCTCTACTGAAGTTAATGATGTGCATCAGTTCAGATGCTAAAATCGAGCATCAGTTCAGAAATAATAATCGACCATCCGTACGGAAGTTATAAACGAGCATTTGTTCAGAAGATATAAGCGAATATCAGTACAGATGTTATAATCGAGCATTAGATTAAGGTTATAACAGGCTTCAATTCTGTAGATATAAACGAAAATATGTTGTGAAGTTATAAACGAGTATCATCTTAAAAGTTATTAACGACAATCAGTTCAGAAATTATAAACGAGCACCAGTTCAATTGTTATGTCTGAAGATTCATTACAATAGTTATACATTGGCATCTTTACAGATGTTATAATGGAGCCTTAGTTCTGAATTTATAAACGAGCATCTTTACAGTGGTTTTAAACGAGCATCAGTTCTGATGTTTGAAACGATCATCAGTTGTGAAATTATGCGAGCTTCAATTCTGTAGTTATATACTAGAATCTCTAACGAAGTTAATGACGTGCATCAGTTCAGATGTTAAAATCGTGCATCAGTTCAGAAGTTTAAAGCGAACATCAGTACAAATGTTATAATCGAGCAATAGTTTAGAAGTTATTAACAGGCATCAGTACAAATGTTATAATCGAGCATTAGATTAAGGTTATAAACAGGCTTCAATTCTGTAGATATAAACGAAAATATGTTGTGAAGTTATAAACGAGTATCTTAAAAGTTATTAACGAGCATCAGTTCTGTAGTTATAAATGACAATCAGTTCAGAAATTATAAACGAGCACCAGTTCAATTTATGTCTGAAGATTCATTTCAATAGTTATACATTGGCATCTTTACAGATGTTATAATGGAGCCTTAGTTCTGAATTTATAAACGAGCATCTTTACAGTGGTTTTAAAGGAGCATCAGTTCCGATGTTTGAAACGATCATCAGTTGTGAAATTATGCGAGCTTCAATTCTATGGCTATATACTAGAATCTCTACTGAAGTTAATGATGTGCATCAGTTCAGATGCTAAAATCGAGCATCAGTTCAGAAATAATAATCGAGCATCCGTACGGAAGTTATAAACGAGCATTTGTTCAGAAGATATAAGCGAATATCAGTACAGATGTAATAATCGAGCATTAGATGAAGGTTATAAACAGGCTTCAATTCTGTAGATATAAACGAAAATATGTTGTGAAGTTATAAACGAGTATCTTAAAAGTTATTAACGAGCATCAGTTCTGTAGTTATAAATGACAATCAGTTCAGAAATTATAAACGAGCACCAGTTCAATAGTTATGTCTGAAGATTCATTTCAATAGTTATACATTGGCATCTTTACAGATGTTATAATGGAGCCTTAGTTCTGAATTTATAAACGAGCATCTTTACAGTGGTTTTAAACGAGCATCAGTTCCGATGTTGAAACGATCATCAGTTGTGAAATTATGCGAACTTCAATTCTATGGTTATAACTAGAATCTCTACTGAAGTTAATGATGTGCATCAGTTCGATGCTAAAATCGAGCATCAGTTCAGAAATAATAATCGACCATCCGTACGGAAGTTATAAACTAGCATTTGTTCAGAAGATATAAGCGAATATCAGTACACATGTTATAATCGAGCATTAGATTAAGGTTATAAACAGGCTTCAATTCTGTAGATATAAACGAAAATATGTTGTGAAGTTATAAACGAGTATCATCTTAAAAGTTATTAACGACAATCAGTTCAGAAATTATAAACGAGCACCAGTTCAATTGTTATGTCTGAAGATTCATTACAATAGTTATACATTGGCATCTTTACAGATGTTATAATGGAGCCTTAGTTCTGAATTTATAAACGAGCATCTTTACAGTGGTTTTAAACGAGCATCAGTTCTGATGTTTGAAACGATCATCAGTTGTGAAATTATGCGAGCTTCAATTCTGTAGTTATATACTAGAAGAATCTCTACCGAAGTTAATGACGTGCACAGTTCAGATGTTATAATCGAGCATCAGTTCAGAAGTTTAAAGCGAACATCAGTACAAATGTTATAATCGAGCAATAGTTTAGAAGTTATTAACAGGCATCAGTACAAATGTTATAATCGAGCATTAGATTAAGGTTATAAACAGGCTTCAATTCTGTAGATATAAACGAAAATATGTTGTGAAGTTATAAACGAGTATCTTAAAAGTTATTAACGAGCATCAGTTCTGTAGTTATAAATGACAATCAGTTCAGAAATTATAAACGAGCACCAGTTCAATTGTTATGTCTGAAGATTCATTTCAATAGTTATACATTGGCATCTTTACAGATGTTATAATGGAGCCTTAGTTCTGAATTATAAACGAGCATCTTTACAGTGGTTTTAAACGAGCATCAGTTCTGATGTTTGAAACGATCATCAGTTGTGAAATTATGCGAGCTTCAATTCTGTAGTTATATACTAGAATCTCTACCGAAGTTAATGACGTGCATCAGTTCAGATGTTATAATCGAGCATCAGTTCAGAAGTTTAAAGCGAACATCAGTACAAATGTTATAATCGAGCAATAGTTAGTTTAGAAGTTATAACAGGCATCAGTACAAATGTTATAATCGAGCATTAGATTAAGGTTATAACAGGCTTCAATTCTGTAGATATAAACGAAAATATGTTGTGAAGTTATAAACGAGTATCTTAAAAGTTATTAACGAGCATCAGTTCTGTAGTTATAAATGACAATCAGTTCAGAAAATAAACGAGCACCGTTCAATTGTTATGTCTGAAGATTCATTTCAATAGTTATACTTGGCATCTTTACAGATGTATAAAGGAGCCTTAGTTCTGAATTTATAAACGAGCATCTTACAGTGGTTTTAAACGAGCATCAGTTCCGATGTTTGAAACGATCATCAGTTGTGTGTGAAATTATGCGAGCTTCAATTCTATGGTTATATACTAGAATCTCTACTGAAGTTAATGATGTGCATCAGTTCAGATGCTAAAATCGAGCATCAGTTCAGAAATAATAATCGAGCATCCGTACGGAAGTTATAAACGAGCATTTGTTCAGAAGATATAAGCGAATATCAGTACAGATGTTATAATCGAGCATTAGATTAAGGTTATAAACAGGCTTCAATTCTGTAGATATAAACGAAAATATGTTGTGAAGTTATAAACGAGTATCTTAAAAGTTATTAACGAGCATCAGTTCTGTAGTTTAAATGACCAATCAGTTCAGAAATTATAAACGAGCACCGTTCAATTGTTATGTCTGAAGATTCATTTCATAGTTATACATTGGCATCTTACAGAGTGTATAATGGAGCCTTAGTCTGAATTTATAAACGAGCATCTTTACAGTGGTTTTAAACGAGCATCAGTTCCGATGTTTGAAACGATCATCAGTTGTGAAATTATGCGAGCTTCAATTCTATGGTTAATATACTAGAATCTCTACTGACGTTAATGATGTGCATCAGTTCAGATGCTAAAATCGAGCATCATTTCAGAAATAATAATCGAGCATCCGTACGGAAGTTATAAACGAGCATTTGTTCAGAAGATATAAGCGAATATCAGTACAGATGTTATAATCGAGCATTAGATTAAGGTTATTAAACAGGCTTCAATTCTGTAGATATAAACGAAAATATGTTGTGAAGTTATAAACGAGTATCATCTTAAAAGTTATTAACGAGCATCAGTTCTGTAGTTATAAATGACAATCAGTTCAGAAATATAAACGAGCACCCAGTTTCAATTGTTATGTCTGAAGATTCATTACAATAGTTTTACATTGGCATCTTTACAGATGTTATAATGGAGCCTTAGTTCTGAATTTATAAACGAGCATCTTTACAGTGGTTTTAAACGAGCATCAGTTCTGATGTTTGAAACGATCATCAGTGTGACATTATGCGAGCTTCAATTCTGTAGTTATATACTAGCATTCTCTACCGAAGTAAGTTAATGACGTGCATCAGTTCAGATGTTATAATCGAGCATCAGTTCAGAAGTTTAAAGCGAAACCTAGTACAAATGTTATAATCGAGCAATAGTTTAGAAGTTATTAACAGGCATCAGTACAAATGTTATAATCGAGCATTAGATTAAGGTTATTAAACAGGCTTCAATTCTGTAGATATAAACGAAAATATGTTGTGAAGTTATAAACGAGTATCATCTTAAAAGTTTATTAAACGAGCATCAGTTTGTAGTTATAAATGACAATCAGTTCAGAAATTATAAACGAGCACCAGTTCAATTGTTATGTCTGAAGAAGATTCATTACAATAGTTATACATGGCATCTTTACCGATGTTATAATGGAGCTTAGTTCTGATTTATAAACGAGCATCTTTACAGGGTTTAAACGAGCATCAGTTCTGATGTTTGAAACGATCATCAGTTGTGAAATTATGCGAGCTTCAATTCTGTAGTTATATACTAGAATCTTACCGAAGTAATGACCGTGCATCAGTTCAGATGTTATAATCGAGCATCAGTTCAGAAGTTTAAGCGAACATCAGTACAAATGTTATAATCGAGCAATAGTTTAGAAGTTATTAACAGGCATCAGTACAAATGTTATAATCGAGCATTAGATTAAGGTTATAAACAGGCTTCAATTCTGTAGATAAAACGAAAATATGTTGTGAAGTTATAAACGAGTATCTTAAAAGTTATTAACGAGCATCAGTTCTGTAGTTATAAATGACAATCGTTCAGAAATTATAAACGAGCACCAGTTCAATTGTTATGTCTGAAGATTCATTTCAATAGTTATACATTGGCATCTTTCCAGATGTTATAATGGAGCCTAGTTCTGAATTTATAAACGCGCATCTTTACGTGGTTTTAAACGAGAGCATCAGTTCTGATGTTTGAAACGATCATAGTTGTGAAATTATGCGAGCTTCAATTCTGTAGTTATATACTAGAATCTCTACCGAAGTTAATGACGTGCAATCAGTTCAGATGTTATAATCGAGCATCAGTTCAGAAGTTTAAGCGAACATCAGTACAAATGTTATAATCGAGCAATAGTTTAGAAGTTATAACAGGCATCAGTACAAATGTTATAATCGAGCATTAGATTAAGGTTATAAACAGGCTTCAATTCTGTAGATATAAACGAAAATATGTTGTGAAGTTATAAACGAGTATCTTAAAAGTTATTAACGAGCATCAGTTCTGTAGTTATAAATGACAATCAGTTCAGAAATTATAAACGAGCACCAGTTCAATTGTTATGTCTGAAGATTCATTTCAATAGTTATACATTGGCATCTTTACAGATGTTATAATGGAGCCTTAGTTCTGAATTTATAAACGAGCATCTTTACAGTGGTTTTAAACGAGCATCAGTTTGATATTTATAAATAAGCATCAGTTCATAAGTTTTAAACGAGCATCAGTTCCGATGTTTGAAACGATCATCAGTTGTGAAATTATGCGAGCTTCAATTCTATGGTTATATACTAGAATCTCTACTGAAGTTATTGATGTGCATCAGTTCAGATGCTATAATCGAGCATCCGTACGGAAGTTATAAACGAGCATTTGTTCAGAAGATATAAGCGAATATCAGTACAGATGTTATAATCGAGCATTAGATTAAGGTTATAAACAGGCTTCAATTCTGTAGATATAAACGAAAATATGTTGTGAAGTTATAAACGAGTATCTTAAAAGTTTTAACGAGCATCAGTTCTGTAGTTATAAATGACAATCAGTTCAGAAATTATAAACGAGCACCAGTTCAATTGTTATGTCTGAAGATTCATTTCAATAGTTATACATTGGCATCTGTACAGATGTTATAATGGAGCCTTAGTTCTGAATTTATAAACGAGCATCTTTACAGTGGTTTTAAACGAGCATCAGTTCCGATGTTTGAAACGAACATCAGTTGTGAAATTATGCGAGCTTCAATTCTATGGTTATATACTAGAATCTCTACTGAAGTTAATGATGTGCATCAGTTCAGATGCTAAAATCGAGCATCAGTTCAGAAATAATAATCGAGCATCCGTACGGAAGTTATAAACGAGCATTTGTTCAGAAGATATAAGCGAATATCAGTACAGATGTTATAATCGAGCATTAGATTAAGGTTATAAACAGGCTTCAATTCTGTAGATATAAACGAAAATATGTTGTGAAGTTATAAACGAGTATCATCTTAAAAGTTATTAACGAGCATCAGTTCTGTAGTTATAAATGACAATCAGTTCAGAAATTATAAACGAGCACAAGTTCAATAGTTATGTCTGAAGATTCATTTCAATTGTTATACATTGGCATCTTTACAGATGTTATAATGGAGCCTTAGTTCTGAATTTATAAACGAGCATCTTTACAGTGGTTTTAAACGAGCATCAGTTTGATATTTATAAATAAGCATCAGTTCATAAGTTTTAAACGAGCATCAGTTCCGATGTTTGAAACGATCATCACTTGTGAAATTATGCGAGCTTCAATTCTGTAGTTATATACTAGAATCTCTACTGAAGTTAATGATGTGCATCAGTTCAGATGCTATAATCGAGCATCAGTTCAGAAATAATAATCGAGCATCCGTACGGAAGTTATAAACGAGCATTTGTTCAATAGATATAAGCGAACATCAGTACAAATATTATAATCGAGCATTAGTTTAGAAGTTATTAACAGGCTTCAATTCTGAAGTTATAAACGAGCACCAGTTCAGATCTTATATTCGAGCATCAGCTCAGAAATAATAATCGAGCATCCGTACGGAAGTTATAAACGAGCATTTGTTCAGAAGATATAAGAGAATATCAGTACAGATGTTATAATCGAGCATTAGATTAAGGTTATAAACAGGCTTCAATTCTGTAGATATAAACGAAAATATGTTGTGAAGTTATAAACGAGTATCATCTTAAAAGTTATTAACGAGCATCAGTTCTGTAGTTATAAATGACAATCAGTTCAGAAATTATAAACGAGCACCAGTTCAATTGTTATGTCTGAAGATTCATTTCAATAGTTATACATTGGCATCTTTACAGATGTTATAATGGAGCCTTAGTTCTGAATTTATAAAGGAGCATCTTTACAGTGGTTTTAAACGAGCATCAGTTCTGATGTTTGAAACGATCATCAGTTGTGAAATTATGCGAGCTTCAATTCTGTAGTTATATACTAGAATCTCTACCGAAGTTAATGACGTGCATCAGTTCAGATGTTATAATCGAGCATCAGTTCAGAAGTTTAAAGCGAACATCAGTACAAATGTTATAATCGAGCATTAATTTAGAAGTTCTTAACAGGCTTCAATTCTATAGTTAGAATCGAGCATCAGTTCGCAATTTATAAACGACCACCAGTACAGATCTTATATTCGAGCATCAGCTCAGAAATAATAATCGAGCATCCGTACGGAAGTTATAAACGAGTATTTGTTCAATAGATATAAGCGAACATCAGTACAAATGTTATAATCGAGCATTAGGTTAAGGTTTAAACAGGCTTCAATTCTGTAGATATAAACGAAAATATGTTGTGAAGTTATAAACGAGCATCAGTTCTGTAGTTATAAATGAAAATCAGTTCAGAAATTATAAACGAGCACCAGTTCAATAGTTATGTCTGAAGATTCATTTAAATAGTTATACATTGGCATCTTTACAGATGTTATAATGGAGCCTTAGTTCTGAATTTATAAACGAGCATCTTTACAGTGGTTTTAAACGAGCATCAGTTGTGATGTTTGAAACGATCATCAGTTGTGAAATTATGCGAGCTTCAATTCTGTAGTTATATACTAGAATCTCTACCGAAGTTAATGACGTGCATCACTTCAGATGTTATAATCGAGCATCAGTTCAGAAGTTTAAAGCGAACATCAGTACAAATGTTATAATCGAGCATTAATTTAGAAGTTCTTAACAGGCTTCAATTCTATAGTTAGAATCGAGCATCAGTTCGCAATTTATAAACGACCACCAGTTCAGATCTTATATTCGAGCATCAGCTCAGAAATAATAATCGAGCATCCGTACGGAAGTTATAAACGAGCATTTGTTCAGAAGATATAAGCGAATATCAGTACAAATATTATAATCGAGCATTAGATTAAGGTTATAAACAGGCTTCAATTCTGTAGATATAAACGAAAATATGTTGTGAAGTTATAAACGAGTATCATCTTAAAAGTTATTAACGAGCATCAGTTCTGTAGTTATAAATGACAATCAGTTCAGAAATTATAAACGAGCACCAGTTCAATTGTTATGTCTGAAGATTCATTTAAATAGTTATACATTGGCATCTTTACAGATGTTATAATGGAGCCTTAGTTCTGAATTTATAAACGAGCATCTTTACAGTGGTTTTAAACGAGCATCAGTTTGATATTTATAAATAAGCATCAGTTCATAAGTTTTAAACGAGCATCAGTTCCGATGTTTGAAACGATCATCAGTTGTGAAATTATGCGAGCTTCATTCTATGGTTATATACTAGAATCTCTACGGAAGTTATGATGTGCAATCAGTTCAGATGCTATAATCGAGCATCCGTACGGAATTATAAACGAGCATTTGTTCAGAAGATATAAGCGAATATCAGTACAGATGTTATAATGGAGCATTAGATTAAGGTTATAAACAGGCTTCAATTCTGTAGATATAAACGAAAATATGTTGTGAAGTTATAAACTAGCATCAGTTCTGTAGTTATAAATGAAAATCAGTTCAGAAATTATAAACGAGCACCAGTTCAATAGTTATGTCTGAAGATTCATTTAAATAGTTATACATTGGCATCTTTACAGATGTTATAATGGAGCCTTAGTTCTAAATTATAAACGAGCATCTTTAACAGTGGTTTTAAACGAGCATCAGTTTGATATTTATAAATAAGCATCAGTTCATAAGTTTTTAACGAGCATCAGTTCCGATGTTTAAAACGATCATCAGTTGTGAAATTATGCGAGCTTCAATTCTGTAGTTATATACTAGAATCTCTACCGAAGTTAATGACGTGCATCAGTTCAGATGTTATAATCGAGCATCAGTTCAGAAGTTTAAAGCGAACATCAGTACAAATGTTATAATCGAGCAATAGTTTAGATGTTATTAACAGGCATCAGTACAAATGTTATAATCGAGCATTAATTTAGAAGTTCTTAACAGGCTTCAATTCTATAGTTAGAATCGAGCATCAGTTCGCAATTTATAAACGACCACCAGTACAGATCTTATATTCGAGCATCAGCTCAGAAATAATAATCGAGCATCCGTACGGAAGTTATAAACGAGTATTTGTTCAATAGATATAAGCGAACATCAGTACAAATGTTATAATCGAGCATTAGGTTAAGGTTATAAACAGGCTTCAATTCTGTAGATATAAACGAAAATATGTTGTGAAGTTATAAACGAGCATCAGTTCTGTAGTTATAAATGAAAATCAGTTCAGAAATTATAAACGAGCACCAGTTCAATAGTTATGTCTGAAGATTCATTTAAATAGTTATACATTGGCATCTTTACAGATGTTATAATGGAGCCTTAGTTCTGAATTTATAAACGAGCATCTTTACAGTGGTTTTAAACGAGCATCAGTTTGATATTTATAAATAAGCATCAGTTCATAAGTTTTAAACGAGCATCAGTTCCGATGTTTGAAACGATCATCAGTTGTGAAATTATGCGAGCTTCAATTCTATGGTTATATACTAGAATCTCTACTGAAGTTAATGATGTGCATCAGTTCAGACGCTATAATCGAGCATCCGTACGGAAGTTATAAACGAGCATTTGTTCAGAAGATATAAGCGAATATCAGTACAAATGTTATAATCGAGCAATAGTTTAGAAGTTATTAACAGGCATCAGTACAAATGTTATAATCGAGCATTAGTTTAGAAGATATTAACAGGCTTCAATTCTGAAGTTATAAACGAGCACCAGTTCAGATCTTATATTCGAGCATCAGCTCAGAAATAATAATCGAGCATCCGTACGGAAGTTATAAACGAGCATTTGTTCAAAGATATAAGGAGAATATCAGTACAGATGTTATAATCGAGCATTAGATTAAGGTTATAAACAGGCTTCAATTCTGTAGATATAAACGAAAATATGGTTGTGAAGTTATAAACGAGTATCATCTTAAAAGTTATTAACGAGCATCAGTTCTGTAGTTATAAATGACAATCAGTTCAGAAATTATAAACGAGCACCAGTTCATTGTTATGTCTGAAGATTCATTACAATAGTTATACATTGGCATCTTTACAGATGTTATAATGGAGCCTTAGTTCTGAATTTATAAACGAGCATCTTTACAGTGGTTTTAAACGAGCATCAGTTCTGATGTTTGAAACGATCATCAGTTGTGAAATTATGCGAGCTTCAATTCTGTAGTTATATACTATAATCTCTACCGAAGTTAATGACGTGCATCAGTTCAGATGTTATAATCGAGCATCAGTTCAGAAGTTTAAAGCGAACATCAGTACAAATGTTATAATCGAGCAATAGTTAGAAGTTATTAACAGGCATCAGTACAAATGTTATAATCGAGCATTAGATTAAGTTATAAACAGGCTTCAATTCTGTAGATATAAACGAAAATATGTTGTAAAGTTATAAACGAGTATCTTAAAAGTTATATAACGAGCATCAGTTCTGTAGTTATAAATGACAATCAGTTCAGAAATTTATAACGAGCACCAGTTCAATTGTTATGTCTGAAGATTCATTCAATAGTTATACATTGGCATCTTTACAGATGTTATAATGGAGCCTTAGTTCTGAATTTAGAAACGAGCATCTTTACAGTGGTTTTAAACGAGCATCAGTTCCGATGTTTGAAACGATCATCAGTTGGGAAATTATGCGAGCTTCAATTCTAATGGTTATATACTAGAATCTCTACTGAAGTTAATGATGTGCATCAGTTCAGATGCCTAAAATCGAGCATCAGTTCAGAATAATAATCGAGCATCCGTACGGAAGTTATAAACGAGCATTTGTTCAGAAGATATTAGCGAATATCATACAGATGTTATAATCGAGCATTAGATTAAGGTTATAAACAGGCTTCAATTCTGTAGATATATACGAAATATGTTGTGAAGTTATAAACGAGTATCATCTTAAAGTTTATTAACGAGCATCAGTTCTGTAGTTATAAATGACAATCAGTTCAGAAATTATAAACGAGCACCAGTTCAATTGTTATGTCTGAAGATTCATTACAATAGTTATACATTGGCATCTTTACAGATGTTATAATGGAGCCTTAGTTCTGAATTTATAAACGAGCATCTTTACAGTGGTTTTTAAACGAGCATCAGTTCTGATGTTTGAAACGATCATCAGTTGTGAAATTATGCGAGCTTCAATTCTGTAGTTATATACTATAATCTCTACCGAAGTTAATGACGTGCATCAGTTCAGATGTTATAATCGAGCATCAGTTCAGAAGTTTAAAGCGAACATCAGTACAAATGTTATAATCGAGCAATAGTTTAGAAGTTATTAACAGGCATCAGTACAAATGTTATAATCGAGCATTAAGTTAGAAGTTCTTAACAGGCTTCAATTCTATAGTTAGAATCGAGCATCAGTTCGCAATTTATAAACGACGACCAGTTTCAGATCTTATATTCGAGCATCAGCTCAGAAATAATAATCGAGCATCCGTACGGAAGTTATAAACGAGCATTTGTTCAGAAGATATAAGCGAATATCAGTACAAATATTATAATCGAGCATTAGATTAAGGTTATAAACGGCTTCAATTCTGTAGATATAAACGAAAATATGTTGTGAAGTTATAAACGAGTATCAGCTTAAAAGTTATTAACGAGCATCAGTTCTGTAGTTATAAATGACAATCAGTTCAGAAATTATAAACGAGCACAGTTCACATAGTTATGTCTGAAGATTCATTTTCAATTGTTATACATTGGCATCTTTACAGATGTTATATATGGAGCCTCTTTAGTTCTTATCTGAATTTATAAACGACATCTTTACAGTGGTTTTAACGAGCATCAGTTCTGATGTTTGAAACGATCATCAGTTGTGAAATTATGCGAGCTTCAATTCTGTAGTTATATACTAGAATCTCTACTGAAGTTAATGATGTGCATTAGTTCAGATGCTAAAATCGAGCATCAGTTCAGAAATAATAATCGAGCATCCGTACGGAAGTTATAAACGAGCATTTGTTCAGAAGATATAAGCGAATATCATACAGATGTTATAATCGAGCATTAGATTAAGGTTATAAACAGGCTTCAATTCTGTAGATATAAAACGAAAATAGTGTGAAGTTATAAACGAGTATCCATCTTAAAAGTTAGTAACGAGCATCAGTTCTGTAGTTATAAATGACAATCAGTTCAGAATTATAAACGAGCACCAGTTTCAATTGTTATGTCTGAAGAGTCATTTCAATTGTTATACATTGGCATCTTTACAGATGTTATAATGGAGCCTTAGTTCTGAATTTATAAACGAGCATCTTTACAGTGGTTTTAAACGAGCATCAGTTCTGATGTTTGAAACGATCATCAGTTGTGAAATTAAATGCGAGCTTCAATTCTGTAGTTATATATACTAGAATCTCTACTGAAGTTAATGATGTGCATCAGTTCAGATGCTATAATCGAGCATCAGTTCAGAAATAATAATCGAGCATCCGTACGGAAGTTATAAACGAGCATTTGGTTCAATAGATATAAGCGAACATCAGTACAAATATTATAATCGAGCATTAGTTTAGAAGTTATTAACAGGCTTCAATTCTGAAGTTATAACGAGCACCAGTTCAGATATTATATTCGAGCATCAGCTCAGAAATAATAATCGAGCATCCGTACGGAAGTTATAAACGAGCATTTGTTCAGAAGATATAAGCGAATATCAGTACAGATGTTATAATCGAGCATTAGATTAAGGTTATAAACAGGCTTCAATTCTGTAGATATAAACGAAAATATGTTGTGAAGTTATAAACGAGTATCATCTTAAAAGTTATTAACGAGCATCAGTTCTGTAGTTATAAATGACAATCAGTTCAGAAATTATAAACGAGCACCAGTTCAATTGTTATGTCTGAAGATTCATTACAATAGTTATACATTGGCATCTTTACAGATGTTACAATGGATCCTTAGTTCTGAATTTATAAACGAGCATCTTTACAGTGGTTTTTAAACGAGCATCAATTCTGATTTTTTGAAACGATCATCAGTTGTGAAATTATGCGAGCATCAATTCTGTAGTTATATACAGAATCTACTCTCTACCGAAGTTAATGACGTGCATCAGTTCAGATGTTATAATCGAGCATCAGTTCAGAAGTTTAAAGCGAACATCAGTACAAATGTTATAATCGAGCAATAGTTTAGAAGTTATTAATTAACAGCATCTAGTACAAATGTTATAATCGAGCATTAATTTAGAAGTTCTTAACAGGCTTCAATTCTATAGTTAGAATCGAGCTTCAGTTCGCAATTTATAAACGACCACCAGTTCAGATCTTATATTCGAGCATCAGCTCAGAAATAATAATCGAGCATCCGTACGGAAGTTATAAACGAGTATTTGTTCAATAGATATAAGCGAACATCAGTACAAATGTTATAAATCGAGCATTAGGTTTAAGGTTATAAACAAGCTTCAATTCTGTAGATATAAACGAAAATATGTTGTGAAGTTATAAACGAGCATCAGTTTCTGTAGTTATAAATGAAAATCAGTTCAGAAATTATAAAACGAGCACCAGTTCAATAGTTATACATAGCATCTTTACAGATGTTATAATGGAGCCTTAGTTCTGAATATATAAACGAGCATCTTTACAGTGGTTTTAAACGAGCATCAGTTTGATATTTATAAATAAGCATCAGTTCATAAGTTTTAAACGAGCATCAGTTCCGATGTTTGAAACGATCATCAGTTGTGAAATTATGCGAGCTTCAATTCTATGGTTATATACTAGAATCTCTACTGAAGTTAATGATGTGCATCAGTTCAGATGCTATAATCGAGCATCCGTACGGAAGTTATAAACGAGCATTTGTTCAGAAGATATAAGCGAATATCAGTACAAATGTTATAATCGAGCAATAGTTTAGAAGTTATTAACAGGCATCAGTACAAATGTTATAATCGAGCATTAGTTTAGAAGTTCTTAACAGGCTTCAATTCTGTAGTTATAATCGAGCATCAGTTCGCAATTTATAAACAACCACTAGTTCAGATCTTATATTCGAGCATCCGTACGGAATTTATAAACGAGCATTTGTTCAATAGATATAAGCGAACATCAGTACAAATATTATAATCGAGCATTAGTTTAGAAGATATTAACAGGCTTCAATTCTGAAGTTATAAACGAGCACCAGTTCAGATCTTATATTCGAGCATCAGCTCAGAAATAATAATCGAGCATCCGTACGGAAGTTATAAACGAGCATTTGTTCAGAAGATATAAGCGAATATCACTACAGATGTTATAATCGAGCATCAGTTCTGTAGTTATAAATGAAAATCAGTTCAGAAATTATAAACGAGCACCAGTTCAATAGTTATGTCTGAAGATTCATTTCAATTGTTATACATTGGCATCTTTACAGATGTTATAATGGAGCCTTAGTTCTGAATTTATTAACGAGCATCTTTTACAGTGGTTTTAAACGAGCACAGTTCTGATGTTTGAAACGATCATCAGTTGTGAAATTATGCGAGCTTCAATTCTGTAGTTATATACTAGAATCTCTACTGAAGTTAATGATGTGCATCAGTTCAGATGCTATAATCGAGCATCAGTTCAGAAATAATAATCGAGCATCCGTACGGAAGTTATAAACGAGCATTTGTTCAATAGATATAAGCGAACATCAGTACAAATGTTATAATCGAGCATTAGGTTAAGGTTATAAACAAGCTTCAATTCTGTAGATATAAACGAAAATATGTTGTGAAGTTATAAACGAGCATCAGTTCTGTAGTTATAAATGAAAATCAGTTCAGAAATTATAAACGAGCACCAGTTCAATAGTTATACAATAGCATCTTTACAGATGTTATAATGGAGCCTTAGTTCTGAATATATAAACGAGCATCTTTACAGTGGTTTTAAACGAGCATCAGTTTGATATTTATAATAAGCATCAGTTCATAAGTTTTAAACGAGCATCAGTTCCGATGTTGTGAAACGATCATCAGTTGTGAAATTATGCGAGCTTCAATTCTATGGTTATATACTAGAATCTCTACTGAAGTTAATGATGTGCATCAGTTCAGATGCTATAATCGAGCATCCGTACGGAAGTTAATAAACGAGCATTTGTTCAGAAGATATAAGCGAATATCAGTTACAATGTTATAATCGAGCAATAGTTTAGAAGTTATTAACAGGCATCAGTACAAATGTTATAATCGAGCATTAGTTTAGAAGTTCTTAACAGGCTTCAATTCTGTAGTTATAATCGAGCATCAGTTCGCAATTTATAAACAACCACTAGTTCAGATCTTATATTCGAGCATCCGTACGGAATTTATAAACGAGCATTTGTTCAATAGATATAAGAAACAACATCAGACAAATATTATAATCGAGCATTAGTTTAGAAGATATTAACAGGCTTCAATTCTGAAGTATAAACGAGCACCAGTTCAGATCTTATATTCGAGCATCAGCTCAGAAATAATAATCGAGCATCCGTACGGAAGTTATAAACGAGCATTTGTTCAGAAGATATAAGCGAATATCAGTACAGATGTTATAATCGAGCATCAGTTCTGTAGTTATAAATGAAAAATCAGTTCAGAAATAATAAACGAGCACCAGTTCAATTGTTAATGTCTGAAGATTCATTCAATTGTTATACATTGGCATCTTTACAGATGTTATAATGGAGCCTTAGTTCTGAATTTATAAACGAGCATCTTTACAGTGGTTTTAAACGAGCATCAGTTCTGATGTTTGAAACGATCATCAGTTGTGAAATTATGCGAGCTTCAATTCTGTAGTTATATACTAGAATCTCTACTGAAGTCAATGATGTGCATCAGTTCAGATGCTATAATCGAGCATCAGTTCAGAAATAATAATCGAGCATCCGTACGGAAGTTATAAACGAGCATTTGTTCAATAGATATAAGCGAACATCAGTACAAATATTATAATCGAGCATTAGTTTTTGAGAAGTTTATTAACAGGCTTCAAGTCTGAAGTTATAAACGAGCACCAGTTCAGATATTATATTCGAGCATCAGCTCAGAAATAATAATCGAGCATCCGTACGGAAGTTATAAACGAGCATTTGTTCAGAAGATATAAGCGAATATCAGTACAGATGTTATAATCGAGCATTAGATTAAGGTTATAAACAGGCTTCAATTCTGTAGATATAAACGAAAATATGTTGTGAAGTTATAAACGAGTATCATCTTAAAAGTTATTAACGAGCATCAGTTCTGTAGTTATAAATGAAAATCAGTTCAGAAATTATAAACGAGCACCAGTTCAATTGTTATGTCTGAAGATTCATTTCAATAGTTTATACATTGGCATCTTTACAGATGTTATAATGGAGCCTTTTTCTGAATTTATAAAGGAGCATCTTTACAGTGGTTTTAAACGAGCATCAGTTTGATATTTATAAATAAGCATCAGTTCATAAGTTTTAAACGAGCATCAGTTCCGATGTTTGAAACGATCATCAGTTGTGAAATTATGCGAGCTTCAATTCTATGGTTATATACTAGAATCTCTACTGAAGTTAATGATGTGCATCAGTTCAGATGCTATAATCGAGCATCAGTTCAGAAATAATAATCGAGCATCCGTACGGAAGTTATAAACGAGCATTTGTTCAATAGATATGCGAACATCAGTACAAATATTATAATCGAGCATTAGTTTAGAAGTTATTAACAGGCTTCAATTCTGAAGTTATAAACGAGCACCAGTTCAGATATTATATTCGAGCATCAGCTCAGAAATAATAATCGAGCATCCGTACGGAAGTTATAAACGAGCATTTGTTCAGAAGATATAAGCGAATATCAGTACAGATGTTATAATCGAGCATTAGATTAAGGTTATAAACAGGCTTCAATTCTGTAGATATAAACGAAAATATGTGTGAAGTTATAAACGAGTATCATCTTAAAAGTTATTAACGAGCATCAGTTCTGTAGTTATAAATGACAATCAGTTCAGAAATTATAAACGAGCACCAGTTCAATTGTTATGTCTGAAGATTCATTTCAATAGTTATACATTGGCATCTTTACAGATGTTACAATGGAGCCTTAGTTCTGAATTTATAAACGAGCATCTTTACAGTGGTTTTAAACGAGCATCAGTTCTGATTTTGAAACGATCATCAGTTGTGAAATTATGCGAGCATCAATTCTGTAGTTATATACTAGAATCTCTACCGAAGTTAATGACGTGCATCAGTTCAGATGTTATAATCGAGCATCAGTTCAGAAGTTTAAAGCGAACATCAGTACAAATGTTATAATCGAGCAATAGTTTAGAAGTTATTACAGGCATCAGTACAAATGTTATAATCGAGCATTAATTTAGAAGTTCTTAACAGGCTTCAATTCTATAGTTAGAATCGAGCATCAGTTCGCAATTTATAAACGACCACCAGTTCAGATCTTATATTCGAGCATCAGCTCAGAAATAATAATCGAGCATCCGTACGGAAGTTATAAACGAGTATTTGTTCAATAGATATAAGCGAACATCAGTACAAATGTTATAATCGAGCATTAGGTTAAGGTTATAAACAGGCTTCAATTCTGTAGATATAAACGAAAATATGTTGTGAAGTTATAAACGAGCATCAGTTCTGTAGTTATAAATGAAAATCAGTTCAGAAATTATAAACGAGCAACAGTTTCAATAGTTCAATAGTTATGTCTGAAGATTCATTTAAATAGTTATACATTGGCATCTTTACAGTTGTTATAATGGAGCCTTAGTTCTGAATTTATAAACGAGCATCTTTACAGTGGTTTTAAACGAGCATCAGTTTGATATTTATAAATAAGCATCAGTTCATAAGTTTTAAACGAGCATCAGTTCCGATGTTTGAAACGATCATCAGTTGTGAAATTATGCGAGCTTCAATTCTATGGTTATATACTAGAATCTCTACTGAAGTTAATGATGTGCATCAGTTCAGATGCTATAATCGAGCATCAGTTCAGAAATAATAATCGAGCATTCGTACGGAAGTTATAAACGAGCATTTGTTCAATAGATATAAGCGAACATCAGTACAAATATTATAATCGAGCATTAGTTTAGAAGTTATTAACAGGCTTCAATTCTGAAGTTATAAACGAGCACCAGTTCAGATCTTATATTCGAGCATCAGCTCAGAAATAATAATCGAGCATCCGTACGGAAGTTATAAACGAGCATTTGTTCAGAAGATATAAGCGAATATCAGTACAGATGTTATAATCGAGCATTAGATTAGGTTTATAAACAGGCTTCAATTCTGTAGATATAAACGAAAATATGTTGTGAAGTTATAAACGAGTATCATCTTAAAAGTTATTAACGAGCATCAGTTCTGTAGTTATAAATGACAATCAGTTCAGAAATTATAAACGAGCACCAGTTCAATTGTTATGTCTGAAGATTCATTACAATAGTTATACATTGGCATCTTTACAGATGTTACAATGGAGCCTTAGTTCTGAATTTATAAACGAGCATCTTTACAGTGGTTTTAAACGAGCATCAATTCTGATTTTTGAAACGATCATCAGTTGTGAAATTATGCGAGCATCAATTCTGTAGTTATATACTAGAATCTCTACCGAAGTTAATGACGTGCATCAGTTCAGATGTTATAATCGAGCATCAGTTCAGAAGTTTAAAGCGAACATCAGTACAAATGTTATAATCGAGCAATAGTTTAGAAGTTATTAACAGGCATCAGTACAAATGTTATAATCGAGCATTAATTTAGAAGTTCTTAACAGGCTTCAATTCTATAGTTAGAATCGAGCATCAGTTCGCAATTTATAAACGACCACCAGTTCAGATCTTATATTCGAGCATCAGCTCAGAAATAATAATCGAGCATCCGTACGGAAGTTATAAACGAGTATTTGTTCAATAGATATAAGCGAACATCAGTACAAATGTTATAATCGAGCATTAGATTAAGGTTATAAACAGGCTTCAATTCTGTAGATATAAACGAAAATATGTTGTGAAGTTATAAACGAGCATCAGTTCTGTAGTTATAAATGAAAATCAGTTCAGAAATTATAAACGAGCACCAGTTCAATAGTTATGTCTGAAGATTCATTTCAATTGTTATACATTGGCATCTTTACAGATGTTATAATGGAGCCTTAGTTTTGAATTTATAACGAGCATCTTTACAGTGGTTTTAAACGAGCATCAGTTCTGATGTTTGAAACGATCATCAGTTGTGAAATTATGCGAGCTTCAATTCTGTAGTTATATACTAGAATCTCTACTGAAGTCATGATGTGCATCAGTTCAATGCTATAATCGAGCATCAGTTCAGAATATAATCGAGCATCCGTACGGAAGTTATAAACGAGCATTTGTTCAATAGATATAAGCGAACATCAGTACAAATATTATAATCGAGCATTAGTTTAGAGAAGTTATTAACAGGCTTCAATTCTGAAGTTATAAACGAGCACCAGTTCAGATTTATATTCGAGCATCAGCTCAGAAATAATAATCGAGCATCCGTACGGAAGTTATAAACGAGCATTTGTTCAGAAGATATAAGCGATATCAGTACAGATGTTATAATCGAGCATTAGATTAAGGTTATAAACAGGCTTCAATTCTGTAGATATAAACGAAAATATGTTGTGAAGTTATAAACGAGTATCATCTTAAAAGTTATTAACGAGCATCAGTTCTGTAGTTATAAATGACAATCAGTTCAGAAATTATAAACGAGCACCAGTTCAATTGTTATGTCTGAAGATTCATTTCAATAGTTATACATTGGCATCTTTACAGATGTTATAATGGAGCCTTAGTTCTGAATTTATAAAGGAGCATCTTTACAGTGGTTTTTAAACGAGCATCAGTTGGATATTTATAAATAAGCATCAGTTCATAGTTTTAAACGAGCATCAGTTCCGATGTTTGAAACGATCATCAGTTGTGAAATTATGCGAGCTTCAATTCTATGTTATATACTAGAATCTCTACTGAAGTTAATGATGTGCATCAGTTCAGATGCTATAATCGAGCATCAGTTCAGAAGTAATAATCGAGCATCCGTACGGAAGTTTATAAACGAGCATTTGTTCAATAGATATAAGCGAACATCAGTACAAATATTATAATCGAGCATTAGTTTAGAAGTTATTAACAGGCTTCAATTCTGAAGTTATAAACGAGCACCAGTTCAGATATTATATTCGAGCATCAGCTCAGAATAATAATCGAGCATCCGTACGGAAGTTATAAACGAGCATTTGTTCAGAAGATATAAGCGATATCAGTACAGATGTTATAATCGAGCATTAGATTAAGGTTATAAACAGGCTTCAATTCTGTAGATATAAACGAAATATGTTGTGAAGTTATAAACGAGTATCATCTTAAAAGTTATTAACGAGCATCAGTTCTGTAGTTATAAATGACAATCATTCAGAAATTATAAACGAGCACCAGTTTTCAATTGTTATGTCTGAAGATTCATTTCAATAGTTATACATGGCATCTTTACAGATGGGTACAATGGAGCCTTAGTTCTGAATTTAAAACGAGCATCTTTACAGTGGTTTTAAACGAGCATCAGTTCTGATTTTTGAAACGATCATCAGTTGTGAAATTATGCGAGCATCAATTCTGTAGTTATATACTAGAATCTCTACCGAAGTTAATGACGTGCATCAGTTCAGATTTATAATCGAGCATCAGTTCAGAAGTTTAAAGCGAACATCAGTACAAATGTTTATAATCGAGCAATAGTTTAGAAGTTATTAACAGGCATCAGTACAAATGTTATAATCGAGCATTAATTTAGAAGTTCTTAACAGGCTTCAATTCTATAGTTAGAATCGAGCATCAGTTCGCAATTTATAAACGACACCAGTTCAGATCTTATATTCGAGCATCAGCTCAGAAATAATAATCGAGCATCCGTACGGAAGTTATAAACGAGTATTTGTTCAATAGATATAAGCGAACATCAGTAAAATGTTATAATCGAGCATTAGATTAAGGTTTAAACAGGCTTCAATTCTGTAGATATAAACGAAAATATGTTGTGAAGTTATAAACGAGCATCAGTTCTGTAGTTATAAATAAAATCAGTTCAGAATTTATAACGAGCAACAGTTCATATTTATGTCTGAAGATTCATTTAAATAGTTATACATTGGCATCTTTACAGTTGTTATAATGGAGCCTTAGTTCTGAATTTATAAAACGAGCATCTTTACAGTGGTTTAAAACGAGCATCAGTTTGATATTTATAAATAAGCATCAGTTCATAAGTTTTAAACGAGCATCAGTTCCGATGTTTGAAACGATCATCAGTTGTGAAATTATGCGAGCTTCAATTCTATGGTTATATACTAGAATCTCTACTGAAGTTAATGATGTCATCAGTTTCAGATGCTATAATCGAGCATCAGTTCAGAAGTAATAATCGAGCATTCGTACGGAAGTTATAAACGAGCATTTGTTCAATAGATATAACGAACATCAGTACAAATATTATAATCGAGCATTAGTTTAGAAGTTATTAACAGGCTTCAATTCTGAAGTTTATAAACGAGCACCAGTTCAGATCTTATATTCGAGCATCAGCTCAGAAATAATAATCGAGCATCCGTACGGAAGTTATAAACGAGCATTTGTTCAGAAGATATAAGCGAATATCAGTACAGATGTTATAATCGAGCATTAATTAAGGTTATAAACAGGCTTCAATTCTGTAGATATAAACGAAAATATGTTTGTGAAGTTATAACGAGTATCATCTTAAAAGTTATTACGAGCATCAGTTCTGTAGTTATAAATGAAAATCAGTTCAGAAATTATAACGAGCACCAGTTCAATTGTTATGTCTGAAGATTCATTACAATAGTTATACATTGGCATCTTTACAGATGTTACAATGGAGCCTTAGTTCTGAATTTATAAACGAGCATCTTACCAGTGTTTTAAACGAGCATTGATTCTGTATTTTTGATTGAAACGAGCATCATTCTGATGTTTGAAACGATCATCGTTGTGAATTATGCGAGCTCAATTCTGTAGTTATATACTAGAATCTCTACCGAAGTTAATGACGTGCATCAGTTCAGATGTTTTATATCGAGCATCAGTTCAGAATTTAAAGCGAACATCAGTACAAATGTTAATCGAGCAATAGTTTAGAAGTTATTAACAGGCATCAGTACAAATGTTATAATCGAGCATTAATTTAGAAGTTCTTACAGGCTTCAATTCTATAGTTAGAATCGAGCATCAGTTCGCAATTTATAAACGACCACCAGTTCAGATCTTATATTCGAGCATCAGCTCAGAAATAATAATCGAGCATCCGTACGGAAGTTATAAACGAGTATTTGTTCAATAGATATAAGCGAACATCAGTACAATGTTATAATCGAGCATTAGATTAAGGTTATAAACAGGCTTCAATTCTGTAGATATAAACGAAAATATTTTGTGAAGTTATAAACGAGCATCAGTTCTGTAGTTATAATGAAAATCAGTTCAGAAATTATAAACGAGCACCAGTTCAGAGTTATACACGCAAAAAATCTTTACAGATTGTATAATGGAGCCTTAAGTTCTGAATATAAAACGAGCATCTTTACAGTGGTTTAAACGAGCATCAGTTTGATATTTATAAATAAGCATCAGTTCATAAGTTTTAAACGAGCATCAGTTCCGATGTTTGAAACGATCATCAGTTGTGAAATTATGCGAGCTTCATTCTGTATGTTATATACTAGAATCTCTACTGAAGTTAATGATGTGCATCAGTTAGATGCTATAATCGAGCATCCGTACGGAAGTTATAAACGAGCATTTGGTTCAGAAGATATAAGCGAATATCAGTACAAATGTTATAATCGAGCATAGTTTAGAAGTTATTAACAGGCATCAGTACAAATGTTATAATCGAGCATTAATTTAGAAGTTCTTAACAGGCTTCAATTCTGTAGTTATAATCGAGCATCAGTTCGCAATTTATAAACAACCACCAGTTCAGATCTTATATTCGAGCATCCGTACGGAATTTATAAACGAGCATTTGTTCAATAGATATAAGCGAACATCAGTACAATATTATAATCGAGCATTAGTTTAGAAGATATAACAGGCTTCAATTCTGAAGTGTTATAAAACGAGCACCAGTTTTTCAGATTCTAGATATTCGAGCATCAGCTCAGAAATAATAATCGAGCATCCGTACGGAAGTTATAAACGAGCATTTGTTCAGAAGAATAATAAGCGAATATCAGTACAGATGTTATAATCGAGCATCAGTTCTGTATTATAAATGAAAATCAGTTCAGAAATTATAAACGAGCACCATTCAATAGTTATACAATAGCATCTTTACAGATGTTATAATGGAGCCTTAGTTCTGAAATATATAAACGAGCATCTTTACAGTGGTTTTAAACGAGCATCAGTTTGATATTTATAAATAAGCATCAGTTCATAAGTTTTAAACGAGCATCAGTTCCGATGTTTGAAACGATCATCATTTGTGAAATTATGCGAGCTTCATTCTGTAGTTATATACTAGAATCTCTACTGAAGTTAATGATGTGCATCAGTTCAGATGCTATAATCGAGCATCAGTTCAGAAATAATAATCGAGCATCCGTACGGAAGTTATAAACGAGCATTTGTTCAATAGATATAAGCGAACATCAGTACAAATATTATAATCCAGCATTAGTTTAGAAGTTATTAACAGGCTTCAATTCTGAAGTTATAAACGAGCACCAGTTTCAGATCTTATATTCGAGCATCAGCTCAGAAATAATAATCGAGCATCCGTACGGAAGTTATAAACGAGCATTTGTTCAGAATATATAGCGATATCAGTACAGATGTTATAATCGAGCATTAGATTAAGGTTAAACAGGCTTCAATTCAGTAGATATAAACGAAAATATGTTTTGTGAAGTTATAAACGAGTATCATCTTAAAAGTTATTAACGAGCATCAGTTCTGTAGTTATAAATGACAATCAGTTCAGAAATTATAAACGAGCACCAGTTCAATTGTTATGTCTGAAGATTCATTTCAAAGGTTATACATTGGCATCTTTACAGATGTTATAATGGAGCCTTAGTTCTGAATTTAATAAAGGAGCATCTTTACAGTGGTTTTAAACGAGCATCAGTTCTGATGTTTGAAACGATCATCAGTTGTGAAATTATGCGAGCTTCAATTCTGTAGTTATATACTAGAATCTCTACCGAAGTTAATGACGTGCATCAGTTCAGATGTTATAATCGAGCATCAGTTCAGAAGTTTAAAGCGAACATCAGTACAAATGTTATAATCGAGCAATAGCTTAGAAGTTATTAACAGGCATCATTACAAATGTTATAATCGAGCATTAATTTAGAAGTTCTTAACAGGCTTCAATTCTATAGTTAGAATCGAGCATCAGTTCGCAATTTATAAACGACCACCAGTACAGATCTTATATTCGAGCATCAGCTCAGAAATAATAATCGAGCATCCGTACGGAAGTTATAAACGAAAAATTTGTTCAATAGATATAAGCGAACATCAGTACAAATGTTATAATCGAGCATTAGGTTAAGGTTATAAACAGGCTTCAATTCTGTAGATATAAACGAAAATATGTTGTGAAGTTATAAACGAGCATCAGTTCTGTAGTTATAAATGAAAATCAGTTCAGAAATTATAAACGAGCACCAGTTCAATAGTTATGTCTGAAGATTCATTAAATAGTTATACATTGCATCTTTACAGTTGTTATAATGGAGCCTTAGTTTCTGAATTTATAAACGAGCATCTTTACAGTGGTTCTAAAAGAGCATCAGTTTGATATTTATAAATAAGCATCAGTTCATAAGTTTTAAACGAGCATCAGTTCCGATGTTTGAAACGATCATCAGTTGTGAAATTATGCGAGCTTCAATTCTATGGTTATATACTAGAATCTCTACTGAAGTTAATGATGTGCATCAGTTCAGATGCTATAATCGAGCATCAGTTCAGAAATAATAATCGAGCATCCCCACGGAAGTTATAAACGAGCATTTGTTCAATAGATATAAGCGAACATCAGTACAAATATTATAATCGAGCATTAGTTTAGAAGTTATTAACAGGCTTCAATTCTGAAGTTATAAACGAGCACCAGTTCAGATCTTATATTCGAGCATCAGCTCAGAAATAATAATCGAGCATCCGTACGGAAGTTATAAACGAGCATTTGTTCAGAAGATATAAGCGAATATCAGTACAGATGTTATAATCGAGCATTAGATTAAGGTTATAAACAGGCTTCAATTCTGTAGATATAAACGAAAATATGTTGTGAAGTTATAAACAAGTATCATCTTAAAAGTTATTAACGAGCATCAGTTCTGTAGTTATAAATGACAATCAGTTCAGAAATTATAAACGAGCACCAGTTCAATTGTTATGTCTGAAGATTCATTACAATAGTTATACATTGGCATCTTTACAGATGTTACAATGGAGCCTTAGTTCTGAATTTATAAACGAGCATCTTTACAGTGGTTTTAAACGAGCATCAATTCTGATTTTTGAAACGATCATCAGTTGTGAAATTATGCGAGCATCAATTCTGTAGTTATATACTAGAATCTCTACCGAAGTTAATGACGTGCATCAGTTCAGATGTTATAATCGAGCATCAGTTCAGAAGTTTAAAGCGAACATCAGTACAAATGTTATAATCGAGCAATAGTTTAGAAGTTATTAACAGGCATCAGTACAAATGTTATAATCGAGCATTAATTTAGAAGTTCTTAACAGGCTTCAATTCTATAGTTAGAATCGAGCATCAGTTCGCAATTTATAAACGACCACCAGTTCAGATCTTATATTCGAGCATCAGCTCAGAAATAATAATCGAGCATCCGTACGGAAGTTATAAACGACATCAGTTCTGTAAGTTTAAATGAAATCAAGTTCAGAAATTATAAACGAGCACCAGTTCAATAGTTATGTCTGAAGATTCATTTCTGTTATAACAATAGCATCTTTTTACAGATGTTATATGGAGCCTTTGTTCTGAATATATAAACGAGCATCTTTACAGTGGTTTTAAACGAGCATCAGTTTGATATTTATAAATAAGCATCAGTTCGTAAGTTTTAAAAGAGCATCAGTTCCGAGGTTGTGAAACGATCATCAGTTGTGAAATTATGCGAGCTTCAATTCTATGGTTATATACTAGAATCTCTACTGAAGTTAATGATGTGCATCAGTTCAGATGCTATAATCGAGCATCAGTTCAGAAATAATAATCGAGCATCCGTACGGAAGTTATAAACGAGCATTTGTTCAATAGATATAAGCGAACATCAGTACAAATATTATAATCGAGCATTAGTTTAGAAGTTATTA